>LPNX010363108.1:0-30542 GCA_001517045.1 Pseudotsuga menziesii | reverse complement strand
GATCATAATGTGCACGAACCAGTAAATGTACTAGGAATGGCCGACATGCAAAGTCAAGATAACTAAGGAATGGTCGACTCAAGTTTCAACTTCCTTCGAACAAGAGAATAAAGGTAAATGTTGACTGAATGTAGGTAGCATAGACTCGATATGAAAAACTGGGACATCTTTGTGACACAGGAGGCATCGATAGAGGCTCCATAGGGACTAGAAGTTTAACCAGTCAGTGGAGATAAAATCAGATAAACAAGTACAAGTCCTAAAGTAAAATATTACCCAACAGAGAAACTGAGTCCCCCACTTGGGCCTCCACCACTTCAATCCTCCATCTCTCAATAGCAAGCTCACAAGCAAAGGGCAAGCTTGGGAAGAACACAAAAGTGCTCCAAGGGACAAAGGGATGTAGACTCAAGTATAAGCTCTGGCAACAATGGACTATAGTTTTCTTACTCTCAATTCCTCATGCCTTCAATGTATCCAAATGGTTCCTTACTCTCAATTCCTCACGCCTTCAATGTATCCAAAGGTCGAATCCGAGTGATCTCAAGACATATGGAAGGTTAGGAGACAAGTGAGTCGGATCCACATCAAGGAAAACTCCAAAATAATTTGGCCTTTTGCACACATCCCAATGTACATAGTTTTAGGGGTCAAACCCACGTATATACACGAGAAAGGGTTTAAAATTTGCGTATGGCAATTTTTGCATGTTTTTAGGGATGATCTTGGAAACATCAAAGGAAAAAAAATAGTACATGGGGTCTAAAGAGTCTGCAAAGGGACATGGAAGGCCATAAAAGTGTGATTCACCATGTGTGGTAAAATCAGCTATAATAGCATGTATAACATGTGAGTCTGGATGGATCCCTTCTCATAAAGTTATTTTTCTGATGAGATTGCTTACCTTGGTGATGATGATGTTCCATTCTTCCTTTCTTGGAGTGTACTATGAGAGCTTGATCTTCACTTCCCATATTTTCTTCTCAAGTAGCTATCCGAGCTTCTTCTTGAGAGCATTCTTCCCACAGTCTACTGAACTTGACCAACTTCTTTCTAGCACAGATTCCTTGGATGAAAGAATCCCATGACCTAGGGAGGCCATTCAATGTTGTCATCACAATTTCTACATTCTCCACTTCTTCATCTACAACTTCTAGTTTTTCTTTGATCTGGGAGACCCTTGTGAAGTATGACTAGATGGTCTCCTCATTTTGGATCTTGACATTCTTCAACTGGTTCCTTAGAGTCATCTTCCGATTGATGTTCTTCCCTTCAAACAATTTGGTTAGGGAATCAAACATGGATTTAGGTGTCTTGAGGGAGGACACCTGTGGAATGAGGTGATCCTTGATAGAATCAGCAATGATCCTCTTTACCATAACCAAATTCTTCTTATGTAAGGCCTTGGCCTCATCACCCTCTGGAACTGGAACCTCCTCCTGGATATAGGAGTCTAACTCATTTTCTTCCAGGACCAGGGAGATCCTATACTTCTAGGCTTGGAAGTTATCAGCTCCCTCAAGATTTCATCAAGCTTGGTATGATGAGACATATTAACTAAGAAACTCAAATGGAAATACAAAAGATTTACATCTTACCAGGTCAAGATGTTGGATCTGGATTTGAAGCTGAAATCCTGCAGTACTGGTTCATGAGTAGATTAGGGTTTTGATTTTCCGGAGTTCTGTCTAACCAAATGCTATGAATTTGATCCCTAACTTCAATTTTGGGGAGAATATCAATCCAATCCTGGGCTCACTGAAAAATTCCATTTTTTTGAAAAGCCCTAATTTCCAGCAGCAGTGTCAGGTCCAAAACTGAAAAACCTCAAAATTGGATTTTGCTTCGATATAAAGATGTGCCCTAGGGAGGAGAGTTATTCCACCCTGATTTTGCTAAAAATATATGGAGAGAGATCCAAAAAATAGGAAGCCCTAGTTCCCACAGCTGCACAATGTCTTCTTCTTAGGTTAGATCTGATCCTATGTTAGATTTTAAACATTCAAGCTAGCATTATGTTAGGATCTTTAACTGAGAGAACAACAAGCACAACAATCAAACAAAAGAGACAATGAACACAGTTTTTTTCCTTGGGGAAAACATAAATGGATAAAACCCTGCAACTTCCTTAGAGATAGAATCAGCACCAAAGTGAAACCCAAAAATAGTAAGACAATCTCCCAACAATAGTAAGCTCTTTCCTCTTGCCCCAGTGTCTTTCTCTTCCTCATTTATGCGCTACAACTGACTGTGTATGAGATGTGTGATAAATAGAGAGGTCACCTCTCTATTTATACTAATTCTTGACATGACTAAAACCCTACTAGGGCCAACCTCACTAGGATATTCTACTAACCCTAGTGCCCCAGAACTGCGGGGACTTTAACCCTTAGACAATAGGAAGGTTACCCACAATGACTTGACATGACTTGTTTACATTATAGATCCTCCCGATAGGAACATCGGGTCATGACATGACACAAGAACATCCCTGAATAAACATCAGGTTACAATAGATAAGAAATACAAGTGAATACATTCCGAAGTTACAATTACATCAATAGTTTTATCATTCCGCACTAACTTTTTTGCACCAATCATTTCGCATGTGGATTGCGGAAATCAGAAAACCCAACCTTTCCAAAATCCAAACTTTTGCACTTCCACTTCTCCGCTTCTGCACCAGCCTTCCCGCAACATCTTTTCTGCATAGCAGAAGGAGGAAATCAGAAACTCAACTTTTCCAAGATTTTTTCTTTTTTCTTTCTGCCTTTCCACTTTCTAGACTAGCCTTTCCGCCAGCTCCTTTCCACACAGTGAAAGGGGAAAACCGAAAACCCAACTTTCCAATTTTTTGAACTTTTTCCTTTCCACGTTTTCACTCTCGCAATGGTCCTTTTGTCGTTTACTTTTCGCACTTTTCTTTTTCGCACGGCATAATGCAGAAGACGAAAACTCAACTTTTCCACTATTTCGACCTTTTGATTTCCGCAGTTCTGTACCCACAATTCCATTCCCACAACAGCTTTCCCGTGACACTTTTTCTAAGCTGTTGATCTCCTTGTGGAACTATTCTTAGTCATCTGATCTTTGATCCTTTGCAGAACTTCACCTTTTTCGCCTATCCTTTGTGGAATTGATCCTTAACCGTCAGATCTCATGTGGGATTCTTTCTAACCATCAATTTTAGATCTTTGTGGATCTAGCCAATTTATTTATAGAATATTATCTTATAGATGTATATACCTACGGATTTAATCTAAACCATTAATATATTTGAATCTTAGTCGTTGATCATTTGATCCAACGATCCCTGATTCTCCTTCCTGATTGAATCGATGCAATTCATCCTAAGCTCTTTTGCAAATCATCTATATTCAAAATACGGGCTCCTTCATATTCAACACATGGGCCACTGGCCTACTGACTTCCTTAATTGCCATCAATGCCAACCTATCATGAAATTTTGCCAACAATATCCCCCTTTGGCTTTGATGGCAATATTATTTTCATATTGAGTGACTCCCCCTGACTTTGATCACTATCTCCCCCTGAACTGATGCAAACAGATACATTTTTTTTTTAAAGATTAGATTGGAAGAGGAACTACTCCTAGTCTTTGTCTAAGATATTCAAATACATCTTTTTTTAAGGGTTTAGTGAAGATTTCTGCAATTTGTTATTGAGTTGGGAGATATTCCAATTTAATGTTCTTTTTCTCATCTTGGTCCCTCATATAGTGGTATTTTATTGGAATGTGTTTTTCTTTGGAGCGTTGAACATGATTCTTGGAGAGACTTATAGCACTTGTATTATCACAGTAAATAACAGTGGGTTCTTCAAACACTACTTTGATGTCTTGTAGATCTTGTTTCATCCATTCCACTTGTGTGCAACATCCTGCTACTGCAATATACTCCTCTTCAGTAGCAGAAAGAGAGATTGGGTTTTGTTTCTTGCTTTTCCAAGCTACCAATGATTCTACCAAGAAGAATGCTCCTCCACTTGTACTTTTTATGTCATCTACATAACCTTCCAAATATGCATCTGAATAGGCATTAAAAGTGAATGAATTCTTGTTATGATACCACAATCCATAATCTATGGTTCCTTTTAAGTACCTAAAAATTCTTTTCACAGTGTGAACATGGCTCTCTTTTTTTCCATCTTGAAATCTAGCTATTATTCCAACAGCTTGCTTGACATCAGGTCGGGAAGCTGTTACATACAGAAAACTCCCAACCATTGATCTATAGTGTTTTGGATCTATAGTCTTGGACTCATCTTCCTTGCTTAGTTTTCATCCTACTGTCATAGTAGTACAAATAGGTTTGCAATCTTCAAAATGGAATTTTTTACGCATATCTTTCACATACTTGGACTGATGAATAAATATTCCCTTTTTGGATTAAACTGTTGGAAATCCTAGAAAGAAATTCATTTCACCTAGCAAAGACATTTCAAATTCTTATTGCATCTTACTACCAAAATCCTTACTCATTTTTTCATCATCACTCCCAAATATGATATCATCAGCATATACTTCCACAATAACCATTCTATCACCAATAATATATAATAAATATTACTGTCTACTTGTCCTCTTTTGAAGCCTTGTACTTGTAAGTAACAATTTAGCCTTGCATACCATGCTCTAGGTGATTTTTTTATCCCGTATAGAGCTTTCTTTAGTTTACATAAATAATTCCCTTTATCAGTTAATTGAAACCCTTCTGGTTTCTCTATGTAAACTTCCTCTTCTAAGTTTCCACTGAGGAATGTTGATTTGGCATCCATCTAGTATACTTTCAATTTTTTGTAGCTAGAAAAGGCTATGAACATCCTAATTTCCTCCAATCCGTCCACATGTGCAAAAATTTCTTCAAAATATACTCATTCAACCTGAACATACCCTTTACATACCAATTTGGCCTTGTTCTTGATTAATTTTCCATTTTCATTTACTTTGTTTTTGAACGCCCATTTAGTTCCAATGACATTCTTGTCTTGTGGTTTTGGAACTATTTCCCAAGTTTTATTCTTTTCTATTTGGTCTAATTCTCTGTTCATAATTTTGGACCCAGCTTTCATCTTTGCATGCTTATTTGATTGTTTTGGGCTCGATACATGACAAAAGTGTTATTTCTGTTTGATACAACAATTTTCTTCTTGTTTTTACTCTTTTACTTTTATCTCCAATAATTAGGTCTTCAGTATGATTCTATTGAGTTATTCTTGAGGGTATCTTTGTGTCTCTTCTTGGGGATTCTTCTATTATCTCTTCTTCTGAAGTATCTTCCTCTTCTTTTATGGTATCCATTTCATCTTATTTTGTATCATCCTTTTCTTCTACATTTGCTTGTGTATAAACTAACTCATCATCATCTTGTTGAGGCCCCGAAATTCGCAGGCAACAATAGTAAGGGATTCTCCCCAATCAACATTCCCAACTAGCCCGTTGACTGTTTGGTATAGGGAATCCATCCGATTTGCGGTCCGGCTACCATAGGTCAAAGTAACAAAACAAAGGCTTTATCGGTTGCGGCCCGGTCCACCGAGTTTTTATATTTTGACTTAGATTATGAAATGCACGTGCCTAATTAACGATGCAGGGAGATGAAAATGCAAGGAGCAGTCACCATGTGATGCGCAGGTTCTTACCTCTCGTCTTAAGGCTCACAAGCATCCAAATCACAAACAACAAGAAAATAAAATAACTACCTAAACTATCCCTAGGGAGCAGAATTGTCATTCATAGGTGAGTAATACATTTTGTACATGCATTATGAAGAGTTACAGATAGCTAATACTTCTTTCAAGACACAGGAACAACTAAAGATATTTAAACAACCAGATAGCCAATCGTTTTATGAACAACACTTATTACTCACAGTGGAAAACATCACTAAATATACTGAAGAACATCTGACAAGAACATAGGTTTAGGAAGTCAAACACTCTCACAGTTAATGAAACACAGCTAAAAACGAAATAATTCCCCTTCGACACTGTTCATTTAATCACATTGATACATTCCACATTTCGCTTTCTCCAGCAAGCAAAAGTTGCACTCTCTGTTTGTAAAATGAAATAGTTCCTCTTACAAGCCAATGGTTTACAAAATTTTCCAGGGAAAAAGTCCCCGTAACCTCTCACTTTCCAGTATTTAAACAAAACAGTAAATCGTTTGGGTTTCCCCCAACGCGTGACCTTTCGGTCTCCCCAGCGTTTCGTATTCTTTCGAGTTGTCTGTATGCACTCATGATTCTTTTAGTAACGAACCAGCAGTCAAGTTCGTGCCTTTAGTGTTATTGAATTTGTCTTCCGCTTCGAGGGCCCTTTCAGTGATCTGGTCGGTGTCGTTTTGATTTTTTACCAAATTGTTCTTCTACGTCTTCACGCATCGGCTCCTTACACACACCTGCAATTAATCCACATGTATTATCCATTTGGGACTGTGTTATGAAATAGAGCGGCATATTATACAAACTGAAACGACTACTCCACAAAAACAAATGGCCTGGTGCACCACGGTGGAAGCTGAAAGGATACTGACATCGGAATTCAAAGGCTTGGCTCAGCTGCAACGGTGGGAAGAAAAAGACTAAGAGGCACGATTCAAAGTTGTGGGTGGGAAACTCCATCAGAGATCGGGTGATTTTGACGTCGGACGCCAAATGGATTTCCCAGCCGTAACAGTGGAAAGACAAGTGCTAAAATGATGAGAAACACAGGCGGGAGAAAAACCCTCATTCGGAAATCAGACGGCTTTATGCTTCGGAGGCTAAAGGACTTTCCCAGCCGCAACGGCGGAAGGAAACTTTCAAATCGGAAACCGGAACACTTTGCACTTCGGACGCCAAACCGCTCGGGCATCCGCAACGGTGAAAGGGAAAAATATTATAGCTTCCGATCCAACATAAAATGACGCCCAATCAAGAAAAATTAAGTGTCAGATAACTCAAAGTCAGTGAAGGTCAAACTGTCTCATCTCAGAGATAATGGTTTGTTCAAAGGGAAATGATCTGATGAGTTTCAGGTTAGCACTCCAAATTGGATTCTGCGCCCCACAATAAAATCTTAACAAAAGCATCCCTTAAAAATAGGAATCCAACTAACCTTTAGAATCAACCACAGTTACAGCAAGGCCAAACATTCATGAATCAGGCGACATCAAAACAACTCTTAAAAGATAAGGAGGGCCCCAAAATTTAAGAAATTTGGGGAGAACAGTTGCACCTGCAACAACTGGCGATTACCTGGTGAACCTAGATCTCTGGGTGATTAATCCTTGAGTAGAAAACTGTTTAACAGCAAATGCATCTATTGAATTCTTCCAGCAATCCGGATTTCTCAAATGACATGAGTGTGTACCCTTAATCATTGATGATAGTCCAATTTGGGAGAGTGGAAACCAAGATTTTCAAGTCCAGATAACTTTGTTGAGGCCAGAGAATGAGTTTCATTATTACTTCTATCCTCAGGTGGCTGATAGCTTTGGACACCACAGGATTGTAGCATATGGTAAACAGAAACATTCGTTTGTTCCTCATTCCCATGCCATTTTAGCACTTTTTGTACTTTTAGACTTTTGTCCCTTTTCATATGAGTCCTCCTGCATGCCTTTCTTACTGAATTTTAATTCAGGATCCTCTATCCCATAGTGTCCTTTTGTGTGAGTGGTGTACTTCAATTTTAAGCTCACGGACGGAGAGGATCTTTCGGCAATTTAGTACTTATGATTCAACATTTGCTTTGATGTATGATGTTTTTCATAGGAGTTCTTTGACTCTCATTTGCCTTTTGGAATTCACTTCTTGGCATGGGATCATTTATATTTAATATACTGTTCACCTTGCTCTTTTCATGGATCCTTTTTCTATCACCCCTTTGGACATTTTAAATATGACATGGATGAAGCCTCAACATAGTACTCCAGACTCTCCAAATCTGGTTTATTTTACAGGGTTTAAGCAGGACTTCAAAGCACACCGAACTTATTTGAGAAAACTGCTAAACTGGAAGAAGTTCTTTTAGCAACACACAGTCTGAAACCCAAGAATGTTTATCATTCCCAAACATTTAATGTTCTCCACGCAACCCAGTTTATTCCCTTTATTGAAACCAAGAAAACTCAAAATTAAAACCAACTAGAAAACATGACTCAAAAGACAGCTAAACAACTTATTTATATACAAATAGAAGAACTCAAGAAAATCAAGAAAAATAAGGCTTGAGAACCAAACCATTCACTGGTAAGTTCTCTTCCCACCCCTGAAGATCCTACAACTTGTAAGTAGAGGGGCCAAGATTTGCTACAATCTGAAAAGGGCCTACCCATAATTGCTGGAATTTAGTGTGCTTTCCTTTCTCATCATGGGGGTGATCCCATTTGAGGACTAAGTCTCCTACTTCAAAGTATTTTGTTCCAAATTTATTTTTGTCGAACCACCTCTTTACTAACTCCTATTGCTGCTTAAAGCATTCTCTGGCTTTAGATCTAGCCTCTTCTGCTTTCAGAAGGTTGCATATCCTCATCTGTAAAACTTCATTCTCCGGCCCACTAGACTCTTGGGCTAAAATAGAATACGGCAGCATGATGTTGGGTGGAAGAATGGATTCTTTCCCATACACAAGGGTATAAGGTGACACTCCTATTGCAGACTTGGGGGTGACTCTATCGGCCCATAGGGCGTTTGGTAGTACTGAGTGCCAACTCCTTTGGTTTTCTATTACAGTCTTCTTTAGGATTCTAATCATATTTTTATTAGAGGATTCAGCTAGGCCATTCCCTTGTGGATAGTAGTTAGCAGAATAATGCAATTTTATTCCTTTATCATGAGCAAAAGCAGTTAATTTAATTGATGAAAATTATTTAGCATTATCAAAAACTAACAAAATTGGAACTCCAAACCTGGTCATGATATGATCTTGCAGAAAGCTGATGACTTCATCTTCATTTATCTTGCGTAGTGGGATAGCTTCGACCCAGCGAGTGAAATAATCAGTCACGATCAGAATGTATTTGTGTTGGAGGGAATAATTTGGTTTTATTTCTCCAATAATATCCAGTCCCCATTGCTCGAATGGTTCCATGATCATTACAGGCTTTAGGGGTGCTACTGCTTTAGGTTGTCTCCCACCACACCTTTGGCATATGTCACATCTCCTGACATGTGCATGTGCATATTTGAAGAGTGTAGGCCAATAATAACCTGCCCTAAGGATTTTGTGGGCTGTAGTGTCTCTTGAATAATGTCCCCCAGCAGGCTCGTCATGCAACTCTGTCATTACTTTCTTCGCATCTTCCTTTTCTAGGCATCTGAGAAGAACCCCGTCATAATTCTTTCTGAACAACACTCCTTCAACAATTTGATAAGATGCTAATTTAAGATGTAGCACTCTTCTTTGCTTGGAATTCCAATGTTCTGGTAACAACCCTGCCTGCAAGTAATGCACAAGGTCTCTATACCAAGACTCGGGAGTTGTAAATAAAGGACATACATCCATTACATGTAACTCGGCCTCATCCTCCTAGGCTTGTTCTTCATTGTTCCCACTTTTAGTCATCAGTTTGCACAACCCTTGACCTTTCACTATAGAAGCTAGATTGAGTTCAAGGTTGTACTCTTGAAGAGCTGTTACCCAGTTACCCCTTCTTTCTCCTAACTCTTTTTGTATGAGAAGGGATCTTACAGCTGGGTAGGGGACTATTACCTTGGTTCGATTCTTCAAAATATAAGGCCTGAATTGCTTCACTGCCTTAAATACTGCTTATCAATGGCTAGGTAGTTTAATTCAGCCCCTTGAAGACTAGTGCTCATGAAAGCTATTGGGAATTCATCCCCCCCATCTTCCTTTTGCATAAGCACAGCTACCAGTGAATCATCGGACACAAATGTATACAGAATAAAGTCTTTATCAAAGTTTGGGCTTTTCAGGGAGGGTGCGTGTGCAACATTAGTCTTAATTTGGCTGAAAGAATTCTTTTCACTCTCTATCCACTTGAACTGTGCATTTTTCTTCACCATCTGCTGCAATGGGTTGACAGTTTGAGCGAAATCAGGCACGAACCTTCGAACAAAATTTATAGTTCCCATAAAATATTGCATCCCTTTCTTATTATGGGGAAAGGGGATTTTCTCAATGGCCTTGATTCTTTCTGGATCAATAGAAATTCCTGTCTTTGAAACTATGTGACCCAGCAACTTGCCCTCTATGACAGCGAACACACACTTTTTAGGATTGAGGGAAATGCCATATTTTCGATAGCGTTTGAAAATATGCTTCAAGTGAAACGCGTGCTCTTCTATTTTATTTGAGAATATTGTAATGTCATCAAGGTACACTACAACACTTCGGCCAATCAATCCATGAAAATCTATGTCCATAGCCCTTTGAAACATTGCTCCAGCATTTATCAGCCCAAAGGGCATTCTTCTGTAGGAAAAGGTTCCCCATTTGGTTCTGAACGTTGTCTTCAATCTGTCTTCTTCGGCTACCAATACTTGATTGTAGCCATAGAAACCGTCTAATAATGAAAACAATTCAGAACCAGAGACCATTTGCAGCAATTGCTCCATGGGCGGCACAGGGTAGTTATCCTTATCGAAAGCGCGATTCAAGTTCCTAAAATCCACGCAGAGCCTGATTTCTCCTGACTTTTTTCTTACTGGTACCAGATTTGATACCCACTCAGAGTGTCTAACTCTGAAGATGATTCTAGCATCCAATAATTTCTTCACTTCATTCTAAATTAGAGGCTCCAATTTTGGATGCATTTTTCTTAATGGTTGCTGATATGGCTTGACGCCTGCTTTAATGGGAACGACATGCTTGATGATGCTGGTGTCGTACGTTTTCAAATCTTCATACATCCATGCAAAAACATCTTTATATTGTTTAAACAGATTGATGAATCTATCTCTTTCTGCAGGCAAACAACACTTGCCAAGATTTACAAATTTGGGATTTGTCTCAGTCCCTAAATTTATCAGCTCGAACTGTAGCGACGAGCTGTGGGTCTTCACGTTGGCTGGTCTTTTGAACTTTTCATTTAAGTCAAACATTTTTTCCAACGTTCTGACACCTTTAGGAATAAAATTGTCATATTTCATCTTGGCCTGATGCTCTTCATCGTCTATGATCACTCCTTCAAACACCTTGCCATTTGTCAAACATTCTATGATTTGCTGATCATCGTCGAACACTCGCAAGTTGGTGATCATATCTTGTACTGAAGGCCTAAAAGGCAGTTCGACAGAACATCTATTATTAGTGGGTACGAGTCTAGTGGCTGATGTGGCCAACAGATCAGCAGCTGCGTTTTTAATTTTTGGAATTGAAATAATGTTGAATGCATTAAAACATTTAAGCAAATCCCATACCTCGTTTTGGTAAGCCTTTAAGTGAGGAGAAACACAATGTATCTTATTCCGGATTTGTTTCACAATAATTTCAAAATCTCCAAAAACTTTTAAATTACTTACCTTTAACTCAATCGCTTTCTTCAGTCCCTGCACCAGCGCTTCGTACTCAGCTGTATTATTAGTACATTCAAAATCTAATCTACAGGAAAGAAAATGTTTATTCTTCTGTGGGTCGATCAGGACACAACCAGCCCCTGACCCTTCTAATAACTTAGAGCCATCAAAAAATAGAATCCAAAAATCACTAACTACTAAATGTGAATATATTCCTACTGCTAAGTCTACTATTTTACAGTCAATCTCATCAGCCTGTGAGAATCGAAGGAGATCAAGCTGGGTGTCAGATGTTTTGCTGGCTTCTTCCGCTTGATAATTCCCCAGTTCCAACTCAATAAAATAGTTTCCCAAGACAGAATCCACAGGTTCATTCTTCTCCTCAAGTCGAGTAACATTGTACTTCATGTGAGGCTCCCTCAAAACCTTAATTTGGTTCAGAATTCCTTTGTATGGCAACCACAGATGTGACCAATCAGAAGCGAAATATCCATTAAGTTTGGCTGACCAATCTATGCTCAAGATAAGGCCATACGCATCTAATATATCAGCCACCATGATATTAATGACCTGGCATACTTTATCATTTGAAGCCAGATAGACTAGGACATCTTCCATCTCACCAATTACCTTCACATATGTCCTGTCCAACTGAACTACTCTCCATGGGGATGGCTTAGGCTGCCCATTGATTCTTTTACAGACAGATATCGGCATGACATTAACAGTTGCCCCTGAATCTACCAAGCAATTATGTACATTGTAGTTAAAGATTTCAAAATTAAGGAGGAAAGGTGGATGCTTGTGCTTGGACTTACCTCCACTGCTGGTCTCTCCAATCTCTTCTTCTTCTTCTGGTTGATTATTAGTGGGCGTCTTCTCATTTGATGCTTCAAGGGCTCTCAACAGCCTTTCTTTTTGTTGCAGCACTTTGCACATCTCGGATAGTGGAACATTCGCCTTTATATTCTTTAAATCCTCCACAATGTCATAATCCATCTGCTGTTCTGTGGGATGAGGCCTATCAGCATTCTCCTTATATTCATTTGACTTGGCCATTGTATCATTCTATCTAGGATTTTGGCTGGTAATAGTGAATTCTAGAATTTTATCAACCAAGGATTTATTTTTAAATTTCTTCTTAACATTTCTCTATAGCCTCTTAATCTTTGGGAGTATAATACTTTCTTCTTTAACCGTCCCTTGGCTCCTTGTGGCTATGTTGGTTTCCACAACGTCCTTGTACCCCTGAGTCTTTTCTTCTTCAACGTCAAATAACGAGACAGAATTCCATAAAGCCATGGTTTCTTCTTCCTATTCTTTAGTGGAAGTAGAAGTAGAAGCCTATTTTCTTTCTTCTTCTCCTTCTTCTGTTAATCTAGAATCTAACAGTTGATTCATGACCAACGCCATCGAATTAATCCATTGAGGACAATTCTTTTCAGAGTGCGGCTGTTGGTGGAAAGTGCAAAAATTGTCCAAGCCTACCTCTGTTAAATTCATACATGCAGCATTGTGAGGAGGAGGTTGAGACTGATGGTTATCCTCTCTTTTCTTATATTATGGCTTATAAAATTTGTGTGCTTCCTTTTCTTTCTCCATATCTATGATTTTGTTGGAAAGTTTCTGCATCATTTTGGCCATATTTTCCAAATCTGACGACTTTTCTTCCTTAGGATTAGTAAACAATAAGGCTTTTCTTCCCGCACCCTTTTCTCCTGACTGCTCTGGATAGTCTTCAATACTCTCTCTTTCAGCTTCCACTACTTCAGCCTCTTCATAGGTTTTCGTCAACGTAGGCTTGGCCCTGCCTTTAGTAAACATGGCCAGATCAGGGCCTAAAGCTGAAGTATAATATTCAATCATAACTTTGTCTGAACGTCTATCCGTTTCAGAGAAATTCTTGAGATAGGCTGCAAACCTTTGTGTGAAACTGTGCACCTTTTATTTTGTTTCTTTCTTCAATGCGCACAGCCCTTTCATGAGAGCCGCATGAGTTTTCTAAGTTGCATAATTACTTCTGAAAATTATTTTGAAGGTATCCCAATCAGGGATAGAGTTAGCAGGCAACCCAAAGTACCATGATGCTACATCTCCTTTAAGGGTATGCGGTAACAATCTGCAGACTACATCTTCATTCTCCCTAGCCCTCAATCCTTCTATTGCCAAGTAAAAAATCTGCAGATGATCATCTACTAGTATCTTCTCATTGGGGTTGAATTTAGGCAGCAAATTTTCAAAGTATTGAGGAAAATCATGTAACGGTGGGGTCAGGTTTAATGGTGATCTGGCTCTCCATACAGGTGGCGGATTTGGCGGGTTAGGTGGTTGGTTTGCATTTACGTCATCCATGAGTCTGGGTGGAGAGTGAGGAGGTGAACCAATTGGAGTGTGAGCAGGAGAACTGTGAGGGGTTTCTGGGCCTTCTTGATTTAAAGGTAGCACAACTTCATGTAAGGCTATTTCTACAAGCTCTTCCTAGTCTCCAACCAACACTGAGCCTTCCGCTTCAGGACGATCCTTCTTTTTATACTCTCTTCTGGGCAGTTCAGGGATGATTGGAAATCCTCCAATATTATTTACATATGCCCTGGTGTGTCTTCTCAGATCATTAACAATTTCGTTGCCAACATAATATGGATGTTCTCTTTCTTCCGGAATTGGATTATGAAACCCACTGCTTTCAGAACTGTTACCGATGGAATATTCTCGGGAAAATGGGTTTCCTCGGCTAGCCATACAATGGCAGCCCTCCTTCTAGCGCCAAAATTGTTGAGGCCCCAAAATTTGTAGGCAACAACAGTAAGGGATTCTCCCCAATCAACGTTCCCAACTAGCCCATTGACTGTTTGGTATAGGGAATCCATCCGGTTTGCGGTCCGGCTACCGTAGGTCAAAGTAACAAAACAAAGGCTTTACCGGTTTCGGCCCGGTCCACCAAGTTTTTTATGTTTTGACTTAGATTATGAAATGCGTGTGCCTAATTAACGATGTAGAGCGATGAAAATGCAAGGAGCAGTCACAATGTGATGCACAGGTTCTTACCTCTCGTCTTAAGGCTCACAAGCATCCAAATCACAAACAACAAGAAAATAAAATAACTACCTAAACTATCCCTAGGGAGCAGAATTGTCATTCATAGGTGAGTAATACATTTTGTACATGCATTATGAAGACTTACAGATAGCTGATACTTCTTTCAAGACACATGAACAACTAAAGATATTTAAACAACCAGATAGCCAATCGTTTTATGAACAACACTTATTACTCACAGTGGAAAACATCACTAAATATACTGAAGAACATCCAACAAGAACATAGGTTTAGGAAGTCAAACACTCTCACAGTTAATGAAACACAGCTGAAAATGAAATAGTTCCCCTTTGACACTGTTCATTTAATCACATTGATACATTCCACATTTCACTTTCTCCAGCAGGAAAAAGTTGCAATCTCTGTTTGTAAAACGAAATAGTTCCTCTTACAAGCCAATGGTTTACAAACTTTTCCAGGGAAAAAGTCCCCATAACCTCTCACTTTCCAGTATTTAAACAAAACACTAAATCGTTTGGGTTTCCCCCAACGCATGACCTTTCGGTCTCCCCAGCGTTTTGTATTCTTCCGAGTTGTCTGTATGCACTCATGATTCTTTTAGTAATGGACCAGCAGTCAGGTTCATGCCTTTAGCGTTATTGACTTTGTCTTCCGCTTCGAGGGCCCTTTCAGTGATCTGGTCGGTGTCGTTTCGATTTTTTACCAAACTGTTCTTCTACGTCTTCACGCATCGGCTCCTTACGCACACCTGCAATTAATCCACATGTATTATCCATTTGGGACTGTGTTATGAAACAGAGCGAAAGATTATACAAACTGAAACGACTACTCCACAAAAAAAAATGGCCTGGTGCACCACGGCGGAAGTCGGAAGGATACTGACATCGAAAGCCAAAGGCTTGGCTCAGCTGCAATGACGGGAAGAAAAATACTAAGAGGCACGATTCAAAGCTGTGGGCGGGAAAACTCCATCGGAGATCGGGTGATTTTGACGTCGGACGCCAAATGGATTTCCCAGCCGTAACGGTGGAAAGACAAGCGCTAAAATGATGAGAAACGCGGGCGGGAGAAAAACCCTCAGTCGGAAATTGGACGGCTTTATGCTTCGGAGGCTAAAGGACTTTCCCAGCTGCAACGGCGGAAGGAAACTTTCAAATCGGAAACCGGAACACTTTGCACTTCGGACGCCAAACCGCTCGGGCATCCGCAACGGCGAAAGGGAAAAATATTATAGCTTCCGATCCAACATAAAATGACGCCCGATAAAGAAAACTTAAGTGTCAGAGAACTCAAAGTCAGCGAAGGTCAAACTGTCTCACCTCGGAGATAATGGTTTGTTCAAAGGGCAATGATCTGACGAGTTTCAGGTTAGCACTCCAAATTCGATTCCGCGCCCCACAATAAAATCTTAACAAAAGCATCCCTTAAAAACAGGCAGCCAACTAACCTTTAGAATCAACCACAGTTACAGCAAGGCCAAACATTCATGAATCAGGCGACATCAAAACAACTCTTAAAAGATAAGGAGGGCCCCAAAATTTAAGAAATTTGGGGAGAACAGTTGCACCTGCAACACATCTTCATCTTCATCGCCAAGTATGGTCTCTTGATGTTTGAATTTCTTTGTTTTTAAATCATCCACGTTAACATTTTCACTCTCAACAAAATTATGTAATCTAATATTGTAGCATATGTATTCATTTTTGGTAGAACCATATCAAAGAAACATACCTTCATCATATCTAGAATCAAATTTTCCGAGGTTCTCATCAATCCTTTTGATGTAACACTTACTTCCAAATACCTTGAAGTATTTTACCAAAAGTGTTATCCCAAACCACAACTAATAAGGAGTCTCATTACTATCAATCCTGAGCTGACATCTATTTAATATGTGTACTGTTGTGTTTACAGCTTCCCTCCAACATCCATCAGACAATTTTGCTTCATTGAGCATAGTCCTTGTAGCCTCCTAAACTGTTATTTTCTCCTCTCAACAATACCATTTTGCTGAGGTGTTCTGGAAGCAAATAATTGTCTCTTAATTCCATGGGTTTCACAGATGAGATCAAACTCTTTAGAGGTGAACTCACCACCATTGTCTGATATAAGACATTTGATTTTTGCCTTTGTTTCATTTTCAACAAGGATTTTAAAGGCTTTGAACTTGTTAAATTCTTTAGATTTTTCCTTGAGAAAAAATACCCAAGACATTCTAGTAAAATCATCAATGAAAAACATAAATTAGGATTCTCCTTGCAGACTCTTGGTCCTTCTAGGTCCATAGAGGTCAGTGTGAACCAGCTCTAAAGGTTTTTATATTGAGTACTCCTTTTTTTTTAACCTAATTCTAGTTTTCTTCCCTAATTGACAATGTCTACATATAGGATTTGAAGGCTTTGTGATCTTTGGTAATTTTCTTACTGCCCCAAGATCGCTAGCTTTCACTAGATTATCAAAGTTGATGTGCCCCAACCTTCTATTCCATAGCCAACTTTAATCAACTAAATTCATATGACATTTCTCAGGTTGCCTTGTATTTAGTATGTATACATTTTCAAGAGTTCTAGAATCAACACCAACCATTTTTCCTGAGTTCTTCCTTCTTATCTCACATTTCTGAGAATAAAAAATGCAAATGTTCCCCTGATGACAGGTTTGGCTGACACTTAATCGACTAGGCTTTATATTTTCTACAAGAAACAAATTTTTGGCTTTGTCTTTTCCCAAATTCATGGTACCTTTCCCAATAATATTACCTGAAGCATTGTCACCATATGTAACTCTACCCTTTTATTTTTTTAAGTTTAAAACTTGTCTTCATCTCCTGTCATATATATGTTTAGAACACCCACTGTCAACATACCAGAGATCTCTTTTATCTTGCGTTCTCAATGCAATAGGACATTCCTCTTTTAGTGTTCTTTCTTTCCACTGCTTCTTTTTCTCTCTAATATCCTTTGGTCTTTCTAATATTTCCATTGATTTGGAATTGCTTGATTTATGTCCATAGTTATTAAAATTGAAGCATTCTAAATCCCTTTATTGTAGAGGTGCAAATGAGTTATAATTTATGTTTTTAACTTGACCAACTATTTGATTGTTCTTGAGGTTATAGTTTTTAACATGTAAACTTTCCCTTTCATATGCTATACAATTCATAGTTTTGTGCCAAAGTTACAGCATTTAAAAAAATATCCAAGGAAAATGTGAGGATACCTGTTTTGATCAACTTTCTTTGGAGCTATCTTGACTTCCTTCTTTATGGGTGTAAATGGTCTTCTGGATTTCTGAGCATTGCTTGTCGTTTCTTTCTCTTTATTTTTGAATGCACTGAGAAGAGAAGTTGCATAAGATTTTTAGATAACTTGATTTTCTTCTTGATAAGAACATAATCCTTTATTGTTACTTGGATCCCTTTGTGTGGTTATAATCTTATCTGAGATTTTAGAACTATTTTCATATCTAGTTTGAATAAATTTTACATCACGCTCTTCTCTTAAGTGAATTAATTCTACCTCCATTTTTTCACAGATTAGTTTTTTTTCTTTAAGATATTTCACCAACCTTTATTCTATCCTATTTGCATCTTGAATTTGGTGTCTCATATTGCTTATGATTTTCTTCATCTCTTTTTCTTTATGTTCATTCTCTTCCTGTTGTTCAACTAAAAAACTTTTCAGCTATCTATATTTGTTTTTGTATCTTCTTAGTCCATCCAAAACATTGAATAGTTCTTATTCCATATTAACCTCAGCTTCATCTTCTGACTCTTTCTTATGCTCAACTTCTTCTATATCATTAGACTCTTCAATGCCTAGAAAAAGGACTTCATTGTCACTGTCACTAACCTCACATGAACTATTGTCTTCTTCTTTTGAGCTGAAATTACTTTTTCCTTTGTAAATTTTCTTATAGTGGAATTTTCCCTTTTTCTTGTATTGCTTGTTTTTGTCATCTTCATCTTTAGAGTATTCATTGGGATACGGACACTTGGATTGAAAGTGCCCAATTCTTCCACAGTCAAAACATTTGAAGGGCAACTTGCCTTTGTACTTCCTTGGTCCTTTCTGAAGTTTTTTTATAAAATTGGCTTCTTGTTCATTAGATTCTTCATTATGGTTAGTATGAGGTTTTTTATTCTGAATTTTTGTTTTCTTGATCACCTTGAAAGTTGCTTCTCCTTTTGGGAGATTATCAATACCTAGTCTTAATTCATAGGCTATGAGGATTCCATACAATTCATCCATAGTAAGATCTTCTAGCTTCTTTAGGTCTTCCAGAGTGGATACTTTGGGATTATATACCATAGGAAGTGTTCTTAGTATCTTTTAAACTAACTCATGGTATGGTACTTCTACTCCCAACCCTTTAATTGCATTAACAAGATTCTTAACTCTTTCAAAGTACTCTGAGATATTTTCTTCATCCTCTTTCATATTATACTTTGAGAGATTGAATTTTTTCCATCTTTACTTTGGAGTATCCTACATATATGGTTTCCAATTTGTCCCAAATCTCTTTTGCACTTTTAGAGATCAGTACTTTTGCAAGAGCCTTCTTACTTATTTCAGCTTGTAATGTATTTAAGGCTTTTGCATGTTCCCAAAATTTCTTCCTTTCTTCTGCATCTATGGGAGTGTCTTTTGGAACATTAAATCCTTCTTCAACTAATGCCAAAACTTCTAGACCAATGGTCATAAGATAGTTTTTCATTCTAGTCTTGCATAAAACATGGTCTTCACCATCAAATATGGGGACTCTTATTGACATATTCTGATGCAGGAGCATCATGGCATGCCAACAATATGATGAGTTGGTCACATGTTGTGGCATATTTGTTATTTGTTTATTTTGTTGAGTCATATTTTCTTAGCCGTAGGAAGGATTTGTATCATGACTCCCCGCGTGGAGATGAAGCATCTGACTATTTGTTTAAGACAAGGAAATTTCTCATCATGCTATGTAGTCATTTGTTTTATGTTGCAGGACCACTCAACAAAGGAATTCATAGTTTTAGGTTAAATAGATAGTTTAGATAAGGGAGAAGGGTTCTACTCTTCAACATTAGAATTCCGAATTTGCAGAGTAAAGGACAGTCGTATGTCTGGTTCTACTTGTAAATATTTTGAGAGAGACTGAAGAAGAGATTTGAACTGTGTGTTTACTTAATAGAAGAATTAGATGTGTGTTTGCAGTGTTGTTAGCTTATATGCATCTACTGATTTAGCTATGTATTCATGAAGAGCCGACTTTGGAGATTTTATGAACATCTATGTCATTCTGTGAATTTCTTGATTCAAGTTTTATATTGTTGCTTGAAGAGTTGAAATAGAGTGTACATGTATGCATAGAAGGGTTCAGCTAGAAGAATTAGGAGAATTTAAGGCTGGATTGATCGATTCTATGATCAATCGGTGTCATACTTAGGTTTTCTGTTATTAACCAGTTTTGCAGAGAAAGAACGGTGAACATCGATTCTGTAGGAGGAGATCGGATGGTTGAAAAAGTTGTGGAGCAAAAGTTGCGGGGAGGATATTTTGAAATTTTGGTTGACCATCCCGCAACCCGATTTCGGGAAGGTCGTTTCAGAACAAAAGTTGCGGGGGGAGAAACTTCAGGAAGTTGGCATCCCGCATCCCACATCCCGCCACCCGATTGCGTGAAGGCCATTGCGGAATGAAAGTTACGGAGTGACAGTTGAGATTGTGGGTAGAATTTCTTAAGGAGTAAGGAGAAGCTCATGAAAGAGAGAAACGTAGCCATAGGAGCCTATAGAGAGAAACTAAGAGTGCTCAAGATGTTCTGGATAGAGGACCAACGTTGCCGAAAGACCAAGGGCCAAGAAGAGTCTTGGTGAGGTAAGTTGTAACAGTTTGAAAGAGAACTATTATTGTAGAGGCTTAGTGTGAAAAGATGGTTGCACGCATTGGAAGAGAAAGAGGTCATGAAAGAGCTTGAATAGGATGGAACGCAAAAGTTCTAGAGGAAATGAGAGAGTTAAGGGCACGTCTGGAAGCCATGGAAAGGGACAGACGAAGAGACCTAGAAGCAGGGGATGTGAGTGAACCTGAGGATGAAGAGAAAAGAGAAGAAGCTGCACCTATGCAGGAAACACCAGAGTGAGATATTTCAAATATATTGTAGGAACGACTTCAAGGCTGAGACCGAAGTTTCCTACTTATGATGGAAATCTCATCGAGGAGCATCTCATTGACTAGATCAGTGAGCTGGATAAGTACTTTCAGTACGATGAGGTAGAAGAAGACAAGAGAGTCAGATTAGTTGTAATGAGGTTGAAAGGACACGCATCCTTGTAGTGGGATAGTGTACAAGCCAAAAGAAGAGGGAAGATTAAACCCTTGATAAGAAGTTGGGATATAATGGTAGCAAAGATGAGGGCTAAGTTATTTCCCAAAGATTACTAGTTAATTATGTATAGACAGATACAGAACCTTAGGTAAATATTCTTAATAGTGATAGAATACACTGAAGAGTTCTACAAAGTGAACATAAGGGCAGGATATGTAGAAGAGTCAGTAGAGAAGGCTACTAGATATGTGAATGGTATAAGTATGGATATCCAAGAAGATATCAGCATGATATTGCCCAGAATGATGGAGAAGGTGTATTAGTGTGCCTTTAGGGCATAGGAAAAGATAGCAAGGAAGCAGAGCTTCAATAGAGGTCGTCATTCATCCAAAGGACGAGGGAAAGTGACTGGAAGAGGAAGATTTGGACCATAAAGAGGAGAGTCTAGTAACTCTAACCAGCAAGAGAAGCATGGTAGAGGAGGTGATTCTAGCAGAAGAGGACCTTACCAAGGAGGTATAGGAAAAGGACGAGGAAGAGAGGTTGTCGTTCGGTGTTACAAATGCAACCAATTGGGGCATAAGTCATTTGAATGTTTAGGAAAAGAAGATGTAGGACAGAGAGGATCCTATGTAGCTCAGAATGAGTAGTAGCAAGAAAATTTGACAATGGATGAAGTTTTTCTAGAGACAAGGGAACTTGATCATGAATAAATTCTTGTTGAATCCAAAGAATGAGCAAGCAGATCCTCCTCAAATGAAATCTTTATTTAGGACCATGTGTAAATTCCAAGGGAAGTGCTGTAAGCTGGTGATTGACAGTGGGAGTACTGAAAATCTTGTTTCCATAGAGATGGTAGAGAAGTTGAGTTTGAGGAGGACCAAGCATCATGTTCCATACAAAGTATCTTGGTTACATAAAGGACATCAAATCTTGGTAAGTGAGTAGTGTGAAGTTGAATTCCAAATAGGTCCATATAAAGACAAGATTCTGTGTGATGTGATTCCCATGGATGTTTTTCATATACTATTAGGCAGATCATGGAAATTTTATAAGAAAGTAACTCATGATGGTAGGAATAACTATCATAGTTTCGAGCAGAATGGGATAACACATGTACTACACCCTTTTCAAGAAGGTAGTACAGCAGTACAGTCAACACCCAAAGTTCTGATGTTGACAAGGAAGGAATATTTGCAGCAGGTTGAAAAGGAAGAGTTGAACTATGATGTGGTATGTAATCCAAGAGTGGTGATGACGAAGACCAGTGTGGAAGATCTACCTAAGGAGGTTCAAGAGATGCTGAGTGAGTTTAGCGACATTGTGGTGGATTATTTACCCAATGAATTACCACCAAGAAGGGATATAAGTCATCAAATTGATTTTATCCGAGGAGTTAGTTTACCAAACAAGGAAGCATACAGATTGACACCTCAAGATAATGAAGAATTGAGGAAGCAGGTCCAAGGATTGTTGGACAAGGGATTGGTCTAGAAGATTCTAATTCCATGTGCAGTACCAACAGTATTGACAGCAAATAAGGATGGTGGATGGAGGATGTGTACTGACTCTAGAGAAATTAACAAAATCACTATCAAATATAGATTTCCATTACCAAGGATGGATGACATGATGGATTGCCTAAGTGGGGAAACATGCTTTTCAAAACTGGATTTGGAGAGTGGATATCATCATATCAGAATCAGAGAAGGAGATGAGTGGAAAACAACATTTAAGACAAATGGTGGGTTGTATGAGTGGTTGTTCATGCCATTTGGATTGTCCAATGCACCAAGCACTTTTATGAGATTGATGAATGAAGTCTTGAGGTATTTCATAGGTAATTATGTGATATTTTACCTTGATGACATTTTGGTTTTTAGCCAAACAAATGAAGATCATCTGAAGCATCTGAGTTGTGTTTTAGAGAGGCTGCAATCATGTGAAGAAGTGCACATTTATGAATAAAGAGATCGTATATTTGGGTTTTTTTATCTCCAGAGAAGGGTTGAAGATGGATCCAGAAAAGGTGCAAGAAATAATTGATTGGCCTTCACCTAGGAACATATTTGAGGTAAGAAGATTTCATGGATTGGCAAGTTTCTATAGGAAATTTATAAATAAATTTAGTGGTATTTGTGCATCTATCATTGAGACAGTTAAGAAGGATAGACACCCATTTCAATGGACAACAGAGGCTAAAAAGAGTTTTTCAGTTCTTGAAGAAGAAGATCACTGAACAACCAGTATTGAAGTTACCAGAATTCAACCACCCTTTCCAAGTGAAGTTTGATGCTAGTGGAGTAGTAATCGGAGCTGTACTCAGTTAGGAGGATATACCTATAGCCTATTTCTGTGATAATTTGAATGATGCCAAGCAAAAGTATTCATATTATGATAGGGATTTTTATGTTATTGTTCAAGAAATGAAGCATTGGAGGCATTATTTGATGCCTAGAGAATTTGTGTTGTACTCTGAAAACCATGCATTGCAGTATATCATGTAGCAACCTAGGTTGAACCTGAAACATGTCAAGTGGGTTGAGTTCTTAAAGAGATTTACTTTTGTGTTGAAAAACATTAGTGGACGGTAAAATAGAGTAGTTGATTCCTTAAGTAGGATACTATTGGTTATGCAAGAAAATTAGATCCAAGTCTTGGGATTTGAGCATTTGAGAGATTTGTATGAAGCTGACATTGATTTCCAAGAAGCTTACAGGGCTTGTAAAAATCTAGTGGAGGTGGACAGAGAGCCATGGATGGAGTATACCCTACAAGATGTTTTACTCTTTAAAAATACTAAACTGTGTGTACCAAGGTATTCTATGAGAGAGAACTTGATACAGGACAAACATAATGGAGGTATGGTAGGTCACTTTGGAAGTGATAAAACCTTTGGAAAGTTGGTCCATTTCTATTGTTGGCCAAGGATTAGGTTTGAAGTTGAGAAGTTTGTAAGCAGATGCAGAGTATGCCAGCATGCTAAGGGGAGAATCCAGAACAAAGGATTTATACACCATTGCCTATTCCAACTAGGCCTTGGGATTTTGTGAGTATGGATTTCATTCTAGGTTTTCCAAGAACTCAGAAGGGACATGATTCTATATTTTTAGTTGTGTATAGATTCACTAAACTAGCACATTTCATTCCATGTCATAAGACTAGTGATGCTACACACATTGTTAACTTGTTTTTCGATGAAGTTGTGAAATTACATGGTTTACCTAGAAGCATTGTATTAGACAGATATGTGAAGTTCACAGGTCATTTCTAGAGGACCTTGTGGAATAATTTGGGTACCAATCTGAAATTCAATTCAACGTATCACCCACAGTCTGATGGAAAAATAGAGGTAGTTAATAGGAGTCTGGGAAACATGTTGAGAAGTCTGATTGGGGAGAATCCTAAGCAGTGGGATAGATTATTATCTCAATATGAGTTTGTCTATAATGATTCACCAAACAAGAGTACAGGGATGAATCCATTTCAAATTCTGTATGGAATGAATCCAAGAGGAGTGTGTGAACTTCATGACTTAGGTCAATTGGAGAAACGAAGTACTGATGGTGAAGAGTTTGATACAAGGATCAGCGAACTCTAGGAGCAAGTGAAAGCACGGTTACAGAAGAGTAACACCAATTACAAGGCCAGAGTAGATTCGAAAAGGAGAGAAAATAACTATGAAGTAATATATTTATTCTTAGCATATCTAAAGAGAGACAGATTTCCAGAAGGGGAGTATAACAAGTTCAAGATGAAGAAGATTGGACTCTGCAGAATACTCAAAATTTTTTAAGCAAATACTTACAAGTTAGATATTCCTATTGGAGTGGGTATTTCACCAATATTTAATGTAGCTGATATATATCCTTATGTAACAAGTGACATTGGAGCCTTTGCAGAAGGTGAAGATCCTACTAAAGACTTACAATGGGTGGGGTAGATGCCTATGGCACAGCCATTGGAAGTTGAGGCCATTATGGACACTAAAGTTGTAAAGAGTACAAGGAAGAGGGACTATCTAGAGTATTTGGTCAAATCGAAGAAGCAACCAACAGAGGATTCTACTTGGATGAGCTCTCCAGAGTTGGAAGCCAGGGGTTTCACTGTAGCTGATCTAATGAACAAGGGTTCATAATTTTTCTACCTTGTGAGTCTGATGGAGGACATTCATCGCATTCTAGCAATGTGATGAGTTGGTCACATGTTGTGGCATATTTTTTATTTGTTTATTTTGTTGAGTCAGAGTTTGTTAGCCATAGGAAGCATTGTGTATCATGACTCCCTGTGTTGGCTTAAATGTGCAGACCCAGGTTTACTTTATTGTACCAACAAAACCCCTAGATCACTGGCCCTTTCGGCGATAGACCACAGAACGGCCTGAAGTCTCACCCGAAGTGATCTTAAATGGGTTGGCTGAAGAATCAGGTTTCCTCAACCAGGATTTGTAGCATCCTGGGCTCTCTTGATTCTTTTTAACTAGTGGAATCTCTCTGCAAGGGATGTCTCTCTCTCCCTAGATGACTCTACTATGGGACTGAGTCTTATCACATCACAGCTTCTAGGATGACGCACAAACTTAACCTTTTTCTTAACTCTTAACCTGCGATATCTCACACCGCAGCCTCTCCGACAGTGCGATATCGCCTTTCTACGTCGCGATGTTTCCTACAGTAAGAATTAATATGCTCATCAAATCTCAAGGTCCAGAGGCTTCCTCTCTGGGTATAATAGCTCAGTTAACCCTCATCAAGGTGTTAAACAACTTTGCTTAAGATTCTACAGTTTAACATGCTTAACATCAATCACACTCAACTCGCTGAACTAAATATACAGAAGTCACTTAACACAGTAGTTGTTACTGTCATGAATCAAGCACTAATAAACTCTTATACAGAGTACTCGACACATTCACTTGCATTTAACCTTATATGTTACTATAAACTGAAGGATAGCATACATGCATTCATTAACTGATAAGCAATGTTCATGTAACAGATAACAGATAGCAAATAAGTAAAACACAATCACATGAAACAGTCGCACGACACATGGATTTTACGTGGTTCACTTCCAGGGAGGAAGCTACATCCATAGGAACTGTGTTTATATTATAACTTGAGAGAGTAACACAGTTCCGCTGCAACCTATTATGCAGCTTGAGATCTTCTGGGAAACTCCACGCACTCAGCTGTTAGCCCTTCTCTCTTAGATCTCTTCTCTTCCTATATTGCTTTCTTCTTACAATATACTATCTCTCTCTCTCTCTCTCTCTCTCTCTCTCTCTCTCTCTCAATCCCTACGGATTGTTACATTCATGCTCTAGGAGTCAGCCACTGGTTGCAGTAAGATAACTACAGACTGAACTCAAAACTAGAGCTTGACTCTTCCTCAATGTCTCACTATACTGATGACACAGTTACAACCTTATCAACCAACTATCTAACCGACTAACCCTTCATAATACAAAATACATGCTTAAAATAGGTGACCTGAAGGTCTCACCATGATACAAAACTGTGGGCCTATCCCAACAGTAACCCAAAACCCTAACTGTGACAGTTGACCTATCTGTACTTTGAATTACCGCTTACTCGTCACACTGCAGCTTTCTGCAGTCTTCCACGATTTCTGACGCTGACCGTAGGTATGGGTGTCACTTCCTCGGTTGCTCCCCTTCTGTCCTTTGTCTTTAATACCTCATCCCATTGCTCCTTCTTCCTTCATGAGGGTAGCTGATCCCTCCTGTCTTCGCCGCTACCTTAAATGCAGTGGTTGAGCTCTCTTCTCGGTCGCTTCAGGTACTATTTCCTTTGATTTTCTTGTTCTGATATAGCATCTTTTCCTATAGCTGTGGGGACCTGCTCTAACAGTCCCCTAACACTTACTTGTGGCTCATCCCCTAGCCACTAACATCCGGTTTCTCTTTTTGTGTCTTCTCCTTGGATTCCTATGAAGTCCTTGTGAATCTCTCCCTGAGTCCTGTGACATATTTTCCCATAGATTCGACACAGTATTGTGCCACTTCAAGCATAACTTGACTAATCAAGGGGTCTTCTATGCTATCAATTTCACTTTTGCTTGTAGTGAACTCCTTAACCTTCTGCTTAACCGCATCGACCAGCTCTGCGATTTGTTCCTGATACGGTTGAAGCATATTTTTGAATTCTATGTCTTTTTCTCACAACCGCTGCGCTTTCTGTTGAAAATGGTTCATATCTGTCATATTCTTCATCTTTGCAAGAGCTCCTAATCTCTTAACTTCTTCCTTCATTGCCGCTACTGCATTTTCTATGTTCTGGATGCTCTACTGCAAATCCATTCTATCTGGGAGCTCTTCTAGCTCCGACCATGTCTTCGTCGCATCAGCTAGCAATGAATCTACATCATCTATATGACACTTCATCTGCATTGAAGTGAGTCTAAAGGCCTGTGCCCTTGCTTCCTTGTCTACCTCAGGAATTCCTGGTGCTCGAGCCTCAAGCTCAGCAATCTGTGCCTTGTGGTCTTCCTCCATTTTGGCCATTGTCTCTTTTCTCCTTTGTGCTTTCTATCATCTTTGGCATAGTATTCTATAAACTTAGTTCATATATCTCTCTTATATTTCCTTCCCTCATTGTCATACTCGTGCTCTGGTTTCTTGCAAGACCTGCCATCCATTTCTTCATCATAAGGATTCAAATTCCTGGTATCATGAGAAATCCTTGCCCTATTGGAAAGGAGGAGATTTTGAAAATTTGGTTGACCATCCCACAACCCAATTTCGAGAATGCTATTTCGAAACGGAATTTGCAGGGGTGAAACTTTGGGAAGTTGGCATCCCACATCCCACCACCTAATTGCGGGAAGGCTGTTGCGGAATGAAATTTGTGGAGCATGACTTTGGGTCTTTTGAGATCCTGCATCCCGCAGCCCAACAATGGAAAATCTATTGCAGAAACAGAGTTGCGGGAAGGTGATTGCAAAGGAAAAGTTACGCGATGGAAATTTTAGTGCATAATTTGGCCATTAGCCTAACTTCGACAGTCCTGTTAAGTGTAGAAGCCACTAGATCCTAGAAGTGTTGGTTGGGGTTGGCTGAGGTCTACCCACCTGCACCATATTCATCTGCTGATCTATAGTAGTTATAATAGGATATTCCTTCCATTGTTTAAACTGTGGTGAAGGATCCTGCTCTGATACCAATTGATCAATCAAGTCTTTCACTGAGAGAGGGGGTGAATTAGTGACAAAAATTTAAACACAATTTGTTTTATTTTAGCAAATGTAAAAACAAATTTTGACACAATGTTTTAATGTGGAACCCAATAAGATAAACCACCAGCATGTTTCTATTATATGAAAAACTTTGTTTTTACAATGTACAATAGTGTTGAGGCCTGGAAAATTGCAGGCAACAACAGCAAGGGATTTTCCCCAGTAAACGTTCCCAGCTAGCTCGTTACTTTTTGGTAGGGGGAATTTGTCCGGTTTGCATTTCGGCTACCGTAGGTCAAGTAACAAAAATAAAAGGTTTTACTGGTTGCGGTCCGGTTCACCGTGTATGTTTTAGGTTTTATATTTAAGTATGAGATGCAAGTGCCTATCTAAGAATGCATATTGATAGAGAATATGAGGAGCGGTCACAATGTGATGCGCAGGTTCTTACCTCTTGTCTTAAACTCTCTCACATATAAATCACACACAGCAAGAAAACTAAAACTAACTATCTAACCTATCCCTAGGGAGAAAGATTATCATTCATTAATGAGTAATGTGTTTTGTGCATGCATTAATAAAAATCACAGATAGCTGATACTTATTTCAAAACACATGAACATTTAAAGATATTTGAACAACCAGATAGCCAATTGTTTATGAACAACATTCATTACTCATAGTAAAAAATTCATAGAATAAACTAGAGAGCATTCATACAAGAACATAGGTTCAAAGAGTTAGAATGATCTCACAGTTCATGGACACAAGAATGAAAATGAAATAGTTCACATTCAGCAAATCCATGGCACAACATTTGAAAAATTCCACAAAGCTTTCTCCAACAAGAAACTTGTAATTTCTTTATGCAAAAGGAAATAGTTCTTCTTACATCAGATTCTCACAAATCTATCTGGGAAAGTCCCTTCTTCCCTCTAACTCTCCTATATTTATACAAACAGCAAAACCTTTAGGTTTTCCCCCTCGGGTACCCTTTGGGCTCCCCCAACTGTTTAATCTCAAAATTTTGTCCTTTGTGAGTGCTCAAGATTCATACAATATGTTACATTTTAGATTAAGATTTACAAGCACTTTGTAAAAAGTGACCGGCTTGGTAACTGATGAGCCATTTCCAAGCCTGGGCCTCTACTGCTATCAATTCTGTTCAATAACCTGTTGATCTCAACCTTTCACTATCTTCCTCTATGAGCAACATCTCTAATTCTGACTTTTTCTTTCTTCATCCAACTCCCTTCTGCTTTGTCCTCTAGCTATGACTTCTTTGCAGCAGTAATCATCAAACTGAGGTTTGAAGAATCTTCTAAGTCCGCCTACAGTTAAAACAAAAATTCATCATTAATTCAGACTGCATCTTTTCAACAAACGTAAACCATACTAACAATAAAACTAATCATCAAAATGAGGCCCTGTACTGTGCTCTCATCGCAAAAACCTTAGAATGATAAGAATCTGAAACCTCTGTCGCCCATAAGCTAGGTTAAAAACACACACATAACAAGCAGGAAAAACCCTCACCGATGGGAAAAATCACTAAAGCATCAGCAGGATAGTCTTATTCATAGCCGCAATGGCAGGCTTCAGACAGACAACAAGTTTCGCGAGACTATTAAGTCTATCGACGTCGAAAATACTAAATACTATAGCATCGAGTGGAAAAATATCTTCGTTGGTGAACGAAAAGACATAAACGTCGGGAACCACTTATACTATGAAACTAGAACTCGACACAGTTCTCATTTTTCTCTCTCCTAATTTTAGTAGCTATTTTTACCCCCGTTTCAAAAATGGTTGATGCCAGTATCACACATTTTCATTTTCAGACATTTTTTGGGGCCTTTGAATTATCTTTGTTGTAAAATATTTTTAATTTCTATTTTCAAGTGTGTTTTTTGAAATTTAACAAATAACATACATTTTTAAGCAATTTATAATGAAAAACATATACATTTTACGATTTTTTCTATAAAATAAGACATTTTTATGTACAAAATAAGGCATTTTTATTGACAAAATTGTAAATAATTCCAAAAAATAAAGACATTTAAAACCATTTTCAATGAATTTTCAGAGAATTTTTCTCTAAAAATGATCATATTTCATATTAGTTATCGAAAAGTGACGACTCACATAAAGTCGAGAAAAAATATACAAATTATTTGTAAAAAACATATTAAAAAAATTATATTTAGAAATTTTGTTTCTAAAATAAAGTATGAAAGTCAAAACATTACTAATATATCTGATCAAAAAATTGTCAAAAATTGTCAAAATTAACATTTTCTTCAAAACATGAAACTATTCAACAATATCATGCATGCCAAATTCTTCATCGACATTGGAATTTTCTGGAGCTTGAATTTCCTTAGGGATATCAATGTCCTCTTCCATTGGGTCTTCTATGTCTGCAAGATCCCCAAAGTGCTCCTTTCCAAACACCCCTCCTAATGGGGGTTGGGGCTCTTTTGACATCTT
>LPNX010362996.1:574653-642198 GCA_001517045.1 Pseudotsuga menziesii | reverse complement strand
GCCGTGGGTCGGTAAGGGGCTGCGGCGGTCAAAACCGCGAGTTCGGGGCGAACAGGCGCGGTCGAGGCCGTGGGTCGGTAAGTGGCTGCAGCGGTCAAAACCACGAGTTCTGGGCGAACAGGCGCGGTCGCGGCCGCGTGTGCGGAAGAAAAAAGAGCGGTTTTCGGCGGCCGAAAACGACAGCCGAAAGTACAGTACGGAAAAAAAAAAGATAAAATGAAAATGACAGCGGAGTCGCCAAAACTGTAGCTAGGGTTTTCGCCCTAGCTTGTGCTGATGAGCACCTACTAAGGAATCTGGATTCCTTAGTAGCAGTTCAATAATGTAAATAAAACGAGACAAAAATGAAAACTAAGCTAAAGCAGTAAAAGTAAAGAACAATAAGCAAAAACTGTAAATAAATGAATAATGGTGGTTTTGATTAAGATTACCTCCAATGAGGAGGTTGGTGGAGTCCGTTGCACTGATCCGATGTCGGTGGCTTCGAGCTCCGAGCTGCTCCTTCTCCTTCTCCGATGGTGGAAAATAGGCCAAAAGGGGTTCTCAATAGAAAAAATAGCTTGATGGTAAGCTAGGGTTTCACGAGACGTTTTGGCAGAGTAAGGGTGCAATGACTGTGGATGTGAAATGAGGGGGCTTCACCACTTATTTATAGTTTTTGAGTGGTGGAGTGCTTGCCCATGGTTTTTGGAAACCATGTGGTTTAGGGCAGCTTGTTTAGGGTTTTCCTCCTTTTTTCTCATTATTTTTATTCCTTTTCTCCCTTTTTGGGGATTTTTGCTATTTTTAAAGGAATTTTGGTTATTTTTGGAGGAAAAAGGGGTTTTTTGGCCTTTTGGAGGCATTTTAGGCCTTTTGGAGGCATTTTAAGCCTTTTGGAGGCTTTTTAGTGGGATTTTATGGGAAATATGGTAGGCAAATGGACAAATGAGCCATGTAGTGAGGTAGATGAGGTAGTTAACCATTTTTAGGTGTTAACAGTATATTGTACGTGGCGATGACCACTTATGTCATATTTTGTATCATGCCTATTCATGGCCATTGTACTCTTATGTATCTGTGACTGCTATATGTATTTGTAGTTATATGAAAAGTTGTATCATTATACTATGTTGATTGGGTGGCTGGTCTTCCATTTGGGATTTTTCATCACTCCACTTCTTGGATGGACTTAGAATGTATTTCGACCATCGTATGACCCCTCTGAGCTCACACATTAGGGGGAATCTATTATAGCCGATTTTACCACACCAGGTGAATCACACTTGTATGGCCTTCCCCTATCCCTCTGCAAACTCCTTAGACCCCTTGGACCATTTTTTGTCCTTTGATGTTTCCTAGACCATACCTAAAAACATGTGAAAATTGTTGTACATGACTTTTAAACCCTTTATCACGTATATACGTGGGTTTGACCTCTAAAACTATGCACATCAGGATGTGTAGAAAAATCCAAATCCTTTTGGAGTTTTCCTTGACATGGATCCGACTCACCTGTCTCCTGGCCTTCCATATGCCTTGAGATCGCTCGGATTCAACCTTTCATTACCCCATTGAAAAGCTATATAAGGAACCCTTTGGATACATTGAAGGCATAAGAGAATTGAGAGCAAAGAAACTACAATCCATTGTTGACGGAACTTGTGCTTGAGTCTATATCCCTTTATCCCTTGGAGCACTTTAGTGTTCTTCCCAAGCTTTCCCTTTGCTTGTGAGCTTGCTATCAAGAGATGGAGGATTGAGGTGGTGGAGGCCCAAGTGGGGGATTTAGTTTCTTCGATTCACAGACGTGCCGACAGAGATTGTATTCATTGTAATCTCTGATTTTATATTAATAAAAATATCTTTTCTTGTCCAATAATGTATGTTTAAATGAATATTTTATCCATGGATGATTTCAAATGCTTATACATTGTTGATTTTATATGCTAGAGTAGATCTAACACCTATATATATATAGTATGCTTGTTTTGTTTACTTATTGTTGAGGAAGTGATTCATCAATTCAAGCTGAAGTTGGAAAGCTCAACGGGGATCTACTTCAACCATCCAGAATAAGGTACGAGTTTTGATCCTTTAGTGTTAGATATTTGATTTCTCTTGCATATTGGAAAGGATTGATTTCTAGAGTCAAGCTATCTGTTGTGGTACCCCGTGGCATAGGAATTTCTCTTCGTAACAGTGTGTGGTGGCCATTTATCTTGGCTTTGTACAGGCCAAAAAAATAGGAGAGAGGGTTATTTTTGTCCGTCCATATTTAAATATTGTGTTAATGCGTTCAAGAGGTGCCACCCTTTCCAGGTGTTTGCATGAAATATGTGCTCGTGCCTGACCCCTTTGCATCCTATTATCACTGCTCATCTCTTCACCAAGTGGGGGGTCAATTTTATGGATTGTAACCTAGCTCCAACTGGGGGGGCACCATCATATTATTATGGTTGTTTATTATTTCATGAAATGGGAAGAGGCTATTCCCATTGTCAAATCCGACAGTGAAACAACCGTGCATTTCGTATTTAACCAGATTATCACCCGGTTCAGTATTCCAAGGGAGCTTGTCACTAACCATGGTAGGAACTTTCATAACAAAATGATGGAAGAGTTTTCTTGGAAGTTAGGGTATAAGAAAGAGAATGGCTATTCTTATTATCCTCAAGCAAATGGACAGGTTGAAGCATTGAACAAGTCACTTAATTCCATTCTTCAACGAACCATCACACAAAGCAAGACTAATTGGCATATCATGTTGTATCTTGCTTTCTGGGCCTATAGAACCGCGGTCAAGACTGCCACTAGTTTTTCTCCCTATAAGATTGTGCATGGGGTGGAGTTAGTATTATCAGTTGAGTACAAAATACCTTCTTTGAAGCTAGTTGTGGAGCTTTTACTGGAAACTTTCGCATTGGAATAATGTCTTGTCCACTTGGAGTAGCTTAATGAGCAGCGTTGAGATGCTTTAGTGGCTCTTGAAGTTAACAAGTGTCACGTTAAGGTCCAGTATGATAAGTTTGTCCGTCCTAAGAGATTTAGTGAAGGTGACTTAGTCCTTTTGTGGGATCAAGCTAAGGAACCCTTGGGGGCAGGAAAGTTTAACCCGATGTGGCATGGTCCTTACATGTTCAAGCATGTATTAGAGAAAGGCGCCTATGAGTTGGTCAATTATGAAGGGATGGCCTTGGTGGAGACTAGAAATGGGCTCTATATTAAGAAATACTATGCATGATCTTGAGCTAGGGATGATTTTTGTATATCATTGTACATTTTACATATTTTGGTCTTTTTATGGTGATTGGTTTTGTTGATTAGCTTTCATTTGTTATGGAATATGTCAATGGAGTCTTCGGTTTACATAGGATTCATTGATGGTGCTAGCCGCCACACTCAAAACTCAGCTTCTACTACTTGGGTGATTTATACTCCTATGGTTCAAGTGTTATCTTCAAGAGGTGTATGTTTACGGCCCTCATCAAACAATGTTGCTGAATATAGTGTCCTGATTGAGTTATTGCATGATGCCATTTCACATGGTGTCCTTTCTCTTGAGGTACATATTGATTCGTAGTTAGTGGTCTCACAACTTAATGGCTTGTATCATGTTAGGGATCTGACATTGTTACGAAGATTCTTGCATGTAATATTGCTAGAACAGCAATTTGAGAGCATAACATATATTCACATTTCAAGAAATTTTAATCAAGTTGTTGATTCATATGCTAACTATGTACTAGATTGGAATTTGTTTCACAGACAATAAAAGTGTTTCACAAACACATTTTACACATGTAAATAGAATAATAATCGATCATCATATATATTTTTCATTAAGTCCAAAAAAGGTGACATCATAATACATAAGTGTCATATACGAAATTGGGGCTTCCGAGCCACCAAAATATACTACACGGTCATACCAAAAAATATACACCCAGGTCTCTAAGCCTGAGGTGGAGGAGGGTGCTAATAATGGTAGCACAGCATGGCTCTAGCTAACCAGAAAAATAACTGAACCTATGCCCGTGGTACTCCAACCACTGGACACTACAGAGCCTCAGGAAAGTCCTCAACTTGCGCCATCGGAACCCTCTATGTCAAGCGAATGAATTTTGTGTGAATTCTTTTGAGTGTTTGCTTCGCATCAACACCCATGATCTCATCACCTATTCCCCTCCGTCGATGACGAGGAAATACATATGGCCTTCATGGTCCCACATCTGCATGTACATTACAAAGTATCATTATATGTCGTCACACCAAAAACATGTCTTTTGATTTCATATATCAAAAAACACAAAACAAAATTAATAATTCAAAAAGAAAAAGAGAGTTTGGATTTGTTACCTATGTCTCCATATGTTGCTCCTGGTGGTAGGGGCATATCCGGATCTCCATGGAATTTGATCCCTACATAGGGATAGTCATCCATGGTGATGGTATATCTCCTCCACTAGAGGAAGAAGTCAGTTGGATAGGGGTTAGCCACCCTTCCCCCTCCCAGTCTCCGGATGACATTGGCCAATCATAGCTGAGCTGGATCCCTAACTCCATGTGGAGCAATGTTAACTCTAGGGCTTAGAACCAACACTCCCTCAAAAAAGAATGTACTCAGTATGATGTCGAACCCAAAGTTCTATACCCTACCCATCTTGTAGTCACTGAGTTGTTGCTTCATGTTGATTAGCAGAGAGGTACTCCAGTCATATATTGTAGGTCACATGCACTCTACTGCATAGAACATCATTGGCCTTGAGGCCTGGTGGAGTGATGCTAAACCTGTGATCCTACCCAATTCCAATAGTATGCCTTTCATCCCCAGGTTCTAGACTGAGTTTGTTAAGATTTGACTCCCAACCTTCTCTGTATCAGGAAGGAAATACAGAGCTATGTACTCCTCTATAGTCAACCCGCCTCCTGGCCCTCGAGATCAGAGGTTCACCACCTCCCCTCGACTGGACAAACTTGTGATAAAATATATGTCCTCAATCTCTATTCTGAGTGACATGCCATCCAACTAAAAGGTCTCAGAATCTGGATCCCAGTAATCCACTAGTAGCTGGAGTAGCATTGGCTTAGCCCTCAAGCTTCCAAGGCACCAAAACTTATACAACCCACAAGCCCTCAGCACTTGTTGAGCCATGATATCAGCCTCTTCAACATCACCATGTTCTCTCTATCTCCAGTCTAGCACCATCCTACACAAACATTGCCAATTTTTATCAGTATTTTCCTTTGAAAATCATCTTTGTGGCCCTGTACGTAACTTTTTTTGAAATAGATGCATATGTACGTGGGTATCATGGTATTTTCCATGTATACCTATCCCTATACATGGAAAAAGATCATATTTCCGCATGGGCCGAAACACACTATTTGGGATGGCCTAAATAAAAAGACTAACCACTAAATTTAAAAAAAATTGCATGAAAGTGAAAGAGGAGGGCATGGGTATTTACCTGGACCAAACGCGGAGTGATTTCACTTGACGATGCTCCCAGAATCAGCTCTTGAAATTATTGATACAAAAGCACTATGGTGGGTGAATTTTCAAAATGCTATGAAAATTTTTATTTTTTCACTATTTTATAGAAAACAATTTGAAATTTTTACCCACTTGCTATAGTTTTTTACCGTTTCTGACAATTTTGGACCGTTTGGCTTAATATGATGTTGAAGGAGCTCATTTTGAGTGTGGTTTGACCGAGTCTTATATTCCTTTGTGCCTATTACAGGTATCATGTCTAAACTAGAATATAGGTTAGAATTTCACATACGCCTACATTTTGCATGACCTTATGACTGTTTCATCTTAACCTTAGGTACGAACCCATTCCATGATGTCACAAAACCTTCTTAATGTTGTTAGAAGTGGCGTTATGTGAATGGTAGAGATTTCCTATACATGGGTTCCCTATTTAGATCCTCTATTTCATTTGGTTCCCATGTTGACATTTCTCCTTTAGGTTGTGGGACTCATTTTTAGTCCCACCATGTCCTTGAGAAAGAGCTTCATACTCCTCTTGAACTTTATGCTAGCCATTTCCTTGGGAATCCCTTGTATATATCAAGTTTTAATTGCATTTTAATGATTTTTTCTTGCCTTCTAGAGATTTATGTCAGCTCCCTGACTTTGAGTTATCATTCATATAACCTAAGCTTGTCTCATGTCTAATCAAGCAGATCCTTTTTACATATCTTTTGCAGCTTGATCATCCCCTTTTCCAGGAGGTGACCTTCCCTTGAGTGTCTCTATCCTACACATGTTTCCTTTCATTAAGAATAGTTATGTTCCACTGCTTGGAACTAGCTTGCCTGCCCCTGACACTCATCTCCTCCTAGCTATGTACTATAAAGAACTTTTATTATTTTTCAAGATTTTCAAAATATCTGAAAAAGTCCAAAAAAAATTTATCGGATAGGAAAATATTTTATCTTTGGCAGTAGTTGAGTTGTGTCTCCTTCAAACATAGCACTATATATCACATCCATTGGTTGGGCTATTAGTTTGAATTTAGGAGCTATACTCATTAATCTGACTTTATCTCCACCGATTCGTTAAGCTTCTAGTTCCTATGAAGCCTATATTGATGCCTCCTGTGTCACAGAGATGTCTTCGTTTGCATATCGAGTCCATGTTGCCTACCTTCAGTCACCATTCACCTTATTCTCTTGTTTGAAGGAAGTTGAAGCCTGATTCAGCCATTTCTTAGTTATCTTGACTTTGCATGTCGACCATTCTCGATACTGTTACTGGTTCATGCACATGTTGTTCGAGTTCTTCCACATTATTCAGCATTGTTGGGTACCTCATGTTGGTTAATGGGGGATTCCTTAATTCCCTCCTTCTAGTGGATTCCATTCCATTGACGTCAGATCATTTATTCTGGAATAGGATTCTAGATTCATTTGAGTTCCTTGAGACTTACAGTCATCAGTGGTAGGTTCTCTCCCCATTGACAGTTTTGGGAATACCTCAATGTCCCCTGATCGATGGATTCTTCCAAGTGTTTGACCTCAACACATCTATTCACACTTTTTATATTGCACTATGTACCTCAATTCCCATTTTCATTATCGGTGGGTGATCTCATGTCTGTTAACGGTATACATTAATGACCAGTAATCAGACGATGGACTACTATGTTCGACCTCGACACATCTATTCACATAGTAGGACATGTACTCATAGTGATTCATGTAGAAGACCTTCCAGCATGGTGGCATTCCATATATTCTACCTCCTTGATTGTGCCAGTGTTCATCAGATATAAACTCTCATTATTTGATTCCTATGTATATCAGATATCTTCATATATTATGGAGATCTTGATCCATTGTATATCTTCATCCACTTTGGAGATTCTGATCTATTGTATATTGTACATGGTGATGACCACACGTGTCACACTTTGTATATCATTCCTATTCATGGCCATTGTAGTCTTATGTATCCAGGACTGCTATATGTATTTACAGTCATATGCAGAGATTTATTATTGTATTGTACTCATGAGTGGCTAGTTCTTCCACCTGGGTCTTCATTACTCCACTTCTGGGATGGATTTTATAATGTATTCCGGCCATCATGTTACCCCTCTGACCTCACACATTAGGGGGAATTTGTTATATCTAATTATACCACACATGGTTGATCACATATTTATGGCCTTTCCTATCCCTCTAGAGACTCTTTAAACCCCATGGACTTATATTATACTTTGATGTTCCAAATTCATCTCTAAAAAACACCTGTTTATTGTTGTATGTGACTTTTAAACCCATACTTGCATTTACACGTGAATTTTGACCTCAAACCCATGTACATCAAGATGTGTGCATAAGTCCAAATATTTTTTGATTTTTCCTCATAGGAGTCCGAAGATCCTGACTCTTGGCCTTCCATATGCCTTGAGATCACTCAGATTCGACCCTCCATTACCCTTTTGGAATGCTATATAAGGAACCCCTTGGATACATTAAAGAGGAGGAATTGAAGAGCAAAGAAACTATAGTCCATTGTTGCCACAGTTTGCATATACTTGAGTCTACATCCCTTTGTCCCTTTGGAGTACTTTGTTAGAATAATCAACCCATAGTTTACCCATTTAGACACTAATTTAATTATTTCTGTCTTATTAGCCTAGTTCATGTGTCCCACCTTGTGCAAGTTGTCTATTACCTATCCATAGTGGTCAAACTTTCCTTATTTGACTCATGTAGTGCATGGGAAATCCCAAGGAATCAAATCTGCTTTATTCCTGGCCTCCTAGGTGCCCTTCTGCTTTTTCTGCTTTATTCCCTGCTTTTTCAGTGTTTTAAGGAAAAAGGAAAAGCTAGACTAGGTGAGGTTGACTAGTTTTTTGTCCTACACATCCTCCTCTCTTTTCTCCATGAAAAAGCATGTATGAGCTGCCATTCCACCACTCTTTAGCTTGCCTAAGCCATTTTGCCAATTTTTGAGCTCCATGACAAATTTGGGATCAACTTTTTACACCTATGGGGGATTTGCTTATTTTTACTAAGCCTGCTTTATGCTAGATTCAAATTGCTCCTCGTGGATTCGAATCCCTGATGTATGTTATTTATTCAGCAACCTATTTTATTATAGGGTTGGCTATTGTACACTGATTTAATACAGTTTAGTGTTCAGCTCCAATTTTCAGTCTCTTTGTGAGTGATTTTTCATGATCAATTGTTAATTGTTGTGAGTAAAATTAATCTATCACTTGGTTCAATTTCCACATGGTATCAAAGCCATTGTAGATTGTTTCTCTCCTTCAAAAAAAAATTTGTAGGTTCGACATCAGTGACTGGGAGCCTTCTATTGACTGCCGTGACAGATTTTCTAAGCTATGGATCAATCATAGAAAACTATCTTGACTCCCTTCAATTTATTTGAATGGAAAGTAGAGATGGAGATACTGTTGAGAGTGAAAGGCCTCTACAGGGTGACTATGGAAATAGAAGCAAAGCCCAATGCTGCTGCAGAGAAGATAAAATGGCACAACAGGAGGGATGAGGCTTATGGCCTCCTGTGTCTGAGTATTTCCAGAGACCTCCTTTTCCATCTCGATGGATTGACATCACCGAATGAAGTATGGGAGAAGCTTTCTGATATTTTTGGAAAGACAGATGAGATGAGGGGACATCAAATCGAAAATGAGCTGATTTCTCTGAGTCCAACGAGCTTTGAATCCCTGCAGCTATATTTATCCAAGTTCAAAGCACTAGTTTTGCAGCTGAAACAGTGTGGTATTGAAAAGAAAGATGATCAGCTCGTACTGGCCATCCTCTCGAAGCTGGGCCCTAATTATTCAGTGTTTTTTTCGACCTTCTATGCCACAAAACTGACAGCTCGAACCTGGAAGATGCCTAGCCTTGGAGATTTCATGGAATCTCTCACATAAGAATAGGATAAGCTGGTGATGATGGGCACCATCAAACCATCCAAAGATCAAGATTTGATTGCTGGAGATTCGAAGGTGGATTCAAAAGGCAAAAAGAAAGATAAAAAGCCACCTGAGCAAAAGAGAGACAAGAAACAGTCTCTGGAAAATCCACAAGGTACCAAGAAGAATTACCAGAAGAAGAAGAACAAAGGTGAAATGAACAAGTGTGCATACTGCAATAAGGGCAATCACTCTGAAAGCTCTTGTATGAAAAATTAGATAGACATGCTGACCCAACTCCTGGAGAAGAATGGCATCTCCCTTCTAGAAAGCTCAAAGAAGAGAGAAGGAGGATCAAGTTCAGATGACAGAGAGAGAGTTCATGCTCTAGTTGCTGGCACATCAAGCTCACCCAGTTTTATCATTGATTCTGGAGCTTCAAGACACATGGTTTCGACTAAGGAGGCCTTCTCCTCACTGGACATGTCAAAAGGACCATCTATTGTACTGGGAGATGACTCTCTCACTTAAAGTAAAGGCAAAGGAAGGATAGATCTTGATCATGGTCAGTTCAGCAATGTGTTGTATGTGCCTGGTCCTGCCTCCAACCTCCTGTCAGTGTATCAGATGGCCCACACTGGGTCTCCTAAGAAGGTCATATTCTCCCCCAATGAAGTTGAGATCACAGAGATTTCAACTGGTAGAGTCATTGCAAAAGGAGTTGCGAATCATGCTCAAAAGGTATACATGTTCTCACACCTCCTACCTTACTCAAACCCCTCTGCTCTTCTCAATCATGCTAATGAAGCCAGCAAGCTGTGGCATGAAATATTTGGCCACCTAAATTACAAGTATCTTTCTGATCTTAGTGAAAAAGAGATGGTCATAGGGTTGCCCAAGATAAAATTTTCCAAAGGAGTCTGCCAAGGTTGTATCCTAGGAAAACACCCAGAGCACAAATTTGAGAGAGCTAGGCATGAGAGAACCTCTGCACCCCTCGAGCTGATCCACAATGATTTTGCTGGCCCATTCCCTCATATTTCCATGATTCAGGCCAAATATGCATTGACTTTTATTGATGAATTTTCAAGGTATTGCTGGGTTCACTTCCTGAAACACAAGTCTGAAGTTTTTGGCCTATTCAAAGTCTTTAAGGCTTTGGTTGAAAACCAGTCTGGAAAGAAACTCAAGGACCTCAGATCTGACAATGGTGGTGAGTATTTCAAGTCTAAGTTTATTAATTATTGTGCAGATGCAAGTATTCAGATGCAGCATTCTATCCTTTACACACCACAGCAAAATGGTGTTGCTGAGAGGAAGAACAAATCACTGAAGGAGATGGCAGCATGCATGATGGAGGCCACCAAAGTACTGGGCCGAAGCTATCAACTGTGCAGCCTATATCCAGAATAGGGTGCCTCACAAAAATATTGATGGTATGACTCCCTTCGAAGCATGGAGTGGGCACAAGCCAGATGTGACCCATTTCAGGATTTTTTGGCTCAAAGGCTTGGGCTAGAATCCCGACAGAAAAGAGGAAGGATTTGCAGCCCCAAAGCCAAGAGTGTCTTTTTGTTGGATACTCTGAAGATTCAAAAGGGTACAAGTTGATAAATTTGAGCACAAACAAAGCCTTCATTGAAAGGTGTGTTCAGTTTGAAGAAGAACCCCTTGCAGCAGTGGAAGTTGGTGAAGCCTCTTCACCACCTGAACCTCAAGAAGTAAGTAAAGAGTTTGTTGAACATGCTGATTCTGATTTTTCTAATGGAGATGAGTTTATTGCATACCCTAACAGCCCTACAAGGCCAAAATGGGCATCCAAGACACTACATGCAGCAGGTGAGCTAGCTGGGGATCCCAATGACCCAAGAAGGACTAGAGCTCAGTTTGAGAGTGGTCTGTGCATGAAGGATCCTATGTTTGCTGAAAAATGCTATTTGATGGTGGAGTCTGATCCTCAAACATATGAAGAAGCAGCAGGAGATCCAAGATGGAAAACAGCCATGAAGGAGGAGTTCAGCTCACTTCAGAAGAGAAACACATGGGAGCTAGTGGATCTTCCCCCGGGGAGAAAACTAGTACAGTGTAAGTGGGTCTATAAGACCAAATTTTCTGCTGATGGTTCACCACTGAAGTACAAGGCCATATTGGTAGCCAAGGGCTACTCACAGGTTCATGGCATAGATTACAATGAGACTTTTGCCCCAGTGGCAAAGATGGATTCCATCAGGCTAGCCTTAGCCATTGCAGCCTCAAGGCAATGGGAGGTACATCACATGGATGTAAAATGTGCCTTCCTGAATGGAGATCTCACTGAATAGATATATATGTAGCAGCCTCAAGTTTTTGCTACTAACCCTTCTCTTGTGTGCAGGTTGAGAAAGTCATTGTATGGGCTATAGCAAGCCCCCAGGGCTTGGTATGCCAAGATCGATAGCTTCTTGCTATCACTGAATTTTGTTCGGTGCAAATCAGATCCAAATGTCTATTTGAAGTTAGTTAATGGTTCATTAATGATAATTGTTTTATATTTTGATGACCTCCTCATTACAAGAAGCTCACAGGCTGAGATTCCTTCCTTAAAAGGAGCTATGAACCAAGCCTTCTCCATGACAGATTTGGGGCTCTTAAGTCAATTTTTGGGGCTTGAGATTGCTCAAACCAAATATGGAATCAAGGTGCACCAATATAAATATGCCTTGGACTTGCTGAACAAATTCAAAATGAAGGATTGCAAAGCAAGCAAAACTCCTTTCCTTTCAGGAGTGAAGCTGGAAGAAGTTGATTCTTCACTGATGGTAAACAATACACTGTATAAGCAATTGATTGGATGTTTGTTGTATCTGACACATACTAGACCTGATATTTGTTATGCAGTAAGTGTGGCTTATATATTCATGTATCAGCCTCAAGAGATCCATTGGAAAGCAGCCAAAAGGATCCTTAACTTTGTTCAGGGAACAAGGACACATGGGATCTTCTATAAAGCAAAATCTGATCTTGATTTGATTGGATTTACTGACAGTGATTGGGCAAGTGATAGCACAGACAGAAAGTCCACTTCAAGATATGTGTTCATGCTTTCAGAAGGGCCAATCAGCTGGTCAAGCAAGAAAAAGAGTGCCATTGCACTCTCATCTACAGAAGCAGAGTACATAGGAGTTGTTAATGCAACAACTCAATGTTTATGGTTGCAGGGTTTACTTGGAGAGTGTGGCTTCGAACCAGAGTACTCAACTACCATCTACTATGATAACCAGAGTACCATTCAAATTTGCAAAGATCCATTTCAGAAGTAGAGAACCAGACACATTGAGATCCATATGCACTACATCAGAGAACTTGTGCATGATGGCACCATTCACCTACTATTTTGTTCATCTTCAGAACAAGTAGCTGATATATTCACCAAAGAATTTTGTGAGAAGACCTTTAGCAATCTCAAATCACTACTGGGAATTTCTAATCATGCTGTGAAAGCATGAGTGAAGACAAGATTCTGCAATTTTGTTTTACAGTCCATGTTTAAGGGAGGATTTTCCCAGGTTGGTTTTGCCTCTTTCCTTGTTTAAATGGACATGCAGTATGTAAAGGGTGACTAAGCCTTGTTGCTAGGCCCTATAATTTTCTGATATATTACTCATAATTCAGGCTTAAGGGGGGGTGTTAGAATAATCAACCCATACTTTACCCATTTAGACATTAATTTAATTATTTCTGTCTTATTAGCCTAGTTCATGTGTCCCACCTTGTGCAAGTTGTCTATTACCTATCCATAGTGGTCAAACTTGCCTTATTTTACTCATGTAGCACATGGGAAATCCCAAGGAATCAAATCTTATTTATTCCTAGCCTCCTAGGTGCCCTTCTACTTTTTCTACTTTATTCCCTGCTTTTTCAGTGTTTTAAGGCAAAAGGAAAAGCTAGACTAGGTGAGGTTGACTAGTTTTTTGTCCTACACATCCTCCTCTCTTTTCTCCATGAAAAAGCATGTATGAGCTGCCATTTCACCACTCTTTAGCTTGCCTAAGCCATTTTTCCAATTCGTGAGTTCCATGACAGATTTGGGATCAGCTTTTTACACCTATGGGGGATTTGCTTATTTTTAGTAAGCCTGCTTTATGCTAGATTCGAATTGCTCCTCATGCATTTGAATCCCTGATGTATGTTATTTATTCAGCAACCTATGTTATTACAGGGTTGGCTATTGTACACTAATTTAATACAGTTTAGTGTTCAGCTCCAATTTTCAGTCTCTTTGTGAGTGATTTTGCATGATCAATTGTTAATTGTTGTGAGTAAAATTAATCTATCACCTGGTTCAATTTCCACATACTTTGTGTTCTTCCAAATATTTCCTTTACTTGTGATATTTCTATCGAGAGATGGAGGCCCGGGTGGAAGACTCGGTTTCTCCAGTTCATAGACGTGCCGACAAAGGTTGTCACTGTTGTAATCTATGATTTTATTAATAAAATTATCTTTTCCTATCCAATTATGTGCATTTGAATATGAATATTGAACCATGGATGTATTTAATTGCTTATACATTGTTGAATATATATGCTAGAGTAGGTCTAACACATTATTATAGAGCATGCTTGTCTTGTTTGTTGTTGTTGAGAGAAAATTGCTAACGCAAGTGTGAATTGGAAAGCTCAATGGAGATCTACTTCAACCTTCTAGAACAAGGTATGATTCGGTATCCCTTAGTGTTAGATGTTTGTTTTCTCATGCATATTGGGAAAGATTGATTCTAGTGTCAAAGTTGTCTATTGTGATACACCCCAAGCCATAGGAAGTTTCTCTCCATAACACCTTGCTTCCTCTGAATTCATTCAGAGTGGTGTTGCGAGTGTGATGGACACTGAAAAAGTGTAGATGTTGAGAGGGAATTCTTGATTTTAACATAGTTCGAATTATTTTTCTTTTGTAGTGAATTTTTACAGGTGCTATGTAGCTTGTGTGAAGATATTGTCTATTTCAGCAGGAGAATTATGGATTCTCAACCCTCCACACCTCATATCCTGACACCCTTAAATTATATTGATTGGAGGGCATATATGCAGGTGTCCTTGTGCAACAAAATCTACTTCAAGATAATACTTGGAAGGGACACTTTTCGGAGAATGTGTTGATAGCCTTACATCCCAGCAGTTTTGAGACCATACAACAATTCTTTACTAAATTCAAGTCTCTTGAACTTCAATGAAGACAGTGCGGAATAGAAATAAAGGATGAGAAGCATGTGCTCTCCATACTCAGAAAAATAGGTACTGAGTATTATGTATTTGTCTCAATATTCCATTTCAGAAGAGCTTCCATTCCCAATTGGAAGATGCCCTCACTTGATTCCTTTTTCGATTCCTTAATATAGTATCAAGAGAAATTGGTCCATATGGGAGTCATCTAGAATTCCAAAAACCAATCTCTCCTAGTGACAGACTCTACCAAAGCACAAGCTAAAGGGAGACCTAAGGGGAAGGATACTAAAGCATCTGATTTGAAGCCTAAATAGAATCAAAATACTTCTGTAGGAGCTTCAGGTTCCAATAAAAAGAAAAATTTTGAAAATAAGATGTGCCCCTATTATAAGAGGGTTTTCATCCAGAAGACTCTTGCATGAAGAAGACCCTCAACCAGTTGAAATATTTATGTGTACAGAACAATATTTCTCTTCCACAAGGTGCATAGATGTCTGACAATGGAGAGAAGACTGAATAACATGAGAGATTCCATGCCTTGAATTCAAGCCTCACTCTGTCGAAGGCTTACTTGATAGATTCTGGAGCATCCAACCACATGGTTGCTTCCAGGGACTCCTTCACCACTTTCACTCTATCAAGAGGACCTAGTACTCATATGGGATATGAGCCCCCAATCCCAGTAGTTGATAAAGGTTCAATTAAAATCCAACATGATGAGTTCATGCCCTCTCCTACAACAAAGCAAATTTTTGAAAATGAATAAGAAGCAGAATTTTCCACACAGTCAATTCGAATTGAAGAAAGTCTCCATGGAGTGACTCCTTCTCCTGTTGCTCCATAATTTTATGATATATCTGATATATAATATTCTCATATGGCTTATCCAAAAGAAGACATTCGAATATCTATTATTGAAAAAAAACTCTCCTTCCATTCTTTCTCCAGTGATTCTTCTATTTTAAATTATGTGCATAGTTTATCGGTGATTGTTTCAGAAAATGAAGAGGAATTTGATTTATCTATCTCTAATGATGTTGTTAGTGTGTATATAAGTAATACCATGGATATTTTGAAAATAATATCATATTTTAGGAGTGATCCATTCACTCTCATTTATCTAGAGCTTCCAACGAATTCATACATGATTGCATGCACCAATACTCAGAATTTTGAAGAAGGAGAAATATTTGCATCTACCATCTCGATGGAGCACACTCTTGGATATGATATGAACCTATTTGGATCTGATATGATCTTATTTGTTTCAGGTTTTAAGTTTCAATATATTTCAGTAGTGCTTGTATCTTCTCTCATCAATTTTGGTGTGAAAAATCAAGTACCGCAAGTCTCCTTCAAAATTGTTGCTGGGGATTTGATATCATTCCACACTCTCAGATATGATATGAAATTATTTGGATATGATATGATATTATTTGGTTCAATTTTCAAGTTCCAAGAGCCTTCAGTCATGCTTTTAGCTGGTCTCATCAATTTTGGCATGACAAATAAAGTACCGCAAGTCTCTTTCAAACTTGTTGCTAGGGATTTGATGTTAGTTTCCTCTTATGAGTTTGGCGATATTATATTTTGTGAATCAATAGTTATTTAAGAATATATATCATATTATGGATATCAAGCATTCACTCTCCATAGTCCTAGGGCTTCTCTACCTATCTATTTAATCACATGCTCATCTCCTCACAGAACTAGTAAAGATGGAGACATTCTGCATTCGCCTGGACACTTGCTCCTAACACTTGGATCTGATTTTACCTCACATGGTTCTATAATCAAGGCTTCAATATATCATTTTCTTGGGTGTTCCTCAAATGGTTCAAATCCTCAAGGACATTTCCTCTCTCATCAGATGATTTTTGTTGCTCTACATGAGTCCAGTTTTCATCTAGCAACTGTCTATATTTCTGATTCAGTTGAGCATATTCTTCTTCTTCCAAAGAGGAATATTCCTATCGAAATAATAAAAAAATTTGGAATTAGACATTCACATGAACATATTCAAGATTTTGTTGCACAAAAGAACCAGAATACTACCTTGTTGCAACATAATCCTGCAAATTGCAGCAAAGATTTTGCAAGTTTTTAACTTGTATTTCCCGATTCTTGCTTATCTTGAAGGGGGGATTTCCTATGATTTTTCCCCCTATTTCCTCGGTTTATTAAGAAACATTTTTTTATCTTTTAGACTGTATATGGGTGACCTTTTGCCTTGTTTCTAGGGCCCACAGTTGTCCAAGTTAGGATTCAGGGGGCGGTGTTAGGATTTATAATCATCCCTTGTCCAAATTGTCTATTAGATTATATTTTTCTAAATTAGGAGTAATTTATTTATTATTGGGTCCACTAGTACCATTCGGTCCACTTGGCCTAATGGGGCCACATGTACCAATCACTAGAGTGTGGGGAACACCGATAGAGGATAACTGGAACTGACTGCACTTGCATGCATTAGTTTAGGCACCTCCTAGACCAATCCCTACATTTTAGGATCCACAGGGAGTTTCAGCACCAACCTCCTTCATTTGTTGGGACTTAGTAACTAATATTAGTTATTCTTGAGTTACATTTAACTAGTTGTCCTCCAGTTCAATTAGCACCAGTTATGCATGGTTGCATGTGGGAAGGTGCCAGTTCTTACCTACCATTGCAATTAGACTGGTTTGATTGACTGTAACTCGTGGATAGACCAAATTAGACATATGTAGTTGTCTTTTTGGACTGCGATATTGATTTAGACATATTTAGTTAGATTATGTTGGTGTATTTGAATCCTATCCATATGATTTGAATTCCTCCTTATGTATACCATTGTAACACTGGATTCTTTAATGAAGTTGATATTGTAATTAACTGACCAATACTTGTCTGTTTCTTGTGAGATTTGATTTTTTCAGTGTGTATTTCTCATTCTCTTTCACTGCATACTAATGAAGTATCTAATTACACTCATTGCTTCATGATCTAATGGCACAACAATTCTAATAAGTAATTCTAGCAGGTGGAATTCACAAGGTAAGGCTTAAAGAACATTGGGGCTCTAATAGTATATCAAGATAAAAGGGTAAGGGAGTAAGGGATATCATGAACATTGGTTATGATAGGTATATTTAGGGTTCTACTGAGTGGAATTATTCATGAACCTCATTCCTATTCCCACTAAGCCATCCCCAATTGGCTCTCTCCTTTCCTCCTTGAAGACCCTTCCTTTATTTGTGTATGATCTAAAATTGTGAATCAACATATATAACTACTACGTGTAGTAAATAATAATGTGTGTAATGTATTTTTGATAGATCTAGTGTGGTGTGGTCGTTTCTGGATTCTAGAAATTCTTGTAACATTATAGGTGTATCTATAGTTTGAGGTATAGATCGAGGGTTGAGGACTATGTTTTTTCGAGGGTTAATGGTTAGGTCTATGTATGCAACTCTAGTAAATGACTACCTCATTATGGATACCACTTCCTATTGTCTGATATGAAATTGGAAACACCTTCCTCTTGGCGATGATATTCTAAGTGGCATCCTTTAAATGCCCCTCCATGTGTCCATTACCTAGGAATGAGCAATGGATAATGTTGGGATGCTCTTGGCTCATAGAATGAATAAAATGAAACATCATGTAGGAAATTAAAAGAAGGAATCCTCAATTAGTTCACAAATAAACAAGAAGGAATTGACTCGTAGCGTCAACTTTTCGATCACTGACATAGAGTAGCATCCGTTGGGTAGCATAAAATGTCAGTGCCAATAGCATCATTTAGTAGGATCTGTTGAGTAATAGAAAGTAGTCATTCTTGAACTACCGTTGAGTATTGTTCCTTATGATATTAGGCACCTTCAATTTTATTAAATCCAGAGAATTCGATATCCAGGGATCCTAGTGGATTAGATCAATCGATAAGTCCATCCCCATTGGAGTCAATAAGCCTGTTCCATTTTATTAGAGTATCCTGACCCCATAGAGTAGCAACATCTCCAATTGGATCTCCTTTTAGGATCTCCTACCATTGTTAATGCTTGTATCAACACCTACCTGGTTGGGATCGCATGCTGGCTTGACTATGGACAATTGGCACTTATCATCTATAATAGGGAACAAAATTGTTTCTCATGGTTCAGAGGAACATTGCTCTATGAGGGTTAATAATTCGTATTTTTAGTAAGACAAAATGATTAGATAATCATGTAATATGATTCCTTCCATCTCCTATGTAAGGTGAAGTGGTAAAATCTGGTAGAATGGGTGGATAGCATGCTCGTAAGTAAAGAGTGAATAAGCAGGGGCGTAGCGGGATTTATCGTCAAGTTTTAATTGTTGTATCCATAAAGCATTCATGAAATAATATAGTGTTTCTACGATATATGATTCCTGCCTGAAGCACTAGATTGATGTGTGATGAGGTAGGATAAGTGAGTATGAGGTGCGGAGCGGTAAGAGTATATAAAAGAATTAGGAAAGTGACGTAAGGATCAAAAACTAGTGGGTTCAAATTCCTGAATTGTATCGGCTCCATAGTATTTTAGTCTCCATCTATACACGAATTATAACACAAAGTATAGGTTCATTTATTTGTCCCCTTCCCATTGAGTAAGCCCATTGAATAGTAGTAGTAGTAGTAGTAGTAGTAGTAGTAGTAGTTACATATACCTCATGTTTTATATCGATGGGTAAGGCTTGATTCCAATGTTCACTTATAAATATATCATTTGTCTAGTAGTATCCATCGTGTCACCTATCACTATAATTTTCCCAATAGATAATTCTTTACAATCGGTCTTATTAAAATGGGCAAGTTAAATGTCTCCATGGTGTTTCATCTATTTCTCTTTGTAATAGAATGGAAAATGGAAATAAGTTACCTGGTTGTACCTCTTCACTACTTTCGCTCGACTAATTTCCTATTTATTTCATAGTTTTTCAATAGTTCTATGAGGTGCATAGCCATCCCCCAGGACAAATAGAAAGCAACACCCCATAACAGCAAGTCAAAATAGATTGAAAAAAAACTAGTACAATTTATTCAGTTTGTAAACACATATGGGCTTCACATATATTTACATCCAATCTCACCAAATGGGGATTAGTATATGAATATTAAGATTATAATATTCATCAATGGGGATAAAATGCTAACTCTCTTAACAAGAAATATGGCCATTTTTATCCAGGAAAAAATCATGTGAGAGATTAGTCCAAGTCTTCTAGGTTCTGGTGGCTTCATCTTAGAGAACTCTTCAACATAGGAATCATTTCCATGCTAACCTTTTAGGAATATATATTTATCAATTAGAAATAGTGTTATACTAATTTTTCTAAGACCAATTTTAGTGACAAGCACAACCAAGACTCAAGACATATTTTGTATCACACCCATTGCTAAGTAAGCATTCAAGCCAATGCTTTCCATGACATCTAGATTCTTCACACTATAGGAGAGAATTCGATGTTAAAGAACTTCATATCTACAATTATGAAGTACTTCATAACACATGATGATTTCATTTAATCCATGCACAAGATATAATTCTTTGTGTGTATGAGAGTTTCTCTTATCTTCCCTCCATATATTACAGTCTGGATTTTATTGATAGCTTGGATTTTCCATCTTTTATTACACCTTGTCAAGTTTTACCTATATTAGCTATTAAGGGATAGTAAATTATGTCATATCACTGCCCATATCTTTCATGTTGTACATCAATTCTCTAAATTCCAACTTTCTCTTTAACACCAATAATTTATTACAATCATTGATACAGAGGAAAAATAAAAATCGAGAAATGTTCCACATGAGTCCATGCAGATGGGTGCGTTTAGCTCTTTGCCATGTTAATGAGTTGTTCCAATTTTAATTGTTGGAGAAAACTCTGTTATATTTTTAACATTAAGCTAGCATTATATTAAAAATCTAACATGGTATCAGAGCTAACCTGAGAAGAAGACACTATGCAGCTGCAGGAACTAGGGATTCCTACTTTGTGGATCTTTCTCCACAGATTTTAGCAAAAAAAGGTTGGAATAACTCTCCTCCATAGGGTGCATATTTTTGTCGAAGCAGAATCCAATTCTGAGGTTTTTCAGTTTTGGACTCGACACTGCTACCGGAAATTAGGGCTTTCCATAGAAGTGGAATTTTTTAGTGAGCCTAGGCCTGGATTGATCTCCTCCTCAAAATCGAAGTTAGGGATCAAAATCAAAGCATTTGGTTGGACAGAACTATGGAAAATAAAAACCCTAATCTGCTCCTGAACCAGCACTACAGAATTCCAACTCCAAATCTAGATCTGACATCTTGAACTGGTAAGATATAAATCTTTTGTATTTCCATTTGAGGTTCTCAGTTAAGATGTCTCATCATACCAAGCTTGATGAAAAGATTGAGGGAGATGATAACTTTCGATCCTGGAAGTATAATATCTCCCTGGTCCTGGAAGAAAATGAGTTGGACTCCTATATCAGTGAGGAGGTTCCAGTTCCAGAGGGATATGAGGCAAAGGCCTTACATAAGAAGAATTTGGTTATGGCAAAGAGGATCATTGCTGATTCAATTAAGGATCACCTCATAACATAGGTGTCCTCCCTAAAGACACCTAAAGCTATGTTTGATGCCCTAACCAAATTGTTTGAAGGGAAGAACATAAACCGGAAGATGACTCTGAGAAACCAACTGAAGAATGTGAAGATTTAGAATGCAAATACCATCTAGTCTTACTTCACTAGAGTTTCTCAGATCAAGGAACAACTGGAAGCAGTAGATGAAGAAGTGGAAAATGCAGAGATTGTAATGACCACCTTGAATGGTCTCCCTAGATCATGGGACTCCTTTATTTAAGGAATCTGTGCCAGAAAGAAGTTAGTCAAGTTCAGCAGACTATGGGAAGAGTGCTCTCAAGAAGAAGCTCCAATAGCAGCTCGAGAAGAAAAGATGGGAAGTGAAGATCAAGCTCTCACGGTACAATCCAAGAAAAACAAAAGAAGTTCTCATCACCCCAAAGGTAAGTCCTTTCATAAAGATAACACTAGAAAAGATTTGTCTAGAATCAGATGTTATACATGTGACGAGAAAGGACACTGTGCTAGAGAATGTCCTAGAAACAAAAATGTCTCTCACAAGAAGAAGGGAAACAAGAGAACACATCATGCTCATGTTGCAGAGGATGATGAACCTTCATCAAAGAGAACTAGATATGAAAGTGAAGATTCTTTAAGTGAGGAATAATATGTTTTGATTTCTGCTCTCATGGGAAACATTACTCATGGAAGCAATGATTTGCTTATAGACAGTGGGGCTTCCAAACATACGACAGGATTCAAGGAATCCTTTGTGAAACTATCAGAACATGAATCACCTCACAAGGTGAAGCTCAAAGATGACTACCACTATTCAATAAAAGGTAGTGGGGAATCCTCCTATAAGCTAGACTCTGGAAAGTCTATGACAATGAAGGAAGTATTGTTTATACCAGGACTAAAGAAGAACCTCCTCTCCATATCTGCATTAGATGCAAAAGAAATGAAGGTTGCATTTATAGATGGTCAAGTCATCATGTGGCCAAAAGTAAATACTATTAATGATGTAGTAGTGATTGGGGAACAAGAAGGAGGATTGTACAAATTGAAGGGCCATCCAGAACAAGCCTTGGTCCATGACACAGTAGAGCCAAATGAGCCTTGGCATAGAAGGCTCACACATGTGTATTACAGAGAACTACCACTTGCAAGCAAATTTGTTGAAGGTCTTCTAGAAATTCAAGCAAAACATGACGGAGTCTGCAAAGGATGTGCGAAAGGAAAGAACACAAAGAAGACATTTCCAAGTAGCGAAATCAAAGCAAAAGGAATCTTGGAAATCATCCACTCCAATGTATGTGGACCAATGTCATCAAAATCTCTAAGTGGGTATGTATACTATGTTTCTTTTATTGATAATTTTTCTAGGAAGACATGGATTTACTTCATGAAGAATAAAGATGAAGTATTCAGCAAGTTCAAGAAATTCAAAGCCTTGATCGAGAATCACATAGAAAATAATATCAAGACCTTTCGATCAGATAATGGTGGAGAATTCACATCAAATGAATTCAAATAGTTATGCAAATACTCAAGGATTAAGAGGGAGCTGTCCACTCCATATAATCCACAACAAAATGGGATTGCATAAAGGAAGAATAGAATTATCATGGAAGCTGCAAGAGCAATGCTTCATGATCAAGACCTGCCTATGCATCTATGGGCAGAAGTTGCCAGAACAACGTTGTATGTATAGAACCGTACTCCACATAGAGTACTTGAGAACAAGACTCATGAAGAAGTCTTCTCCGGAAAGCAACCAGAAGTTAGCCATCTCATAATATTTGGTTATCCAATGTACATACACATTCCAAAAGAGAAGAGGACAAAATTTGATCCTTCAGGAAAGAAGGGTATATTTGTGGGATACTCTAAAAGCTCAAAGGCTTACAGAATATACTTCCCAGGATTCAAGAAGATTGACATCAGTAGGGATGTAACATTTGATGAAGACATAGCTTACAACAAATCCAGAAAGAGACCTGTTGAAGAACCTAAAGAAACAGAAGCACCCAGGATTCACGGTACAACCATGAATGAAGAAACTCAAGAAGAAGATAGAGAATTTGAAGAACCTCAAGAACCTATAGATCCACCTCAGGAGAAGAATCCTCACGAGAGGAAACCTACTTGGGTACAAGAAGTTATCCAAGGTGTGGAAAGATATGGGGTTCCCGAAGAGAACCATAGAGAAAGAAAGAGGACCAGATATTGCCTTGGGTATGTAGCATTGTTATGTGATTTCATTGATAAAGAACCTTCCAACTATGAAGAAGTGGAAGATCCGAAAGAATGCAAGGATGCTATGATCGAAGAGTATCAATCGATCATGAAGAATGATGTTTGGGATGTTGTCCCAACACCAGAAGGGAAGTCAGTTGTAACTTCCAAATGGATCTACAAGATCAAGCATGATGCAGATGGTAGCATTGAAAAATATAATGCAATATTTGTTGCTCGTGGTTTCTCCCAGATAGAAGGAATAGATTATGAAGAAACTTTTGCACTTGTAGCTAGATACACTTCCATCAGATCAGTACTTGCTCTGGCTATAGTAATGAAATGGAAGATACACCAGATGGATGTCAAGACTACTTTCTTGAATGGTGTAGTAGAAGAGGAAGTGTATGTAGAGAAGCCACTTGGTTTTGAGACACATGATAGGGAGCCTCATGTGTGTAGATTGAAGAAATCCCTGTATGGTTTTAAAAAGGAACCCAGGACATGGTACAGCAGAATTGACAGCTTTCTATCCAGTTTGGGCTTTACCAAGAGTAAAGTAGATTCCAACCTTTACTACAAGGTTGAAGATGGCAACCCAATGATGCTCCTACTATATGTAGATGATCTGTTTGTAATAGGTATGGATGGGTTGATTGCTGATACGAAGAGAAAGCTTGCTGCCGAGTTTGAAATGAAAGACTTGGGTATGATGAATTATTTTCTAAGCATGGAGGTGTGGCAGAGTGCATATGGGATTTCCCTAGGACAAGGGAAACATACGGTATAGATCCTAAAGAGATTTGGGATGATGGATTGCAAGGCTATGGCCACACCTATGGCATCGAACCTGAAGCTACTGAGTGATGCCTCATTAGACTCAGTTGATGCCATGATGTATCGTTAGATGATTGGGTCCTTGATGTACCTGACAAACACAAGACCAGATATCTGCTTTGTTGTGAACACCCTAAGCCAGTTCTTGAAAGATCCGAGACATGTTCACTTGATTGCTGCAAAACATATTCTGAGGTACCTGAGGGGTACAGTTGATTATGGACTCAAGTATGAGGCAAGTCAAAAGATTAACCTGGAAGGTTATGTTGATTCAGATTGGGAAGGTAGTGCCATTGATAGGAAGAGCACTTCAGGGCGTTGCTTCAGTATGGGATCAGGTGTGATCTCTTGGTTTAGCAGGAAGCAATCCTGTGTGGCACTAAGTACAGCTGAAGCAAAGTATGTCACAGCTTGTTCAGCTAGTTGTGAGGAAGTATGGATAAGGAAGCTACTGTCTGATTTATTTGATCTCTAGTTAGATGCTACTTGTATATATTGCGACAACTAAAGTTGTGTGAAGTTGTTGGAGAACTCAGTGTTCCATGACAAGTCGAAGCATATTGAGATCAAGTATCACTATATCAGGGATATGGTGCAGAGGGGAGCAATGAAGCTCCAGTATGTTGTGACGGAAGAACAGATAGCTGATGTGTTAATGAAGCCATTGTCCAGAGTGAAGTTTGAGTACTTCAGGGAGAAGCTTGGTGTTCTCCAGATCGAGGTTCCTTCCAAGGGGAAGTGATGAGTCCATGAGCCATTCTAACATGGTGAGAGGATTGGTTCCTTCCATGGTCAAATGTAAGGGATGAGCCATTCTATCATGGTGAGAGGATTGGTTCCTTCCATGTCAGATATGAGTGCTGAGCCATTCTGATATGACTGTAGGATTGGTTCCTACACGATTAGATATAGGGGCTATTTCCATTCTTGAAATGGAGCTTCCTGGTGAGGTACCAGGAATACTTGGTCTAGGACTGAGGGCCTTTCTGAGACGATTGTAAGATGTAGTCTTACATGATCAGATGTGAGCGCATGGCCATTCTGATGTGATTGAGGGATGTGTTCCCGCTTGATCAGATATAAGGGTTGTTTCCATTCTGTCATGGTGAGAGGATTGGTTCCTTCCATGTCAGATGTGAGTGCTAGACATTCTGACTTGGTGTCAGATATAAGGGCTACTGCCATTCTTTGAATGGAGGTACCTGGTCAATTACTAGGAATCCTCAGTCTGGGACTGAGAGCCATTTTGATGTGACTGTGGGATTGGTTCCCACATGATTAGATGTAAGTGCAGATCCTTTCCATAGATGATAGTAGGTGTGTCCTATCATGCTGGTGGATGTGAGTGCTAGCCTTTCCACAAATGATAGTAGGTGTGTCCTATCATGCTAGTGGATGTGAGTGTTGCACCTTTTCACAGATGATAGTAGGTGTGTCCTGTCATGCTGGTGATTGTAAGTGTTGTGCCTTTTCACAGATGGTAGTAGGTGTGTCCTACCATGCTGGTGGATATGAGTGCAGTGCCTTTCCACAAATGATAGTAGTTGTGTCCTATCATGATGGTGGTTGTAAGTGCTGAGCCTTTTCATAGATGATAGTATTTGTGTCCTATCATCTCGGTGAATGTGAGTGTTGGGCCTTTCTGATGTGATTATAGGATTGGTTCCTACATGATTAGATGTGAGTGTTGGGCGTTCCTTTTTGACATGGTGTTGGATATGTTCCTCTCATGGTCAGATGTAAGTGCTAGGCGGGCCATTCTGACTTGGTGTCAGATATAAGCACTAAAGAAAACCTAAATGGAGGCTAGGCCTACAACCAGCATGAAAAAGGGCTGGCTCTGTAGAAATTCCTATGATGAGAAGAATCATGAGATAGCACCTATGATGATCCAAATCCAGTGATGATCCAGATCCAGTGATGATGTCCAATGATGATCCAGATCGAGTGATGATCCAGATCCAGTGATGATCCAGATCCCATGATGATGTCCAGTGATGATCCAGATCCTGCGATGATGTCCAATGATGATCTAGATCCAGTGATGATCTAGATCCAGTGGTGATCATCTAGATCGAGTGATGATCCAGATCCGAAGATGAATATGAATTGAAGATAAAGATGACCTGAAGATGAAGGTGACTTGAAGATGAAGATGACTTGAAGACGCGGATGATGATATGATCCAGAGAAGAAGACCAGTGATGAAAATTGTGTCGATAGAATACCTTCCTAGTTAAGAGGGAGTGTTGATGTAATTGTAACTTCGGAATGTATTCACTTGTATTTATTATATATTGTAACCCGATGTTTATTCTAGGATGTACTTGAGTCATGTCATGACCCGATGTTCCTATCGGGAGGTTCTATAATGTAAACAAGTCATGTCAAGTCATTGTGGGTAACCCTCCTATTGATCAAGGGTTAAAGTCCCCGCAGTTCCGGGGCACTAGGGTTATTAGACTCACCTAGTGAAGTCGACCCTAGTTGGGTTTAGTCAATTTGGGAATTATTATTAATAGAGAGCTAGCCTCTCTATTTATCATACACTCACTCACACTCAGTTGTAGCGCATAGCTGAGGAAGAAGAAGACACTGGGGCAAGGAAGAAATAGGTTACTACTGTCGGGAGATCATCTTACTGTTTTGGGGTTTTACTTTTGGTGTTGATTCTATCTCTAAGGAAGTTGCAGGGTTTTCTCCATTTATGGTTTCCCCAAGGAAAAACATTGTGTTCATTGTCTTTTGTGTTTGACTACTGTACTTGTTATTCTCTCAGTTAAAGATCCTAATATAATGGTAGCTTAATGTTAAAAATCTAACAAACTCTATTGGAAACAACAATTATGAACAATTTGCACAATTAAACTCTCAAATTGAAACTTAACAATTATAGAAATGTTATCTAGAAACAAGTAAATGTTTTCAAAATTTGACATCATAATTTTTTTCAGGGAATTCCATTGGTGTGTGTTGAGGCAAACTTGAAATTAAGTTGCCACATTTTATTTATGTTTGTACTATTTCAAAAAACTTGGGGTGTTTTATTGTTTGTTTCATGTCTAAAATTCCCCTAGATCCTCCTTCAAACTACCAAGAAATATTATGTTAGGATTTTACTGCCATTTCACCCATGAAACAGTTGCCTTTGTTGTTGTTGTGATCTTATTCATGCACATAAGTGTCTAAGATGCACCCATATTTATGAGTTAGTGTGGTTACATGTTGTTTTTTATTTGAAAGAATGCTCAAGTTCATTGTTTGAGGATGTTATCAGGATGAGACATACCCAGGACTTCCCATGATCCCAATTCAACCCAAAGGACTTTGTATGGAACAAATAAACAATTGCTTACATGCAACTTGTTGAAATACAAGCTAGCACATGTTAGCTTTCATTGACATTAGGAATGAGAATGCATAACATATGTTCTATTTTGAATTTCTTAGATATTAAAAATATTATTTGTATTTATTGTATTGAAAGAATGTACAGTGTGTTGCTCAGGGAAAGGGGTGATGAAATTTGGATTAAGTGGTGGGAGGATGCATTTCCTAAAGTGTTTCCTTTTGGGGGGGTTATGGCCACTACATTGCTTCTTTATGTTGAAAACATAGTAAATCTATCAAGGATCATATAAAATATGTATCCTACATTTAACAAGACAATCCCTATGCTATCAAGAGGCCGGCTTATACAACTAAACTTCAACATTTCCTTAAGGTGGAAGAACCACTAGTCTTGATTGACCCAAATTAGATATTTCTTCGATTGATTGAAAACTAGAGATAGTTCAACGAATTATTTCTTAAAATCCTTGACCACCAAGGAGGTTGGAGGAAATATCCATGGAATCAAAAGTATGATGGAACGAGTCACTGTCCAATAGGAGTTTTAAAATGATGTTGTCAACTGCTACAAGTTTCATTTTTAATCCCATGTGTTAACAAAACAATGAGAGTTGGGAATGAAAAGATACTAATTAAAAGGGTCTACAATAAAGTTTTCATTCAATTGACCAATTCAAGAACCAAAAAGTTTCCATAAAGGCGTTTAATTAATACCCACCTTCAAAACTTTTCAATTTCATTTATACAACATTTAAGCTTCCCTAAAATGCTTGTTTCTTCTTGCCGCAGGATACCCAGGGTCTGTTATCAGTATAAACTACCAAATGATTTCAGTTAATCCATGCGTAAGGTATAATTATTTTTGTGTATGAGAGTTTCTCTTCTCTTCCCTCCATAAATTGCAGTTAGTATTTTATTGATAACTTGGCTTTTCCAGCTTTTATAACACCTTGTTGTGATTTACCTATATTAGCTATTAAGGGATAGTAAATTATGTCATATCACCATCCATAAATGTTATGTTGTACATCAATTATCGAAATTCCAACTTTCTCTTTAACTCCAACAATTTATTGCGGTCGATGATACAGAGGAAAAAAATCAATAATTGTTCCACATGAATCCATGCAAATGTGTGTGTGTATATGTTTGACATGTTAATGAGATTTTCCAGTTTTAATTGTTGGAGAAAACTCTACTGGAAACAAAAATTATGAACATATTTCTTAATTAAACTCTCAAATTGAAACTGAACAATTATAGACATGTGATCTGGCAACAAGTATATGTTGTCAAAATTTGACATCATAATTTATTTCAGGCAATTCCACTAGTGTTTGTTGAGGTGGACTTGAAAAGTAAGTTGCCACCTTTTATTTATGTTTCCACAGTTTCAGGAAATTTGGGGTGTTTTATTGTTGGTTTCATGTTTGAAATTCCCCTAGATCCTCCTTCAAAGTACCCATAAATTTTAAGTTACGGATTTACTGCCATTTCACCCATGAAACACTTGGATTTTCTAATGTTGTGATCTTATCCATTCCCTGGAGTGTCTAAGATGCACCCAGATTTATGAATTAGTGTTGTTAATGCAATTTTTTATTTGAAAGAATGCCTAAGATCATTGTTTTAGTCTGTTATTGGGTTGAGTCATACCCAGAACTGCCCATGAGGCCAATTCAACCCAAAGGACATTGTATGAAAGAAATAAACAGTTGCTTACATGTGACTTGTTGATACACAAGCTAGCACACGTTAGTTGTCATTCGCATTAGGAATGAGAACGCATAACAAATTTTCTATTTTGAATGTATTACATCTTAAAAATGCTATTTGTATTTAATGTATTGAAAGAAGGTAGAGTGTGTCTCTTAGGGAAAGGGGTGATGAAAGTTGGATTAACTGGTGGGAGGATGTTGTTTCCTAAATTGTGGCCTTTTTATAAGGATATGGCCACTAGATTGCCTTTTTATGTTGGAAACATAGTAAATCTATCAAGGAGGAGATAGAATATGTATCCTAGCTTTGATAGGTAAATCCCTATGCTATTGAGGGGCCACCTTATACAACTGAACTTCAACATTTCCTTAAGGTGGATGAACCACTAGTATTGAGAGAACCAACTTAGAGATTGCTTGGATTGATTGAAAACTAGAGATAGGTCAAAAAAATATTTCTTCAAAGCCTTGGCCAGCAAGGAAGTTGGAGAAAAGATCCATGGACTCAAAAGTATGATGGAAACAGTCACTAGCCAAGAGGAGTTTTAAAATGATGTTGTCAACTTCTACAAGTCTCATTTTAAATTCTAGTAGTTAACAAAACAATTATAGTTTGGAATGAAAAGATACTGATGAAAATGGTCTACAATGAAGTTTTCATTCAATTGACCAATTCAAGAAACAAAAAGTTTCCATAAAGGCATTCAATCAATACTCATCTTCAACATTTTTCAATTTCATTTATACAACATTTAAGATTCACTTAAATGCTTATTTATTCTTTGTGTGGGATACCCATGTTCTATTATCAGTGTGAATAAACTTCCAACTGCTTTCAGTTAACCCATCTATAAGATACAATTCTTTCATGTATGAGAGCTTCTCTTATCCTCCCTCCATAAATTGCAGTCAAGATTTTATGATAGCTTGGATTTTCCAGCTTTTATTACACCTTATCTATATTTACATATATTATCTATTAAAGGATAGTAAATTATGTCATGTCACCACCCATGCCTATCATGTTGTAGATCAATTCTCAGAATTCCAACTTTCTCTTTAACTCTAACAATTTATTACGATCGCTAATACAGAGGAAAAATAAAATTCACGATTTGTTCTAGATGAATCCATATAGATGGGTGTGTGTATCTATTTTCCATGTTAATGAGTGGTTCCAGTTTTAATTGTGGGAGAAAAATCTATTGTAAACAACAATTATCAAAATATTGCACAATTAAACTCTCAAATTTACACTAAACAAGAAACACATAATCTTGTGTTTCAATGGATGGACTAGGGTTTAAAGGAAAACGACTACAAGTTGGAGAGATAAAAATCTAAATCAATATAAGCTACAAATTCATGTGAGAATTCTGAATTTCCTTGGTCTTGTTGGTCCTATGGGTAAAAGGGTTGTTTCCGCACCTTTATGGTACACCTTGGTCTTGCTGGTAAGGGAGGTTATCTTACCACCTTGATGTGATCGTTGTAGTTGACTTATGTTCCTTTACCTTCCTATTGGTCCTAACATCCTTATTGTGCATGGTACCTTGACCGCCTTTGCTATGATGAGTTAACCTTATTATTTTTATTATTTTTATTTAGTGTGACCCTGTGACCATTAGTACCCTATTCTAAGTCAACATAGCTCTATTTTATATTTTGATTGTTAACCTTCCTAAAATATAGGGTTACTAAGTAACCCTTCTAGAAGGCTTATGAAGATTATAAATTAAGTTCATAACATCATTCTTATGTGCATATTGACATGAGAGAAGTTTAGATGTGATTCTTGTCTGTTGGTTTAAGCTTGATGCCTAGGGTTACTATTGACTTGAGTGGATAGTTTGGGTTCTTGTTGCTTCTATCTTCTTGTGGTAATTGTTTTGATGTTCCTTAGGAAAGTCATGTTTGTAATGGGATGATATGTGACTATATGTTGCACTCTTGACTGAGTTTTGAGTTGTTTATGAACCCTTTGGCTAGTCGTGACTATGATTTCCATCTCTTAGCATACTGTTACTATTTTTGGACCCCTCCAGGGCTAGCCATGACTAGGATTTCCATCTCCCAGCAGACCGTGACTATTTTTGGAGCCTTTGAGAGATGGTCATGACTGTATTGAAGCTCATGTTGCTGGTCGTGACTATAATAGTTTCCTACTAGAATTCCATGACTGTGGATAAACCCTCTAGGAATGGGTTATGGGATCTAGGGGGTCGTGACCTACTGGAATCCTTTTGAGCCTAATTTGTGATTTTTTGTGACCTATTTTGTTGAGTTGTTGACTGTAGTGTCTCTTCTTTAGGAATATTGTGAACTATGGTGGTCTTTCCCAGATGGGCTGTGGACTGTGGTGTTTTTTACCACCTAGGTCATGGACTATATAATCTCTCTACATTTGTTCATGGACTAGTGTGCCCCCGCCTTACTAAATCGTGACATGTGTTACACCCATAAGGGTTTCCCAGTGACTACTATAATCTACCTTGGTTGGGTTGTGACTGTGTATGCCCTCTAGGGATGGACTGTCACTTTGTTTTCTATTGTAAATTGGGTTATGAGTTGTGTTTTCCACTAGGGATTGGTTTTTTACACCCTTAGGTTGTTAAGTGAGGTTATAACCTTCACCAGACTGTTATGGATGAATCCATGTAGATGTATGAGTGTATTTGTTTGTCATGTTAATGAGTAGTTCCATTTTTAATTGTCAAACAAAACTATGTTGGCAACAAAAAATATGAACAACTTTCACAATTAAACACTTAAATTAAAACTACACAAGAAACACATAATCTTGTATTTCAATGGATGGACTATGGTATAAAGGAAAATTACCACATTCTTGGGAGAGCAAATCTAAATTTCTATAAGCTAAAAATTCATGTGAGAATTCTAAAATACTCTCATATTATATAGAGAAACACTGCTGAAATTTTGAGGTATATATTAGCTTTGGGAGAGACATTTGTATTGAATGGCATTGAATACTACACAATCTCTCTTAAAGTTGGAAGCCAATAATAAAAGCCTTGGAAGTTTCTCTACATATTATATTTCTTATACACTTACTTCATGATGTTCCATATCTCCCAAGTGGTGGAAACAAAGTGAGAAGTCAATGGAGTACAAATGTATGATATTTGCATTAGTTAGGGTCTTAATTGAAAGAATTAAGAGTCTGTAAGTGGAATGAACATGGAAGGATCGTAAGAGATATCGTAGGTAACCAGTGACTACAAATCCCCTCTTTCTTTTACTACTGGTCTCTACATTTACACACCTTCTTAAAGGTGTTCAATCAAAACCCACCTTCAACACTTTTCAATTTCATGTTTGACGAAATTATCATCCTTAAACCTACTATCTATGGCTTCTTTGTTTCATGTTTTATGACTTCCAAATACTATGGACATATCTCCAAGAAAACCTCAATCAATGAATTTAGTTCCATACTCTCCCATTTAGAGATAAATACAATGATCACCATGCAAGATTGACTGAAAGGAATAGTCCATGCCTCAAAAAATAAGACCATGGTTAAGGACAGTGTTGTTATAGGGATATTAACTACTGATGATGAAAATGAGAAGGATTGGGTTTGCAAAAAAAAATTCTTGTAATTAAATATAATGAATCCAACTATATGATTTTAGTAAAAGGAGTCTTGTTGTTAGTTCAATCAATTGGATAGGAAAAAGAGCTTACTTTTAGTTACAGGTTAGATGAGTCATATAAGTACAGAGCAATGAAACTCTTACATTTGCTACAATTTAGTAAATTATGGACCATTACAAGACCACATTTAAGAGCCAATATAAAACCATGTCTCACTTATAGTCGTGTTAAGAAGTATGCTCAAGTGTTGGAAATTAAAATATAGAATTCTCTTTGCGTTGAGAATTAAGTTTTTTTTATAAAGATGCACTACAAGGTATAGAATATTCCCTTGGAAGGATACTTGGAAATAGGGATCTGTATTAAAATTGAAACTGATACTTTTTATATTAAAACTCCAATTCCCCTTGATCTAATGGATATTATTCATTTCAATTATATTTCATAGATAGTTAAAAATCCTTTGTGACAGTTTGAGCTAGTATGAAATTTGATTGCACATGTTTGCTACTTTATGCAAAGATAGACTATTACCAATAAGGATTCCTATCTGATATTGTTTCCAACCACTGAGAAATATATTATTTTTGTTCCTCCCAAATGTCCATCCAACAAAAGCAATTTTGGATGATGGAATATTAAGTACCAATGTTGCAAATTTGGATTTGCAACAATATTTTCTTCTATTGAACAAAATATTAAATCCAAATGTATGTTATTGACAATTGTTGAAGTGAGTCAACCGATGCTACTGTGGTAAATTGTATAACCATAAAGGTTTAAACTTTATTTTTAAGTTTCAAGATTGATGAGTCGTAATAGTAAATAACATCCAGTCTCTTATGTTTTCCACAAATCTCAGGTATGACCTTTCAGGGCCTTACACAATAAGAGCTCAGGTAAGTCTAGGACCTTACCTCAACAAAAATCTTGGATAATACCATTGCATATTCTTCATTATATATCCTTATATTAGAATACAACATTTAATATGCATTTGATAGTGTTATCATGAAGCACTCAATTTGAAATTTAAAAGGTAGAGAACTCGTTGTTGTTGAACACTAAACTTTTTCTTCAATTACTGTCTACAAATTGGAGTATGCTTGAGAGGACATTTGGAAATGGGATCCAAACTAAAATTGGGATTAATTATAAATATATCTAAATTTCCTTTACTTCAGGATATGAAGGTTGATATCAAAATCCACCTTGACAATTTGGGCAAGGAGAGAGTGTGAAATTGTTGGTGTTTATGCACATACAATAGGCTTCAAAAAAGGTTGTTGTCTCACTAGTATTGATGCTGATAAGAAAGAAATATATTCTCATTTTTTCTTGAAAATGTCCATCCAATAGAAGTAGGTTTGCAAGAATAAAACCATGATATTTGGGCTAATCAGTAGAACCATCCACCCATGGCATGTTACCAATATGTAATCCATAGGTCACAAGTTCAAACCCGGTTGTGTCCTTCAAGGTTAGAAGCCATTATTGTCAGGATTTTATTGATAGCTTGGATTTGCCATTTTTTATTACACCTTGTCGAGTTTTACCTATATTTTATATTAAGGAATATTAAATTATGACATATCACCACCGATACCTATCATGGTGTACATCGATTTTCCGAATTCCAACTTTCTCTTTACCTCCAACAATTTCTTATGATCGCTGATATAGAGGAAAAATAAAAATCAAGAATTGTTCCACATGAATCCATGCAGATGGGTGTGTGTATCTATTTGCCATGTTAATGAGTTGTTCCATTTTTATTTGTTGGAGAAAAATCTGTTGACAACATCAATTATGAACAACTTGCACAATTAAAATCTCAAATTGAAACTTAACATTTAGCATCTTTAAACCCAATTTTGAATTATTTTTTCCACAAAAATATTTTAGTATCTATATTTGTAAGCACAAATCTACTTTCAGTTTGAAAGTTATATTATTTCAAATTTAGAAGCAGGGTCTTTGAAATAAGGAAAGGGTTTTTCTTATGTAAAGAAATATAGTACGCATGTCAAGTAGAAAAAGTGTCTCATTTTATGAGGAATGGTATGTATGCTTGGAAATAATGTTTTATCTGCCTTCATGCTTCTAGGATTAGGTTAGAATTATATGTTTTTTATTTGTAATATTCTTGTTATATTTGTTTGAAATAGTATTGTTCTTACCATTGCAAAATATGTGGCTAATACTATGTCTTAAACTAAAGAAGAAGATCGTTTAATAAAGCCTTAATAATTTGACGTCATATATGCCAAGTCTTGTTAGTTATACATCATTATTCTAGAAAAACCTCAACACCCTTATCACAAACTATCCACACCAAGGGAATCTCACGCTATTGATGACATTATAGGTTTAGTAACTCACGTTGTAATCATTTTGGGTACATGTCGCCTCCAAGTCTATGGCCTTTATGGTAACCATTATGGATGGGTCAACAAATCCCATGGAGAATCCATTATCCTAAGGATATTACAATTCACTTTATAATGAACAATAAAAATCCAATACTTCATAAAAAATCCCCCACCCTCCCACTACTTATGGAGGACCACCTCTCCTAACTAGTATTCCCCCTACCCTTAAGGTGCACCTCAAAATACTCCATCTTGTTAGGGATTTTTAATCCCTAATAATGTTGTGTCCTTTTCCAATATCAATTTATTTCAACCTTATCCTTGTCAATGGGTCAAGATGTTTTTCAACAATACTGATATCCTTACCAACTTCCTAAAAACAAATTAAAGAAAGTGATGAATAAGAAGGGTAAAATTAATCCCAATGACCCAAACCTAAGTTGGGGACATTGATGAAATCAACCTAACCAATGAAATAATGATAGGGGAACAAAACCCTAAGTAAGAAAAGAAAGAACACTAAGATCAAGACAAATTTTCCTTGTGGTATTTATGGGGTTCAAGGACATTATACGCATCATTGTATATACCACATGAGATTAAATGTATGTGCACTCCCAAACATATCAAAAGAGAATGTTCCACCACAAGGAAACTATAAACTAAAACAACCCATCATTATATAGAACCTATTCCCACAACAAAACTTAATGGCTAATGATCAAGATGACCACATAACTTGTTCATTTAGCTTATCTCAAAAATGGTGATTTTGTGAAACTATTCATTTGCATGCTTGTGTTAAATAATATTCACCTCTAAACACAGTTGCATGGATGAAATGCTCAACACCAAATCCATCAAAATAGAGGAAATACCACCATATTCTAGTGGCTCTTGCAAATACATTTACCCAATGTTGGTCCTCACCCTTGTGTGCCTAAAACACCTCTAAAGTGAAACACACATTATCCATGTGCATGGTAATCCCACAATTTTAGTATTATAAATGACTCGGCTACATATCCCATCGCCATGTCTCATGAAACATGAATCCATTTTGGATCTAAAACTTGATGTCTCATGCAACATGTCCAACTATAATTTTCAATTGTCCTTCAAAATTCCATATTTTGAAGGATACTTGCTTTAAAGATATTTGCAAATGCTTATGGCAAGGGGGCGTCCAATACCAGTAAGTTCCATCTAATTAAATGGAATGTAATTATGGATCTGTTACCCCCCCGCATTATTTTGCATGGGGTTTCAACATAGGTTTTCATGGGGGTTTATGGGTTTATTTCTAATTTTTTTGGGCAAGTCTGAAGCATGATTTGACCTTATATCAGTTGTATAATGGATTATGGGTTAATTGCTAGACTTTCTGGGCATGAGCAAGGACACAAGCAACAACTTGGGATGCAATCGAGTTAAATATGGGCATGTTGCAGTAGTTTTGGGCACAATTTTGTCATCAAACATCAACCAATCTCCAAACTGGGCATGTTTTGAAGCAACAACTTAAAAACGTCAAACTTCGGCATTATTTGGACTGCCTTAACCCTCTTAACAACAAAAACATAGGCTTGAATTCAAGTATGGGATTATTCTAAATAGTTTTTGGCCTGCATGTATGTGGAATCAGCAACAAAACTAAGTTTTGGTGAGTTATGGGTAGGTTTGAAGCATAAATAATGGTAAAAACATCATTTTTAAGATATGCGCTATTTTAGGCTAATTATAGGTGGTTTGTGGCTTACACCATCACTTAAAACATGTCTGTATTGAATTATGTGCATCAAAACAATGGAGAATAGGCTTTGAATTCAAATATGGGCATCTTTTGAGGGAAATCAACATTGCAAACCCTTGATTTAGCAATTTTATGCGTTTTGGGCATAAAAACAACCCTCATCTCAGATTTTGGGAAGGGTATAAGGAAAATTCTTCAAACAAACTTAAACCTACCATCCATGGTTTCTTAGTATCATGTTATATGACTTCTAAATACTATAGACATATCTCTAAGAAAACCTCAGCAAATGAATTGAATTCCATACTTTTCCATTTAGAGATAAATACAATGATCATAAGGGAAGGTTGACTGAAATACATAGTCCATACCTCAAAAAGTAATACCATGGTTAAGGACAATGCTATTCTAGGTATCCTAATTGTTCGTGATGAAAATCAGATAGATTGGGTCCGTAACAATTTTTTCTTTTATTTGAATATAATGAATCCAACTATATGATTTCAGTAAAAGGAGTCTTAAAGTTATTTCAATCAAATGGCTAGGAAAAAGTTCTTACTTTTATTTACAGGTTATATTAGTCATATCAGTACAGAGAAACCAAACTTTTGCATTTGTTACAATTCAGTAAATTATGGGCCATTAGAAGACCACAATTAAGAGCCAATATAAAACCTTTCCTCACTTATAGTCGTGTTATAAATAAGTATGTTGAAGTGTTGGAAATTAAAATCTAGAATGCTCTTTGAGTTGAAAATTAAGTTGTTTTATAAAGTTTCACTACAATGTAGTAGAGTATTCCCTTGGAAGGATACCTGGAAATAGGGATCTAGATTAAAATTGGAATTAATACTTTTTATATTAAAACTCCAATTCTCCTTGATCTGATGGTTATCATTCATTTGAATTATATTTCATAGATAGTTCAAAACCTCTTGTGACAATTTGAGCTAGTATGAAATTCGAGTGCACATGTTTGTTACTTTATGCACAAACATGCTACTACCAATAAGGATTTTTTACTGATATTGTTTCCAAACACTGAGCAATATATTCTTTTTGTTCCTCCCAAATGTCCATCCAACGAAAGAAATTTTGCATGATGGCATATTAAGTACCGATGCTAGAGATTTGGATCTACAACAATATTTTCTTCTATCGAATAAAATATTAAATCCAAATGTATGCTATTGCCAATTGGTGAAGCGAGTCAACTAAAGCTAGTGCGGTAAATTGGATAACCAACAAGGTTTAGACTTTAGTTTGAGTTGCATGATTTATGAGTCACAATAATAAATATCAACCAGTCTCTTATATTTTCCACAAAGCTCAGGAATGACCATTCAGGGACTTACACAAGCAGAGCTATGGTAAGTCTAGGACCTTACCTAAGAAAAAAGATTGGATATTACCATCACATATTCTTCATTATATATCCATAGAGTATAATGCAATATTTAATATGCATTTGATAGTGTTATCATGAAGCACTCAATTTGGAATTTAAAAGGAAGAGAACTCTTTATTGTTGAACACTAAATTTGTTCTTCGAATACTATCTATGTTACGGAGAGAAATTCCTATGGCTTGGGGTACCACAACAGATAGCTTGACTCCAGAAATCAATCCTTTCCAATATGCAATAGAAATTAAATGTCTAACACTAAAGGATCAGACCTCGTACCTTATTCCGGACGGTTGAAGTAGATCCCCGTTGAGCTTTCCAATCTTCAGCTTGAATTGATAAATTACTTCCTCAACAACAACTAAACAATACAAGCATTCTATATATCATGGTGTTAGATCTATTCTAGCATATATAATCAATAATGTAAAAGAATTTGACATAATCCAATGGATAAAATATTCATTCAAACACACATTATTGGACAGGAAAAGATATTTCTATTAATATAAATCAGAGATTACAAGATACAACCTCTGACGGCACATCTGCGAACCAGAGAAACTGAATCCCCCACTTGGGCCTCCACCACTTCAATCCTCCATCTCTCGATAGCAAGCTCACAAGTAAAAGGCAAGCTTGGGAAGAACACACTACTGCTCCAAGGGACAAAGGGATGCAGACTCAAGCATAAGTTTTGGCAACAATGGACTATAGTTTCTTTGCTCTCAATTCTCTCTTCTTGCCTTCAATGTACCGAGGGGTTCCTCATATAGCTTCCAAAGGGGTAATGAAAGGTCGAATCCGAGCAATCTCAAGGCATAGGGAAGGCCAAGAGTCAAATGAGTCGGATCCATGTCAAGGAAAACTCCAAAAGGATTTGGATTATGCACACATCCCGATGTACGTGGTTTTAGTGGTCAAACCCGCGTATATACATGCTTATAGGTTTAAAAGTCGCGTATATCATTTTTCATATGTTTTTAGGGATAATCAAGGAAACATCAAAGGACAAAAAATGGTCCATGAGGTCTAAGGATTCTGCACCGAGATAGGGGAAGGCCATACAAAGTGTGATTCACTTGGATTGGTGAAATCAACTATAACAGATGCCCCCTAATGTGTGAGGTCAGAGGGGTCATACGATGGCCGAAATACATTATAATTCCATCCCAAAAATGGAGTGATGAAGGATCCCAAATGGAAGACCAGCCACCCAATCAGCATAGTACAATAATACAACTCTGCATATAACTGCGAATACATATAGAAATCCCCAATACATAAGAGTACAATGGCCATGAATAGACATGATACATGATGTCACATATGTGGTCATAGCCATGTACAATATACATAAATCAGAATCTCCATGATGAAGATATACAAAGGACCATGATCTCCATAATGGCTGAAGATATAACAGATCAAGATCTCCATAGTGGCTGGAAATATCTGACATATACTGGAATCAATTCACGAGAGCTAAAATCTCATGAACACTGGCACGATCAAAGAGGTAGCATATAAGGGATTCCACCAATCTGGAAAGTCTTCTACACAAACCACTACGAGTACATGTCCTACTATGTGAATAGAGGTGTCGAGGTCGAACATAGTAGTCCATCGTCTAATTACCGGTCATTAATGTATACCGTTAACAGACGCGAGATCACCCACCGATAATGAAAATGGGAATCAAGGTACTAGAGTGCAAACTAACAAGTGTGAATAAATGTGTTGAGGTCGAACACTTGAGAGGATCCATCGATTAGGGGACATTGATGTGTTCCCAAGAACTGTCTATGGCGAGAGAACCTGCCACTGATGACTGCAAGTCTCAAGGCACTCAAAAGGACTCTAGATTCCAATCCCAGAATAAATGATCTGAAGTCGATGGGATGAAATCCACTGGAAGGAGGGCGTTAAGGCATCCCCCATCATCCAACACGAGGTACTCAGCAAAGTTGTATAATGTGGAAGGACTCGATCATAGGTGCACAAACCAGTAACTGTACCAGGAATGGCCGACATGCAAAGTCAAGACAACTGAGGAATGGCCGAATCAGGCTTCAACTTCCTTCGAACAAGAGCATAACGGCATATGGTGACTGAATGAAGGAAGCATAAACTCAATATACAAACTGGGACATCTCTGTGACACAGGAGGCATCAACAGAGGCTCCATAGGGACTAGAAGCTTAACCAGTAGATGGAGATAAACTCAGATAAATGAGTACAACTCCTAAATTTGAACTATAACCCAACCAATGGATGTGATATATAGTGCTATGTTCGAAGGCGACACGACTCGACAGCTACCACAGATAACATCTTTCCTTGTCCGAATTTTTGGTTTTTTAATTTTTTTGGACTTTTTTAGTTATTTAAAAAGCTTGAAAAAAGAATAAAATAGCTTTATAGTTACAAACTAGGAGGAGACGAGTGTCATAACGGAAAACAAACTAGTTCCAAGCAGTGGAACATACCTATGCTCAATGCAAGGATACATGTGTAGGATATCGACACTCGGGGGAAAATCCCCTCCCAATAAAAAGGAAATCAAGCTGCGAAGGATATAAAAAATGGCTCTGCATGGTTAGACATGAGACAAGCTCGGGCTATATGGCTGAAACGCAATGTCAGGGGAGCCGGCATAAAGCTCAATAAGGCAGGCAAAGCTCATGATAATGCATTCACAACTTGACATGAGGGACTCCTGAGGGAAATGGCCAGCATAAAGTTCAAGAGGAGTATGAAGCTCTTGCTCAAGGACATGGCAGGACTAAAAGGGACTCCCGGATCTAAGAGAGGACTCGCAGCATGGGTACCAAATGCAAAAGGGAGCTAACTAGGAAACCCATGTATAGGAAAGCTCTACTATTCACATAATATCACTTCTAATAGCAGCATGAAGGTTCTGTGATACCATGGAATGGGTCTGTACCTAAGGTTAAGATGGAACGGTCATAAGGCAATGCATAAGTGCAAGCATATGTGAAATCCTAACCTATATGCCAGTTCAGACATAATACCTGTGATAAGAACAAGCAGGTCGAAACCTCGGAGAGAGTGTACAGAAATTGGACCCTACATGACAACCATATTATTCCAAAACAACCCGAAATAGTCAATAAAGAGTCCAAACTATAGGATATAGGGAGGAATGATCATGACAACTGCTCCCAAAGGAAACAATGCGGTGAACGATGGGACATAAAAAGGAAAGTAAGGTGTAGACCCAATGTTCACGCATCCACTACCACCCCCATGAGGGTGACCACTGGTGTAAAGACCGAGCGAAGGGAGTCAACATCCTCCACGAATGGAGTAGAGGGAAGAATGTGACCACTTCGAATTTATGAGCAGGGTAAGGGGTTGTGATGCGCCCAAGTCTGACACCAAGGTCCATACTAGGACCAAGGATGGGTGATAGGATACCAGGCATGCCGAAAATAAAAGGACTTGAACCCAAGAGAGCATAAATATACTCAAGTAACTGCGATCCCAAAGGCCAACTAGCGCACGAAGAGCACACTCCTAAGAAAATCTACAGCCAAAATACAAGCAAAACAAGGGGAGGATATGTGAGCTCCCGAATGCAGCAAGTATGTCTCACCTAGGAGAGGCTCAAAACTCCCATACACTACAAGCAGAGGTACGTAACCATTTATTGTGGCCCTCAGCTTCAACGCGTAAAGCGACTGTGCTGTCCGACCCCAACCTAGCCGAGACACCTGCAGAATAACCCCTGCAAAGTACCCCCTTGATATCCTAGGTAAGGCCACTAAGGTCACCTCAATATAATCAATGCTCAGGTGGACAGTCGCAGGAAGGATTGACCGTATGGGCAGGGTAGCAAAGCCTGAAACTCTCAAAAGAGCCCCCAGATATGAATACAATACTGTAAATATCTCTGGTGCTACTCAGTTATGACTAGGGGTCATCCCAATCAATAACCGCTCACACTGCCTCGTGCTTAATTCCCTTTTGAGAGGAGGATCCTGAGAAACACTGGTTATACCAAGGATTTCACACACTCACCTGGATAGACACATACATGTTGTTGTTTAGTGATACTAGAGAATTAACTTACAAAGAACTATTCCAAGATCCTAAAACCTAAGCTTGTTGGTGCACCCTAGAAAAGAAAAGAGTGTAATTCATTTTAATTTAGTGTTGATTTTAATTGGTTGTAATTACTCAAAGGGAAATGGTTGTGCAACTAATGAAGTTATGACTCAGCAATGAAATAAATATGCACACCATAACAAACAATGCTAAGTGCAATCTTTGTCAAACGAAAAATAGGGTATGCCACTACATGAGATGCATAAATATATATTCCTTTCTGAATGCCAATGAAATCCTTCCTATATGAAAGCCTAAACAAAACTCTCATCCAAGCAATCCAATGCAAGTACCTCCTCAAATCCATATCTAATATGCAACTAAGAGTGCAACTACTTTGTATTTTTCAATATAAAAGAATGAAAAATGCAATAAAAGTCATATAAAACTCTTTGTCTCTGTAGAAAGTATAAAAGACAAGCCCAGCAAGACACCAAGACAAAAAGAGTAATGCACTAATGGCAAAACAAAAAGGATAAATGACTAAAACTACTTTCAATGAAAAAGCGGTCTCTGGTCACAAAAGAAGCATCCAACAGACAACATCAGACCCAAGGAAGACCCAACCACACTCACAACCCACCCAGCAACTTCCCACAACATCAAACTCACCAAAAGGGAGGATGTACGCAACTGTTTAAAGAATAGCTACGTATATATGCGACTTTTGGCAAAAAACCTGAGTGTATACGTAGATTTGGCCAAAAACCTGAGTGTATACGCGACTTTTGGCCAAAAATCCACGTATGTATGCGACTTTTGGGCAAAAACCTACGTATACAAAGAAGGCAGTGGTAAAAAGCAGGCCAAGGGTCAAACCAATAAAGGGGAGTGTCAATGGATGAACATACTATTACATGCAACACAGAAACAGGGAGAACAGAGAGCAAGTCAAGAATATCAAGCCCATTATGCCCCCAACCTCGAAGAAAAACAAGGAACATCCCCAGTAGAGTCGCCAATTCTATTACGGAGAGAAATTCCTATGGCTTGGGGTACCACAATAGATAGCTTGACTCCAGAAATCAATCCTTTCCAATATGCAATAGAAATTAAATATCTAACACTAAAGGATCAGACCTCGTACCTTATTCCGGACGGTTGAAGTAGATCCCCGTTGAGCTTTCCAATCTTCAGCTTGAATTGATAAATTACTTCCTCAACAACAACTAAACAATACAAGCATTCTATATATCATGGTGTTAGATCCATTCTAGCTTATATAATCAATAATGTAAAAGCATTTGACATAATCCAATGGATAAAATATTCATTCAAACACACATTATTGGACAGGAAAAGATATTTCTATTAATATAAATCAGAGATTACAAGATACAACCTCTGATGGCACGTCTGCGAACCGGAGAAACTGAATCCCCCACTTGGGCCTCCACCACTTCAATCCTCCATCTCTCGATAGCAAGCTCACACGAAAAAGGAAATCTTGGGAAGAACACACTAGTGCTCCAAGGGACAAAGGGATGCAGACTCAAGCATAAGTTCCAGCAACAATGGACTATAGTTTCTTTGCTATCAATTCTCTCTTCTTGCCTTCAATGTACCAAGGGGTTCCTCATATAGCTTCCAAAGGGGTAATGAAAGGTCGAATCCGAGCGATCTCAAGACATAGGGAAGGCCAGGAGTCAAATGAGTCAAATCCATGTCAAGGAAAACTCCAAAAGGATTTGGATTATGCACACATCCCGATCTATGTGGTTTTAGTGGTCAAACCTACGTATATACGCGCTTATAGGTTTAAAAGTCGCATATATCATTTTTCATATGTTTTTAGGGATAATCGAGGAAACATCAAAGGACAAAAAATGGTCCATGGGGTCTAAGGAGTCTGCAGCGGAACAGGGGAAGGCCATACAAAGTGTGATTCACCTGGAGTGGTGAAATCAGCTATAACAATCTACATATTGGAGTATGCTTCAGAGGACATTGGTAAACGGGATCCAAACTAAAATTGGGATTAATTATAAATATATCTAAAGTTTCTTTTACTTTGGGATCTAGAGGTTGAGATCAAAACCAAACTTGAAAATTTGGGCAAGGAGAGAATATGAAATTGCTCGTGTTTATGCACAGACAATAGGTTTAAAAAAATGTCGCTTTCTCATTAGTGTTGAAGCTGACAACAAAGCAATATATTCTTGTTTTTTTCCAAAATGTCCATCCAATAGAAGTAGGTTTGCATGAATAAAACATTGAGGTTTGGCCTAATTAGTAGAGCCATCCACCCATGGCATGTTACCAATAGGGAAGCCATAGGTCACATGCTCAAATCATGTTGTGTCCTTCAAGTTTCTAAGCCATTATTGTCAAGATTTTATTGATAGCTTGGATTTTTCAGCTTTTATTACACTTTGTCGAGTTTTACCTATATTATCTATTAAGGGATAGTAAATAATGTCATATCACACCCATACCTATCATGTTGTACATCAATTATCTGAATTCCAACTTTCTCTTTAACTCCAACAATTTATTATGATCGCTTATACATAGGACAAATAAAAATCAAGAATTGTTCCACATGAATCCATGCATATGGGTGCATCTATCTATTTGTCATGTTAATGAGTTGCATAGTTTTAATTGTTGGAGACAATTCTGTTGGAAACGACAATTATGAACAACTTGCACAATTAAAATCTCAAATTGAAACTAAACATATAGAATCTTCAAACCCATTTTGTAAAGGTTTTGAATTGGTTTTCCCACAAAAAGATTTTAGTATCTATATTTGTAAGCACAAAATCTACTTTCAGTTTGAAATTTATATTATTTCAAATTTAGAAGCAGGGTCTTTGAAATAAGGAAAGAATTTTTCTTATGTAAAGAAATATAGTATGCATATCAAGCATAAAAAGCATCTCATTTTATGAGGAATAGTATGTATGCTTGGGAATAATGTTTTATCTGTCTTCATGCTTGTAGGTTAGCATTATATTTTTTTCCTTTGTTTTTTCATGCTTCTAGGATCATATATGATGCACATAGTCAGCATGTTCTTTTAGTAACCATTCATGAGTGATTCTCTTACCATCCCATTGCTAAACAAAATCACATCATCAATGAATAACAACATTTATGTAGCAACACGCACATCCTCAATTGGATTCTACAACTATTTCTCAAACACATCCCTTATTCATTGTCCTTATCAAGTTTAGGTTATTAGATATGCATCAATACATTGTCTCATTCTCTAAGAACCTTCTACGGACCACTTTAATAGATTTTGTAGTTGCTTAAGATATTTTGTTTCCTGATCACGGTAGATTTTTGTGCTTATTAGTGTGTTTGGAAAAATAAATTGGATTTTAAGCATGAATTCCTTTGGATCTTATTGTCTTCTATTATAATTACAAATGATGAAAATTATGTGTTAATATTTCGCATCTTCCCGATTCTTAAAGGGTGCTAGCTCAATGGTAGAGCGCTTGCCTTACAAGAAGGAGGTTGGTGGTTTGATTCCTCCATGCCTTAATGATATTGCAATGTATTTATAAAGGTAAAAAATGTAGTAGTGCAAGATGGATGCAATGTTAGACGCAAACACTAAATGCAAAACAAGATGTAAAAGTGTTCGTTAGACCAAACAAAAAAGTGGATGCAAAAGTGGACGTTATGTCGGACGCAAATGTGGATACAAAAATGGATGTCACACTAAATGCAAAATTGGATGCAAAAAGAGACTCAACGCTAGGAACAATTAATTACTCAAAACTAGATGCAATACTAGGACCAAAACTAGATGTAGCAGTAGATACAAAAGTGGACTCCTAACTAGACATAAAATTGGACATTAAATTGAGCACAAAATATGGTGTATCAATGGAAATAAAACTGGGTGTAACACCAGGGGAAAAACTGGAATCAACACTTGGCGTAAACAAAAACTTAAAACGAGACACAATATTGGATGCAAGATGGGACTTAACATTGGATGTAAAAATAGACGTAATATTGAATGCAAGATGTTATTCAACATTGTACACAAAATAGGATGCAATATAATATACAAGCATTGGCACAAAACTAGGCACAACACTAGGTGCAACACTGGGTGCAACATTGGGCTCAAACATAGATGAAAAAAAGACATCAACCAGGATACAACACTAGGTGCAAACCTAAATGCAAAATACGATGTAAAATGAGATGAAACATTAGGAACAAACATGGATACAAAAAAAAGACGTAAAACAAGATGCAAAAGGGGATGCAACATTATAAGTAAAATTGGATGCAAAACTAGATGTAATATTGGGCTCAAAATTGGATGCAACACTAGATGCAAAATTGGACACATAATTTGATGCAAAAATGGTGCAAAATTGGGTGCAAGACTCAATGAAAAACTAAGAGAAAAATAATACGCAACATTGGATGCAAAACTGAGTATCAAACTGGGTGCCAAAAAGGATGTAACAAAGTACACAAAAAAAGATGCAATACAAGATGCAAAATTGGGTGCAAACAAGGAAGTAACAAAAGATGCAAAAAATTGGGGGAAAAAATGAACACAAAAATGGATGTTAAAAAGGACGAAAAAAATGCAATAGACGACGTTTTAAAAAATTGTACTATAGCGCCAGGTTTAGGGCCGGATTGTTTACCGCAATTGGGAAAAAAATACACTAAAATACAGCGCTAAATCTGATGCTAAATCTGGTTTTTGCTGTAGTGGTCAAAGGTATAAAAAACAAGACATGACAATGCACAGAGCGAGTAATGAAAAATCTCTGAAACTCAGCTTCTGCATTAGATGTCTTGAAAGAATAAAATGTTGTCAAGTGACACAAGGGGTCATTCATGAATCAATCTACATGATTAGTACAATTTTACTAAATTTTAACACTACAGATGGATTATGAGACCCCTTGAATCTATTTGCAGTGTTAAAATTCAGTAAATTGTACAAATTCATTGTCAAAATTGTAATTTTCTAATTTCAAGGTGACAACTAGAAATGACTAACATAAACGACTAATTCATATTCTTAGTAATTGTTAGCTACTCATATTTGTATTCTTGTGATTAAATTAGTCATTTATGTTAGTAATTTTTATTTTAGTAACTTGTTATTTAGTAGTATATTTTCTCCCGTGAATAAATTAGTCATTTATCTTAGTCGTTTTTAGTTGGCTCACTTCAAATTGTGCATTTTTAGTTGTTTATCCCTTGAAAATTTTGTGGTGACTAACATTTTTAGTCACCTAGTCACTTATCTCTCGTTTTGTACTAGTGACTCTTTTGATAGAAACAATGGAAGAAGTTGCCAATCAAAGCTGCAAAAAAATGGATTAAAGACAAACTGAGTTGATAGAAGCATTGTGAATTTACTACAGACACTTCGAAAAGTAGTAAATGAAGTTCGAGTGCAATCGACCAAAAACCATATTCGATTATGTCACTGGACAAAGCCGGTCCATATGAAGAGCGACTTGTTGAGGAATCGTCGATGCCAACTTCACCTATAAAGATTGAATTAATTGGTCAGGAAATCGACCTAGGCAAACCATAACTAAATACCATGGTCACAAACCTTGGTCATGTCACTATGGATTTCTCTATGCTGCCGATGTAAGAAGTGCATGTCATTCAGAATGTTGCAGTCACAGATATGAGGAGTAGAGAACATGCATTGGTTAATCAAGTCAAGTCATTGCAAAATATGCTAATAAGACGAAGAAAATAGTTCAAGTGGTAGAGCAGAAAGAAAAATGTCGCAAGACAACATACATCGACTAGATGCGGCTGTTACACTGTCTTGTAGCGGTTTTATAGATGAAGGCATCACAACAGAGATGTTTTCTGAAGCCAAGGTATTTCGAATTGGTGAAGTGGAAGAAAACCTATGTAAGAGAATTACAAAGTTGGAATTGTAGATAAATCCCAGTACACCCCTAGAGGTACTGGTAGAAAGAATAAAAGAAGCAAATGAGGTTGCGATGAAGATAGAAGAGGCAGACACACTTTGTGCCAAACAATCAAGCAAGTTTCTCAGTCATGGGAATCCTTGATCAACAAAGAAGAATTAGAGAAGATAAATGAGTAATTACATACTGTTGAGGCAGAATTCAACAAAATGAAGAGTGATCTAAAGAAGTTGCTAACAGTAGAGAAAATGGTGAAGGATGTTGAAATGAAAAAGCTACAACAAAAAGTAGAAAAACTATGAACAACAAATGAGAACCAACCAGGTCGCAGAACTCCAAGAAGAAGTAGAGAAAGTTATAGGTCTCATTCATCCTATACATGAAAAGGTGCGACAAGCATTGGATTCGGGAGAAATAACAACTTGGGAACACATCAGTTCCAAAATTGTAGAAAAATTAAGGATAGTAGAAGAATAAGTGCGACATGAAGTTGAACAAGTAGTGAAAATATTCTATGATTTTTAAAGTAAAGTCGCAATTACAGAACTTGCAAACTGATGTGGCTAAGGACGATCCACAGATGAGTGTTACGAGCCTGTTGTCTCTAGGAAAAGTCAAATAGAATTCCGCCAGAATTCTATTTGTAAAGATGAATATTTTGGTCAAGCAACATAAGAAGCATGACGAGAGAAGATGCAATGGAAACAACCACGACATAGGGAACCATGACGAAAGAGGAATAAAGCAGTTGAAAAGCAGAGTTTGACTGATTTTACAGGAAGAATTAGTCAAACTAAAATCTTTCTTTTAGTAATAAAACATGATTGTATTTTGGGTCACTAGTGCCTATATTTAGTTATAACTAAATGTATTAAAATACAAAGACAACCCGTTGACTAACAATTGTGATTCAATTGGCGATTGGATCAATAATTGTAAAATAAAAAATGTTTATAAAAGCATGAGCCCAAGCTGTGTGTGGGTTGGTCTTTATGCAAGTTTGTTAGAGAGGGTTGAGGAGCCGAAGGAAAGAAGAGGCTTGATCCAGGATGTATGTGGATCGACCATGTAGAGAAAGAAAGAAAGAGTTAAAAACTAGAGAGCATGATATGAGATACAAATGTATGAATTGTAAAGAATATCTAAGAAGAGTCTGCAAGATGAGTGCACAAACTAAAGGTTCCAAGCCAATTCTCATGCTAGATGAAGAGCACCTTTGTAGTTTTTCCCAAATCGGTTTCCACGTTACATCTTGTCTTTGTGTGTTAATGTGTGTTTTGTGTTGAATACATAATTTATATAGATGAGCTTATCTGAATGTGTCTCACATGCTTAATGTTGAATGAACTTATACATGTTTTGCATCTCCACCGAGTAAATATCTAGTAATCCTTTATGTTATATGTTGTTATTTATGTCGATGGAATGGTAGATAGTTATCTTAAATGAATGAATAGTAACAAAAGTATAATTCCCAGCTTTAGTCAAGTAAATTTGATAGTACTTTAAGAGTGAAATCTCTAGCATAACTGCAGAAACCTAGATCTGGAAATCCGCATAAGATATCGCAAGTGGTCTTCATTTGCATCGCAAGTGTTGCTAACGAAGTCCTGCTCTATCGGGTCGGTATCTTGAGTATTATTGACAACAAAGGATCTTAACTTGGGTATACCAAAAGTGGCATGTTGGCCTAACTTTCAGTTTACCCAGGTTCAGATTATTTTTTGTTAAGAATACCCAAGATACCCGCCCGACAGAGCAGGACTCCATCGGCAACACCTATGATGTAGATGAAGTCTCACCCGAGATATCTTATGTGGACTTCCAGAACCAGGTTCCTGCAGTTATGTCAGGGATTTCACTCTTACACTACTATCATATTTACTTGATTGAAGTCAAGAATTATACCTATGTTCCTATTCATTCATTCAAGATAACTATCTACCATTCCATCGACATAAATAAAAACATATAACATAAAGAGTTACTAGATATTTACTCAGTGCATATGCGACACAAGTATAAGTTTATTCACCATTAAGCATGCGCAACACATTTAGATAAGCTCATCTATATCAATTGCGTATTCGGCACAAAACACACATTAACACACAAAGACAAGATATAACGTGGAAACCCAGCTGGGAAAAACCACAACGGTGCTCTTCACCTTGCATGAGAATTGTTCTGGATCCTTTGGTCCGCGCACTCATCTTGAATAATATTCTTTGATATTATTTACAATTCATACCTTTGTATCTCGTCTCATTGTCTTTGTTTTTTACCTCTCTCTTTTGTTCTCTACATGATCGATTTGCACACAAGCTGGATCAAATCCCTTTTTTCCTTCAACTCCTCAACACTCTCTAATGACCTTTTGTAATGACTAACTCACACACATCTTGGGTTCATGCTTTTATAAAATTTTCTGCTTTACCATTCTTGATCCAACCGTCAACTGAATCACAATTGTCAATCGACATGTTGTCTTTTGATTTTAATACATTCAGTTATAACTGAAAATAGGCACTATTGGCCCAAAATACAATCATGCTTGATTACTGAAAGCAATATTTTAGTCTAACAAATTCTTACCGCAAAATCAGTCGAACTCTTCTTTTCGACTGCTTCATTCCTCTTCCATCGTGTTTCCCTATGTCGCGTCTTCTTTTGTTGTATCTTTTGCCATCGCAACTTCTCTCGTTGCGCTTCTTTTGTCACAAGATCAAAATCTTCATCTTTCTGAACATAATTCTAGCAGAATTATGTTTGACTTTTCCTAAGGCCAATGCACTCTTTGCCACTAATGGATTTAATCTCTCTTTAATCAATACTAGTTTCAAAATTATGTGGCTGAGGAAGTGTAACTCTCTGATTAGTCCAAGGCCCTAGCCTAATCTATGTTGGTGATATAAAAAATAATATTGATAGTTTTTATATTGAGCGTTCTTTTTACGGTAGTTTGTTTAGATTTGAGTAGTGATGGTGTGTTGGCATGGGCCTAGAGCGCATGAAGTGTGGTACCTCGAGTGACGGAGAGGGAATCGATGGGAGCAAAGGACCAACTTCCAAGGGAAAAGAAGCTGACAAACAAGGAATTTTGGTCAAATTAGTTAGTAGTTGGTCAATTGGACCATTTTGCAATGGTCAAGTGAGCCTATAAATAGAAAAATATTTTCAAGCATTTAGATCATAAAGGATGAGTCAATGTAGAATTATAATCGCATAAGATTTGAGAACATTTTCAAAGTATCTGGTGGTATTCAACAGTGTATGATTTCGCATCTGTGGGTTATGATATGATGTTTTGGCATGGATTTGATCTTGTTGTCTAGTAGCTTGTTTCGGTACTCTCTGATGTGAAACTATTTTATGAATGAGTATAATTATGCACTGCCTTTGTTGGTATCCCTTATGATTGATGTTCCGCAATGGTTTAATGCTTGTTGATACATAGTTGGTTAGATACATGTTAAAGCAATTGGGAATTCTGGTTATGTTGCAAATGGTTAAGTATTGGTTAATGTAACTAACGTAGCATAATATAATATAAACCTGGATTTATGGTTGTGCTGCGAATGGTTATGAAGTAACACATGTCCCTTCCCCATTGTGGAAACATGATTCCTGCAGCTCCCCTTAAACATATCGGATAAGAATGCACTCGCTCCGCGAGTGTTGCTGTAAAGGGTAAATCCTTTCTAGGTTGGTGTTTAAGGAGTCTTTATTGCGGGTTGTTGACAACAGTGCAAAGTGAACCCATGGATACAGAGTTGCGTGTCAACAAATGGTTCTATTGTCGGGACCATAGTATGAAAAAGAAGACGACATGTTGTGGCATCCGATGAAACTGGAAATCCATGATTGGTTTGATAACAAGACCCGATAGTTTGACAAAGAAGAAAGATAGAACTCAATATGGTCGACGAAGGAATGGTTAGAAAAGTACATCTATTATGACATCCACGAAATATTTTTCTGCAAATTCTCGATAGTATTATATGAATGGTTGGCGCAACTCACTTTTCAAAAGAATAATTTCTAGGGAGGCAATCCTGAGCACTGGACTTCTAGCCATCTATCAAGTTCATGGTGGAACCTCATGCAAACCTTCATATGGTCAACTACAAGTTTCATTGGGGTGAATGGTATATATGTGGCCTACAAACCATGCTTTTAAGCATAAAATTCTATTTTGATTAATGTTTATGGGTTAAATCACTTAAATATTCCATGTGAGTGAAATTAAGATGATAGGAATCCACTCTAATGTTTTAAGTGTACAAACCTTGACGAATCTTACAAATGACTAGAATTCCAAATATAAATGTTATACAATAGTGTAATATTATAGGGGTTTTATCTAATTCTATAAAACTTTGGTATTTTTGAAGTAAACTAATTTTATCCTCTAGGTAGTTAGTGTTGCTAAGAATTTTGTGCACTGTAAAACCTTCCCCGCAAACAAATCAAATTCATATTTGAACAACTCTGGATCAAGTGTTTCCTCAAATTAGTAGCAAGAAGCGGAGGTTCACTCACTAACATCAATACATGTAATTATGATGATTGTTTGTTAGGGAGGGGATGCTTTATCAATGTGTAGTAGCATCTAAAAAATGTTTCAACGTAATTATGTATTCATTGCACCTTCACTAGGATCTATATATGTATTTGTTGTAAGGATCTCTATGACCGCGAGAATGGATTAATATGCCATGAGCTAGTGTATATGGTGCCAACAAACAACCAAATGAGACTACAGATATACCACCACAAGTGATAAATTATACACAAGCATAGGTAATGAAGAAGTAATCATCCTAAAAACAATGTGACCATTAGGATTGGACTTGTATAATGTAGTGGGGGCATCCATAATTATACACAATCTATATAAATATATATCATATCATTGGTAACTTTAAGCCATATTTCTTGTCTTTTATTTTTGCATTGGATACTCACTTATTGTAAGTTGTTCATGCATTAAAAATTTGTTTCAATTTATTTGTACACAATCCTTGGTTCATTTCTTTATTGTTAATCTATCCCTAATATTTATAGTTTATTTGTTTCCCATTATTTTGTTTCTCTATATATTCTTTAGTTTATCTCATGGGAAACCAAGCAAATGGTGTCAAGTTCTTCCTTAGTTTCCATCCATGGATAGCAAGATCGAGACGGGCTAGAGATACAAACAAGTATGTTGTTCATTTCTTTATTGTTAATCTATCCCTAATATTTATAGCTTATTTATTTAACATTATTGTGTTGCTCTATATATTCTTTAGTTTATCTCATACATACACCAAGTCCTCATTGCCTTTTTTATTTGTCACTTACACTACAAGTGCAAGTTTCCTCAATGTAGGTCATACATCAAAATATCCTAATCCCTCTTATGGAAAAATGAACGTACCATTTATAAAAAAGGTTGATTGTCTCATGTTTTGGTTATGTAGAAACCTTGTACCACAAAGGTGGTGATAACTTATATGGCGAATTCACTCCATCTCAAATACATGGAAAGCCACCATACCAAGTGATAAAAGAGTTTGAATAGTTGAAACTTTGGCATTGAAACAACTCACCATGGCTTTACAAAAGAAAAATGTTTCTCTCTAAAAGAGTTGCAATCAAGTTATATGGTGCAATGCACCTATTATCATTTCATGAATTAACAAAGTTTTTATGATGGTGTAAATCTAACATTGAAAATCCAAACTAAAGTTGAAAAGTGTTCTATATATTTTGAGCATACTCACTATATTTTAAGAATCTCTAACAACTACTGGAAAACTAGTGTGGGGATTCCTATATGGCGAGTCATGCCCCACTTAAGTAGTGCTTGTCTCATTTCCCTACATGACCTTATACATATTTTTTCAACTTTTAATGTGTTTCATGCCTTGAGAGGACAAGATTGATGGTTGTGGGCCTATGATTGTTGATGAGACACCTCATATAACTGGTTGGGAGTCAGAGACCAAGTTTGAGCACCATGGGAGCACTATGGCAATGCCAACTCCACGTGGTTGATAACAGTGTGATTTTGTGCAGACTTCTATTAAGCCTTTCAAGGAAAATTTTAATATCATGTGCTACATACTTCTTTTGTTTTGGTGTTCATGAATGAGATGTTTAAGAAGTTCACCAATAATTTTTTTCAATTCCGACCATGATTTTGGGGTTTTCAGCTCTCAACAACTTTGTTTTAATGCCTATTTAAAAAAATATAGTTGTATTGCCTCTAGTACCTATAGTGTCACTAACTATTTCTAGTTCTTTAATTGTAATATGCTCTAATATATATACATAATATTCTATTTACACTCACCCACTCAGCTATTATTTGTTAGCTAATGATAATAAAAAATAGAAATTCAATTATTTCAATACCATATTAAATATAACATTCATGCCTATGATCTAAAGTACCACATTCAAATATGACATTTATGCCTAGCATCTACAAACACTAGAATAAGTAATTTTATAATTTATTTTTTATTTTTTATAAATTATTGTCAATAAACAATTGTACTCTATATCTGTTAATAAAACATGTACAACTTGTATTATGATAAAATTATGATCCAAAAATTCACAAGTTATACATGTTTTATTAATAAATTTTGAGTAGTAATTGTGCTCTCTGTTTTATGTGAGGTTTTATTTAAAACCCTGTTAAGTGAGGATTTTATTCTCTGAAATTGTGCTCTCTGTTTTATATACAAATTGTGTTCCAAAAATTCACTATCAACTCATAAAAAGTGGACATACTTATCCCTCTTGAAAAAGGCAGGCATTCTATCAACATCGTGAAAAAAAAAAAAAATTATAAATCTCGCCTAACAAGAGCTTGACTTCTCACCAAACCAGAGTTGGACGCTGTTGTAAAAGACATGATGCAAAAATTAAGAAAAAAAATTGGTTATAATATATAATATCATTAATTCTAACATACGAAGGGCTCGACTTCTCACCTACCATACCATGTGTGAGACACTCTTCATCACTTGAAAAAAAACATCCTATCAAGATTTGACATCATTTCTTTTCATAACACCAACAATACTCAAGATTTGACATCATTTCCTTTCATAACACCAACCATACTCAAGGCCCTTGTAAGGTGGGATATCAGAAATCTACCAAATTATTCGGTTAGCAAGCTTGATAATATCACGCTAAATTATTCGGTTAGCAAGCTGATAATAACACGTATATAGACATAAAAGCATATCACATTACCCATGATTTTGCAACCCCTCGTAACTATAACTATTGAGTAATTAGCATGCCATAATACACACGGTTAGAAAGCTGATAATAACACGTATATAGACATAAAAGTATATCACATTACCCATGATTTTGCAACCCCCCATAACTATAACTATTGAGTAATTAGCAAGCCACAATACACAGTTTACAAAGACAATATTGTCGAACCAAAAATCCAGAAAGAAAACAAATACAACTCGTACTTGCTTCTTAGGGAAGCAAAATGTGTAAAGGATCTGCCTATGACTACTAGCTCATCAAACTATACTAGACAGCAGGTTCAGTTTTGCCAAACACCATGAAGGGTGATCACCTACAGTTTGGCAACAGCTTTACACAAGTTTTATTGAAACTGTTATTTAGTCTCTCAAGTATGTTGAAGACAATCTTACATAATTCACACAAATTTGTCCAGATACTCATCGACAGTGGTGTATTTCACATCTGGGTACAGCTGACTAGCCTCTACACCATCATGTCCAATTTCAAAATTTGTTTGATCTCCTTTCACAAAAATAGAATGACCGATTGCTATGCCAATATTCGCTGGAAACGGTGTGTCTGCATCACAAATCACAAGTTTATGAAAATAAAAGAAAACATCATCCCATCATCCCCCAAAAGAAAACATCATCCTTTCAGCAAATTTATGACCCCCAAAAGCAGATTTACCCCTGATCATGACTGATCTTATGAAAAGACATTTTGGCCCTAACATTTCAGCTTGAAGAAGCAGTTCCATCGATAAATCATACTGGTTATTGAACATGTATAAACTACAAGGCCATAATTGAATGATCAATTCTCTAAAATTATGCTTAAAATGTGATTGGAATGGTTAGGTTTTGCAAGAAAAAATATGTGTTCAAAAAACAAGTATTGAAATAGGATTTACAACTTCTGACCTTCGATTAATTTAAGAACACCCTCCTCGGGGACATGGACCTTCTCGAGAGTCTTATCAATCTTCTTCTCCCAAAGAGCCACAAGCTCATTGAAGGACAGAGTGTTAGCAGGAAGCCTTAAGTATAAGGTCTTGTTTAAAGTCCTGGGATCGTCCACTGCCTTGATTGTAAATGTTCCAATGTCTTCCTCCTTTACATATACAACTGTATTGCATACACGCATCATTCAGAGAAAATCAATAACAGAAATCCAGGATCTTAGAGAAAAACTGACCCTAACATCAAAGAAAAACAATAACAGAAACCTAGATCTAAGAAAAAAACTGATCTTAAAAATCATGATATCAAAAGCACTTGAATTAACAAATCTAAGAACAAAGATCATTACTGCTACAATTCAACAGATAATGTTTGTTGCAATCGGAAATATGGAACAGAATTTTAAATTGGAGCATTCAGGAAGGACTAAATCAGCGAACGCTGTCAAAGGAAACAATTAGCAAACCTTTGGCATTTCCATCTCCAAGAATGACAACTTTATCCCTCGGAGGTGCTGTAAGCCCAGCCTGTCCCAAGCTTGGAAGGAAATACCCAGCAAAACAGTTGCTAGAAACGTATGTATAAGGAATGCCCTCTGCCTCTACTGCCCTTCGGACTTTGGCTTTCACCGCAAACACACTCTTTGCAGGCTCCACTGCATTGACCTTATCAACATCGTTCCCAAACTCAGATGGCAAAAACCTCTGCAAAACATCAATCAGACCATTGGGCTAAATATAAAATAGAAGCAGAGATTAAAATCCTCACCTAAGAGGGTTTCAAATTATAATAAATCTTCACGCTACCGGTTTTAAATTTTAATAAATCTTCACGCTACACTGTCATGTTTAGGATTTGATGAGGTTCTAAAATTGTTTTAGAATTAAATTCCTCAATTCCTTTAAATCCTAGTGTCGTCCATGACGAGTTCTATTTGTTCTATTTTTTTTTAATGTTTTTATGTGCTAACATTAAGGCTGGGCCCGGCCGTCGCCGCGGTTCTAGATAAAGAAGTCTCCCAGATGATCCCTCTGGTAAGCGGTAATTGGTGACGGGAGATTTCCACAATTCAAAAACAAAACAAAACAAAGAAGATGAAATACGTACCTTGATCGTTCCGACTTCTTTAATAGCCTTGATAATATTGACCTGGCTCTCTATCTGTAGCGATCCAACTGTGGAGATTACTACATCCACATTCTTCAGTGCCTCCACAAGGCTTGCATGATCATCTAATGATCCCTGTAAAAAGAACAGAAAAAAAAAACCCCAAATTGTTCCTCGTAGAAACAATCCCTGAGACCATTAAAGGGCGGTAGAAAGCATTGAGATTTGAACTTACATGGACGATAGTAGCACCTGAGGCCGTGAAGGACTCCAGAAGCTGGGCTTTCTCAGAATTAGAAGAAGCCGTGGACTCTCTGACCAGAAGAAAGGTGGGATGGCCGAGATCAAGGCTAGCCTTGGCAACATGGCGACCAATGTAGCCTGTTGCGCCAATTATGAGAATCTTGCTGTTGCTTCCCATGTCGACCTTGAAATTCGAATGTCTTGCTCTGTAATCTACTGAATAATGCTAACCCAATGGAGATAACTTACAATGATGCTCACAGTCAAGTTTGTGACGATAATCCCCTTCCAGAATGTTGTAGTTATAGAGATGGAGGAGAAAAAGTATTCTTCAAACGAGGAGTGCGGGGTCCAAATGTCCAGTCCAACGATAACAGACTGTGCACCATCAACTAGTTGGATGTGGACTGAATATGGGAAGATGCATGCACCTTGTTAGATGCATCAGATAAGGTGTCATTCCGCAGGAAAATGCGAGCACCTAACTAGTGGGCAGATAATCATAAGACTCTTCCGTGGATGAAAAGATACAAAGCCAATATGGTCGTTTTCTAAATTCAAAATGAAAATAAATAAAAACCAAATTTCAAAAAAGTATAAAATAATTTGACAGATTATTAATAAAATGAGTGGTTAAGTAGGCATGTGAATGATGAGATATAGGTTAGTAAAGCACGTACCGTCAGGTAAAAAAATAAAAAAGTAGGTATGTGAATTAAACTGAAAAGGACTAGGATTTGTTATTTCAAAAAGTAGTAGCCACATTCATGTAGTCATTATAATCATCCACATTCATGTAGTCATTATAATCATCAAAGTATCATGAAGTTAAGTAGCTTTTTAATATAATATTAAGTGATTTTAATTTTAAAATAATATATATAAATTAGTTTATGGAGCTTAGCTTGAGTGGTTGGGAAATTTGGTTATTGGGCTTTTCACTGATATATATATATATATATATATTAAAAACTTGTTTCTTATTATTTTTTAATTTACTAAAAAAAGCATTCACTTTATTCTAGTAGTTATAATCTATTAAACATCATGATGGTTAAGCTAAGTAGCATCATGTAATCATTTTAAATTGTTATTATGTTATATATTTAATAAATTGAAAAATTAATTGTTAATGAAAGATTAAGATATGCTTAGGGTTTTGGATATGGTGTGAGGTTTGAGATTTGGTAATTGTTCTTTTTTTTAACTTTTTGTAATGTATTATTAGCCTTCCTAATCTTAATAAGTCGTAGCCTTTTATCATATCATGCCATGGAAGCCTTCAATGGCTAGTATGTCAGAAAACATTATTGTTATTGCACGGAAAGCATTAAGACAACAAAACTTAGCACACAATTCTACTAAAGGCACCTTAAAAGTTTGAATCCAAAGTTTACTGTGGAAAGTATTAAGCTAAGAAAACATAGCACATAATTCTACTAAAGGCACCTCAAAAGTTTGTATCCAAAGTTTATCACGGCGTAATTTCAAAATTGGACACTCTATTGTTGTAAACATTTTTGTTGATTAGAATGATATCATGTATGATGGTTGCATGAAGGGAACATTGTTAAGGTATTTTGTAGGGAGGGCTCTTTTGAGGTGGTCATTTGTCATTAAGTTAGGGAAGCCTGGGACTCCTTTCATTGGTGTTATGTGTAAACTGAAAACCTTTCTAAAGGATTCTTCTCATTTCAATTTACCAACACGACACATATCATAGAAGTACCAAGATGAGGGCCTTATGCTTATAAGAATGCATTGGTGGTTCTTTGTACTTGGTTTGATGGTTTCTTAGAGGACTACGCTAGTCAACTTTCATATCCATTTTATGTGGAATTCCTTGGCCTACCATGCCAATGTGGTCCTTCTAGAGAATATTTTGTCTCTCTTATGAGGGTATATCTACCATGCGCTAGATAGGTGTTTAAACTCTTGGTCCCAACATAGGGTTTGCATCAAAATAAACTTGTCAAAAAACAGTGTGTATATATGAAGTTTGGTGAGAAAATTCACCACTAGACAATGCGGTATAATAACCTTCCTAATACTTGATTATGTTGCTAGAGTCTAAATCATCATATTCATGAGTGTTCCCTGATGAAGCATCTTAAGGCACAACAAACTATATCTGTGTTAGCCTACCAAGACCTTATTGGTGCCCAAACCCATGATACTATAGGGTGATGGAATGACGGTGTATTGTTCTTTAACTTTAAACTTATAACACAACCAGATATACAGAGATGTATAATGCAACAAACTATAAATTATAGTGCATACTACCAAACACAAAGATAATTGAAATGAAATGTTGCAAAATAAACTCATGTATTATGATCCAAATGTTGCAAAATAAACCATTTGTTGTTTCATTCTATTTTGATCCATAGCCACATTTAACTTAAGCACAACTCAAGTGTGCAGAAAATATTGTTTCTTCTGTGAGGTGTGTTATCATTTGCATGAGCCTTGGAAGTGCTTGGTAAATAAGAAACCTCTGACAAGAGTTATTCACCATATACAACTTCATGTGGTGTTATTTTGGTAGCCCCATGATAAATGGTATTATACCACCATTATAGAAGAGGAAGGCATTGTTCTCATTGGCACCATTTTTTTCTAAAGTGGTCAAATATGTTTCTAAGAACTTTTTTACTGATTCTATTGACCATTTATTTGAGGGTGATAGGTCATGCTTAGGCTCAACTAGGTACCCTAAAGTTTAAATGGCTCCTTCTAAAAGTTACCTCTAAATTTAGTGTCCCAATCACATAGAATAGAAGTTGGCATGCCATGTGACCTAAACTCTAATCCATGAAGACTTGGGAAAATAATGATGTTGGAAAAGGGTGTGAAAAGGCACAGAAGTGAGCACATTTTGAAAGGCAATCGATGACTTCCATGACAACTAATTTATTATAATATTTAGTAAGCTCCACTATAAAATCCATAGACTATGGGTCAGGATCAGAGGTGGTTGCAAGTTCCCTAGTGAATTCATTGTCTCATCCTTGTGGCAATGGAAAGTGTTGCAAACCATGACAATTTTGGATGTCTTTTTTTATGATTTCCATAAGGAATGAGCATTCAATCCTTTCACTGGCTTTATAAAATCCTGAGTGATCTACTATAGATGATGAATGTAAATCCTCTAAAATATGTTGTTTGGAGGAAAAATTTAGTGCTAGAAAAATGCACTCCTTATACAACAATGTATACTGGTGCCAAGTATACCCTTTATGATGGCTTGGGTCTTCCTAAAGGTTTTGGATGAGTTGCACTATGGTGTCATCCTCCATCCATTCTTGACGATATTTCTCAATCCAACCCAAAATCGGTAAGGATAATGCAAATAGGGATTCCTCCTCTTTAAATTTCCTAGACAATGCATCAACCACCACTTTTTATATACCCTTCTTATATATAATCTGGTAAGTGTACCCTGAAATCTTAGTAACCCACTTATGTTACTATGGTGAGGACAACCTTTGTCCAAGGAAATATTTTAAACTTTGATGGCCAGTCTTGATATAGAAATGCCTTGCTATTAGATATGTGTGTCATGTCTCAATTGTATGAAGGATGGTCATCATCTCTTTTTCATATGTAGATTTTCCCTAATTTTAATGACATAAATTCTTACTGGTGAATGCCAAATGACACCTTTCTTGCATCAATATTTCTCCAATACCTCTTCCAAAGGCATCACATTCTAAGAAAAAAGTATTAACAAAATCAAGCATTATTAATAAAGGAGTCGTGCACATGGAACCCCTAAGGATAGGAGGCTTACTCACCTTAAGAGGCACATGGCACCTCTAGAGACATTTTTTTTAGCAAGGAAGTTAAGGGAGCTGCAATTTTTCCATAACCTTTCATGGGATTTTTGTACTTGCCTACAAGTCCTAGTAAATTATTCAAGCTCTTGAGGATCTTGGGGTTAGCCAATCTTGCATATATGCCACTTTCTTTGGGTCCACTAATACTCCTTCCTGGCTCACAATGTCACCCATGTATCCAACCTTGGAAACCTTAAAATAACATTTGGATTGCTTCATAAATAAATGATGGTCCCTCAATAATTGCAAAGTGAAATTGACGATATCTAGGTGGCATTTGTTAGGTTTTACCTATTATTGAGAGGGGATTGAATCAGTAATAGCGCAGGTATGTATATTTTCAACTTACGTAGATTTTCACAAATTGATTATTCTCAACATCAACAAGAAAAATCAGAACACTGCACAAATACTTAAGAATAATTCTAAATCTATGAATATATATGTATAATTATCATCAGTGGGAGATTTCAATTTCCAAACATGAACACCCACTCATTTCAGGTGTTGAAACTATCCTCAAATACAATATGCGGGATGTTAGAACTGACCTAGAACAACTTCAATATGTGCGAGAACCTACTGACGATATTTAAGAACTGACCTGAAAAAATATTAGTCTAACTGCAGAAACTACGACTTGTGGCTTCAACCTCTGACCTATGGATAATTGTGCTCCCTGGTTGTGGAAGCACCCGCTTATGTTTGTGTTCTCCATCACCAAATGGAAGGAGATTATAGACCCCTAGTTTTTATCTATACCAATAGAAAGGATGCTACTACACCCTGATTATATTCTCCAGCATTGACTGGAAGGAGGTTGCATCCCCTTGCTCCTTTCCCTGTTCGACCTCCGTGATATGAAATAAAAGTGTATTGAAAAAACTACAAAATATAGAAATATCTTATCTTCACAATCCACAACAGTTGTAACTTATTTGATCTGTGTCTGAGTATTTGCATCTAAATAGTTAGTTTCCCAAAATACAATGTGTAATATTCATTGTGTCTGCATCCTTTTAGTTGATATATGATCTGCATCTAAATAGAGTTTTAACCCAAAAAATTACCCAACTTGCTCCATATGGCCTGCACCACATGAAGACATCCATTTCCTAACCCTTATTGACCCCCACATCCTTGTTTAACCTATGCTTTCCCCTCAAAGGCTCAAAAAATATCAAAAAGGGCTTAAAACCCCATAAAAGAGCCAAAATAGCTCAAAAAGGGGCTAAAACCCCTAAAAGGGTGTAAAAATCCCAAAGGGAGCTAAGAAATAGGAGAAACGGGCTTAAAACCCTAAAACAAGAGAAAAAAGCTATAAACAAGAGGGTGGGGATCACTCTCAACACACCTCCATTCCTTCCTACCATTACTTTGCCTGCATGAGTGCCTTGAGAAACCATCATTCTCAAGCCATTCACCCCCCTTCATTCCATTTGCTACATTAAGCCAAGCCTCTTGTATGTTTAGCATTGCTCCATACCACCCGGGCTTGAGGAGAGGCAGCTTCCTGAGCTAGGGCATGGTGGCCCCATTTCAAATGGAGTTGGAAGGTAAAAGGTCTTATGTCTACTGTTTATTTCTTGTTTTATAGGTTATTTAGAGATGCATGCTTTGATTTATGACATTGTGTTGCAAGTTTTCCATTGATTTACCTCTAACCCTTTGTTGCAGGCTCTTTTCCAACTAGAGACTCTACCCTTTCGTCCTGTAGACGAAAGGGTAGGTGCTTCTGCACGTAGCTAGGGATTTTTCCCTACTACAGTTTGGCGACTCCGCCGGGTCGATCCTACTGGATCCTCAAGGTTTAGTAAATTATGTAGATCTTTGATTAGTTGCTTAGTAGTTTTCTTTCTAGTTTCTTTCATTTTTGCTACTGGTCAAGCCCTCCTGAGGCCGACCCTGTAACACCCCGGTTTTGACCCCGTTTGCATTAAATGTATATGATGTATATATTGTAATTAATTGTGGTGTGGAGCTAAAGGAAAAAACCCCACCATCGATTTAATGTTTTATGTTACGGCGATTAAAATCGTTGTCGATGGTATATCGTGCTATCCGACACATTATAATTTTTGGCATCAGGTAAATATGCATTTTAATTAAAATACTCACAACCAGCTATGTCAATGCAACCATAATGAAAAGGGCATGATTTTCCTAAGGAATAGGGAAGGAAATTATTTAAACCGTTGGGCCAATGGGGAAAAGCCAAATGTCAAAGGGAGAACCCATCAAGTAGTCAACTACCCATTTTGTCTTTTTCCCCAATCATTAAATTCTACCAGAAATTGGTTGAAGTAGTTATTGCATGGGGATGGGAAGAGTATGGGAATGAATTTCGAATTTGGAGAAAACCCATTTTTGGGGGAAATCAATTTTGACTTTTGGGGCAAGTAAACACCCAAAAATGCATGCCATTTTCTCATACACCCACGTTCTTCATTTTGGGATCATGCAGGGAAGCTTAGAAGCTATTTACCTCCATGATTTTTATGGCTATGTGTTCTTCCTTCACAATTTGGGCTCCTGGGCATTTTTATCATTAGCATTCACCCACGTTGGGGCTCCCTCAAGCGGCTAGGAATTCGCTGAGTGTGAAATCCACGAATTTGGATTTACTGTGTATTTATTCCTCACGTGGACAGTCGTTCTTCACTTCCTGGAGTTTGAGAATCTCATTTTTGTGATGTTCTTTTGGTTGGGTTCTTCCCTAACGATTTCTGTTGCATTTCCCCAATGTTACCAAAATGAAAATCGTTTTTGTGTTGCCCAACAATTTTGAAGAGAGAACACATCCTCTTGGTTGTTGTTGATGAACTTGTTTTTTGCCATGTTAGGGCCAAAACGTCCCTAGGATATGATTTGTTGTTAGTGGGTTGTTCTTACCCTCCTTGGCAATAAATTTTGTGGCTGAACTGTTTTCCTCAACCCAGAAATGATGTATTTTGCTGTGTGCATAGGATATGGGTATTTGGACTATGTAGGAGTGGAAAGGAGTCTGCTTGACAAACCTAGTGCTTTGCAGGAGCCTCATAGACAGAGCTAGAGGGTTGGTTCTCTTCTCTACACCCCTTGAATAACACTGGAAGGGAAGTCATGTCCTGAGGGATTGTGCAGCAGAGAAGGGAATGATTCTTTTTGTTGGGTGTGTGTGGATTTCCTCGAATTCAATCTAGTTCTGGTGTAGGCATCCTTAGCTCTTTAATGAGCCCACTAGCTTAGCAGACAGTGCTTCCATCTCTTGATAACCTGATAAACCCAGCCTGCTGGCTTGTTTATGTGTTGTTGTGAACTCTTGGTTTGATAAACCCAAGCATTTTGGCTTGACTGAGTTTTGACATATCTTTAGCTATGTGTGAGCCTGCTTAGTTTCCTTATTCCTTGTGGAATCATGCCCAACTCGGGGGTGGCAATGTTGCTGAGATATTAAGGAGCACACTGGCCTATGGTTGGGTGGAACGTTGCAGCGACATAGTTGGTTGTGGGGAGCTTCATTCGAAGATAAGTATTCTTGTGTAATTACCCATGCAATTGTTTTGTTTATGTAAATTATGATGAACATGTAAAGTGTGTTGAATTCTTGAATTGAACTAATTTTCTTCCGTTGAATGTTAATTCTTTATGCATCTATGTATCTTGAGTTCAATGGTTTTTTATCATTGTATGTTCATGGGGCTACTTTCTCGTGCAGGTAGTATTGTGGTAGCGTCCTCTTCGTTGGTCGGAGGGTCGAGGACGTTACAGTGTGGTATCAGAGCCCACATTTCAGCATGGGCCTCAATGGGCCATGAAGAAGTAGTGAAAGAGGCAAGGTTACCCTCTACCCAGTAGCAAAAAAAATGAGAAAAACAGGAAATTTAAAAACAAAAAATTCTAAGTATGGGAAATATTGGATGACTTAGGCTGAAGTCCATCAGATACGTCAAATGAATTAGGCTGAAGTCCATCTGATACGTCAGAGGAATTAAGTTGAGTCGATCTAGTAAAGAAACCAAGTGGAGAGAAATTTTGAAAAAAAATTTGTCTAAGTTTGAAATTTTTCCGAAGGTCTCGGTTGGGAGGAGTCGAAGGAGCTGGAGGTCTCCGCTGGGAGGAGCCGATGGTCTTGGCTAGGTAAAGCCAATGGTCTCAACTGGGGGGAGCTAAGGGTCTCAGCTGGGAGGAGCCGAAGGTCTCGGCTAGGCGGAGTCGAGGTGTCGGCAAGGCTCGCTGGAAGGGAGCCGACATGGCGATAGAAAGAGGAAGAGGAGAGGAAAAAATCACAAATTTTTCTAAGTATAGGAAATCTTGGAAAAAGTTTTCTGATAGCTCTCAGGTGAATCTCTCCAAGGCATCTCAGAAGACGTTTGTTCAAGCTGAGCCGAGGTGTCGGCAAGGCTCGCCTAAAGGGAGCCAAATCATCGAAAAAGAAAACAATATCGATCCGAGGCGTCAGGAAAGAATAGAAGATCGATCAGCCGAAGCATTGGAAAAGGGAGGCGTCGAAAAAGAATATAAGATCAATTAGCTGATGTGCATCGAAAGATAGAGGAAGATCGAGTTGATCTGTATCGAAGGATAGAGGAAGATTAAGCTAATGTGCATCAGAAGACAAAGGAAGATCGACCCCATGTGCATTAGAAGACAAAAGAAGATCGGTATGCCAAGGTGTCAGAAGAGTTGTCAACTAGTGACCCGATACATTAGATGGCTAGTTGGGAAGGGATCCGATCAGATGATAAAAAAAATTTGAGTTTTTTTATTTTATTTTTTAGTGGGATTTTTCAGCGGGAAAATTAGATTTTCAACAGTTTTTCAGTGGATTTACAGGTGCTAAAAAGGCGAAAAATGATAGCCATCTTATGTGCCAGATTGCATGAAAATCAAATCCACCCCCTTGACCCCTGTCGTCCCCTTAAGACCATCATTCTTGGTGAAAAGAAAATTCTGTGTTTTGACAAAGTTGTCCATATAGTATTTTCCAAATACAGGTAAGTAATTATAAACTCATGATATTGTTATGCAACTAACAATTGTGTTTATTAACAAATTGTGTAGAACTATAGTCACCTTCAGAGTCAGCATTCCGCCTAGAGAATTTTTCAAAAATTCGTTCTTGGTTGGGCCAAGATGAGGATCGACGACATGAATGATGCACATGATCCCTATGAGTTCGAGGAAGATGCTATGGGAGAAAATGCCAAAGTTGGAAATGATGAGATAGAGTCCAATGGGAGAATATTTAAAGATACTCCCCCATATTTTGTAGCCACCATGAGGAGCCTAAGTGATCCAGGAAGATCCAAGAAGGCAAATTTTTTGAAGCCCTCCAATCTCAGCAAAACCAGCACCAGATCGAAGGGCTCATTGAGACGATTCCAACGGTGTTCATTTCACCTCAAATGCACTATGTATGAGAAAGTTATCGCGTTCTGTTCTATAAGGTCAACAGGTAAATTTGGCAAAAAGAGGTGCCATGTGGCACCACTGACAGGGTGACACATGGCATCCGTACTGTACAAATATGATGACATGGCATGGTGATGTGGCATGATAATGTGTCATGATGATGTGGCATGGTGACATGGCATGATGATGTGGCATGATGACATGGCATGGTGATGTGGCATGATGACATGGCATGGTGATGT
>LPNX010362996.1:551274-574457 GCA_001517045.1 Pseudotsuga menziesii | reverse complement strand
CAGCGGTTCTCTTCCTGAACATTGTCGCCAAGGTATCATTGTATCATTGCCATGTATTTTTCCTTATGCTGAGATTATAGATCAGCCCTCCTATTGAGAAGCAGGCCTGGAGACATAGTCCATCCTGGACAAACTCCGTTATCAACTTGTTGTCTTTATGTGCGTGTTGTCTATGCTGTTTGGTACTCTTCTTATGGATTTGTGAGCTTCGTTCATGCTCTTTATGCAATTCATGTTAACGTCATAGAGTAGCAAAGATCTTGTTTTTGGATCAGTAAGGGTGGATCTGCAAGGTTGCAGAGAAGACAATGAAAGGATGCTTAAGTCTCAAGAAGATCAAAATCAGATAAATGCAACTATACTGTAGAGTTTGACAGACATCCAGGGACTAATAAACTCGGGGCACCAAATAGCTAATCAAGAAAGAAGTAGGAGTAGCACCAGGGGAGATTCTTGTAAAAGGTCCCATGTCTCCAGGGGGGCTTCCAAGGATAGAAGAAATACTCTAGAATGGCCTACCAGTGGGTCATATGATTCTAAAAAACCCATTTGGGATTCAAGCTCTCCATCTCGTAGGAATAAGAGGAGGAGAAATTATAAGAACAATTCACGGGATGAATTCAAAAAGGCAAGGCCTCCTACTTTTAATGGTGAGGTCAAGACTGGTCAAGAAGTTGAGGCTTGGATTCTTGGGATGAGGAAGTATTTCCAAGTTCAAGACTACTCTGAAAATATGAAAGCAAGGGTAGCTATATTCAATTTGACTGGAAGAGCATCCATATGGTGGGAACACCACAGACAAGTAAAGAAGGTTAATGAAAGAAGAATTGTGTGGAAACAATTCAAGAAATAATTCAAGTAGAAGTACCTCTCTTACAGGTACTATGATGATAAGATTAAAGAATTCCATGAGCCGAGATTGGGACAACAGACTATGGAAGATTATGCAAATATTTTCTTGGAACTATTGAGGTATGTCAGGTACATCAAAGATGAAAAAGTGAAAATCCAACGTTTCCTAATTGGATTGCCTCAGTTTTACAAAGACAGAAATGAGTTTAATGAACCCATAAATCTTGAAGAAGCAATAAGGAAGGATAAGTATTACTATGAGCAAAGCAAGGGTAAACTGGATTATCATAAGACATGGAAGGACAAAAAGAATGAGAATTCTGACCAAAGGAAGAAAGGTTTCAAACCTTCTAACTTTAGGAATCAGCAGAAGCAACCATCACAAGCTAAGAAGCAGCTAGCCAGAGTGATGGGAGCGAAACCAAGAGATCCACAACAGAACAGGGAACCTCTCCAATGTTGGAAATGTGGAGGAATCAACATGTGCAGGAATTGTCCACTCGAGAATGAGAGTGCAAGTCCAACTTACAACATTCAAGAAGCAGAAACAGTGGGTCAAGTAGCAAGGGTTGTCCCTAGGATTTATGCAGCACTGGAGGACCGTCAGGCAGATCACCAGGAAATTGTGGTTGAACTTGCATGTAAGATTGTTGAGCAATCTTTTTCTATTTTGATTGACCCTGGTTCTACTCACAATTACATTACCCCTAGATTAGTGGAGATTTGTGCCTTTAAGAAAGTAAAGCATAGAAATTCTTGGTTAGTCCAGCTAGCCACTGGAACTAAGAGAAAGGTTAGTGAAGTGGTAGAGAAATCTCCATTGGTCATGAATGGATTGGTTACTTGTGTAGATCTGAATGTCCTACCACTTGGTTCCTATGACGTTCTCATCGGAATGGATTGGTTAGAAGCTCACAGGGTAAAGCTTGACTGTTATATTAAGACTTTCGAATGCATGGATGAAGAAGGGAAACCAGTAGTGGTAAGAGGTATTCCAAAGGTGATTTCTGTGAGGAAGATTTCAGCAATGCAATTGAAGAAGTTCTATAGGAAAGGTTTCCAGTTGTATGCAGCTCATATTTTAGAGGCAATAGAGAATGAAACTCCTAGGTTGGAGGACTTTCATGTGTTGCAGGAATTCAGGGATGTGTTTCCTGATGAGATTCCAGGGCTTCCTCCAAAGAGGGACATTGATTTCACAATTGAACTTGTGCCAGGAGCAGCACCAATGTCCAAGACACCTTACAGAATGAGTACACCCAATATGCTAGAGTTGAAGATGCAACTGCAAGAATTATTGGAGAAGAAGTATATCATGCCGAGTGTGTCTCCTTGGGGAGCACTAGTTCTGTTTGTAAAGAAGAAATATGGTACACTTAGGTTGTATATTGATTACAGACAATTGAACAAAGTTAATGTGAAGAATAAATACCTGTTGCCTAGGATTGATGACCTCTTTGATCAAATGCGAGGAGCAAAGGTATTTTCCAAGATTGACTTGAGGTCTGGTTACCATCAGGTGAGAATCAAGGATGAAAACATTCATAAGACAACCTTCAGAACAAGGTATGGACACTATGAGTTTGTAGTGGTACCATTTGGTCTCACAAATGCACCAGGTACATTTATGTGCCTTATGAATAGTGTCTTCAGTAGGTATTTGGACAAGTTTGTTCTTGTTTTCCTTGATGACATTCTTATTTATTCTAAGAATGATGAAGAGCATGAAGAGAATTTGAGATTGACATTGCAATTGCTTAGGGAGCATCAGTTGTATGCAAAGCTGAGCAAGTGTGACTTCTATAGAGATAGGATTTAGTATTTGGGTCACATTATCTCAGAAAAGGGTATATATGTGGACCATGAAAAGATTGAAGCCATTATGAATTGGCCTACTCCAAGAAATGTGACAGATGTAAGACCTTTTATGGGACTTGTAGGATACTACAAGAGATTCATTGAAGGATTCTCCAAAGTTGCACATGCCATCACTTCTTTGCAAAATAAGGGGATAAATTTTGAATGGATACCAGGGTGTGAAGAAAGCTTCCATTAGTTGAAGAATCTTCTCACCAATGCACCAGTATTGAAAATTGTAGACCCATAGAAATATTTTGTGGTATGTACCGATGCATGCGGGAAAGGGCTTGGAGGAGTCCTTATGCAAGACAACCACATGATATGTTATGAGTCAAGAAGCTGAAGGAGCATGAGAAGAACTATGCCACTCATGATCTAGAGCTTGCATCCATAGTACATGTTCTAAAGATGTGGAGGCATTACTTGATGGGCAAAATATTTGAGCTAATGACAGACCATTGCGGTTTGAAGTATTTGTTTGATCAGCCTACTCTGAATGCTAGGTAAGTGGGATGGCTGGAGTTTTTATGTGAGTTTGATTTCGAAATCAAGCACATAAAAGGAAAGGAGAATAAGGTAGCTGATGTGCTCAACAGGAAGATGCAGGAAATACATGTGGCATCTCTTAGTATTTGCCAATCAGATTTGAGGCAGTAGATTGTTAATCATATCGCTGGATATGAATTGTATGGGCAAATAAAAGACAAATTGCAGCAGCAAGGTATTGAGAAGAGGTATGAGGGGTATAAATTGGAAGAAGATGGACTTCGTACTTATAAAGGCAGAATTTATATTCCAAATGTTGCAGAGTTGAGGAGAGTTGTTATGGATGAAATCCATCAAGTTCCATATTCTAGTCACCCATGATACCAGAAGACCATTTCTATAGCTAGAAAGCAGTACTTTCATCCAAGAATGAAAAAGGACACGGCTGAATGTATTTCAAGGTGCATGAAATGTCGGTAGGTAAAGGTTGAGCATCAACACCCTACAATTTTGTTGCAACCTTCTCTAGTTTTAGAATGCAAATGGGAAGTTATTTCCATGGATTTTATTACAGGATTACCAATGACTTGGAGACAACATGATTCCATCATGGTTGTGGTGGACAAGTTGACGAAGGCAACACATTTTATACCAGTTAAGTCTATGCATAAGACTGGTGACATTGCAAAGATATTCATGAAGGGTATTTTCAAATTGCATGGATTGCCTAAGGCAATAGTCTCTGATAGAGATGTCAAGTTCACTTCCAATTTTTTGAAGGGGTTGTTTGTAGATTTGGGTACAAAGCTGAACTTCAGCACTTCCTACCATCCTTATACTGATGGTCAGACAAAGAGAGTCAACCAGGTGCTTGAAGACATGATTTGCATGTATGTGATAGAAAAACCAACCAAGTGGGAAGATTATTTACACTTGGTAGAGTTTGCATATAACAATGGACAACAAGCATCCTTGGGGATAAGTCCGTATGAAGCTTTGTATGGAAGAAGGTGTAGGACACCAATGACTTGGGATAATCCAGTGAACAGGGTTGTGCTTGGTCCTGAATTGTTCAAGGAGATGGAGCAGGAGGTTGTAAAGATCAAACAGAATCTGAAAGCATCCCAGGACAGACAAAAAATATATACAAATAAGCATAGGGTGAAAAAAGAGTTTAGTGTAGGGGATCATGTTTACCTCAGAGTGAAGGAAACGAAGATTCCTTGAAGCTTGGAAGTTGTGCCAAGTTGTCACCTAGATATTGTGGTCCGTTTGAAGTGCTTAAAAGAATAGGGCCAGTTGCATATAGACTTGCATTGCCTGCTAGCACTAGAGCTCATAATGTTTTTCATGTTTATTTGCTTAAGAAATATGTACATGATCTTAACCATGTGATAAATTGGGATGTGATTCAGGTGGAACCCGAGGGAGAGTTCCAAATCTAGCCAATGCGCATCCTTGACAGGAAGGTCACAATGCTCTGGAACCGAGCCATAGGGCAGGTAAAGGTGCAATGGGAGCATTACGGTCCTAAAGAGGCTACCTGGGAGCTAGAGGATACCATGCAATTGGCACATCCATTTTTGTTCAATTCTGCAGAACACTGAGGAGTTACCAGTGTAGCATTTTGTTCAATTTTGTAGAGCACTGAGGATAGTGCTGTTGAAGGGGGAGGGGAATGTAACACCCCGGTTTTGACCCCATTTGCATTAAATGTATATGATGTATATATTGTAATTAATTATGGTGCGGAGCTAAAGAAAAAAATCCCCACCATCGATTTAATGTTTTATGTCCCAGTGATTAAAATCATTGCCAATGGTATATCGTGCTATCCGACACATTATAATTTTTGGCATCAGGTAAATATGCATTTTTATTAAAATACCCACAACCAGCTATGCCAATGCAACCATAATGAAAAGGGAATGATTTTCCTAAGGAATAGGGAAGGAAATTATTAAACCTTTGGGCCAATGGGGAAAAGACAAATGTCAAAAGGAGAACCCATCAAGTAGTCAACTACCCATTTTGTCTTTTTCCGCAATCATTAAATTCTGCTAGAAATTGGTTGAAGTAGTTATTGCATGGGGATGGGAAGAGTATGTGCATGAATTTTGAATTTGGGGAAAAACCATTTTTGGGGAAAATCAATTTTGACTTTTGGGGCATGTAAACACCCAAAAATGCATGCCATTTTCCCATACACCCATGTTCTTCATTTTGGGCTCACACAGGGAAGCTTAGGACCTATTTACCTCCATGATTTTGCTGGCTGTGTGTTCTTCCTTTATGATTTGGGCTCCTGGGAATTTTTATCATTAACATTCACCCATGTTGGGGCTCCCTCAAGCGGTTGGGAATTTGTTGAGTGTGAAATCCACGAATTTGGATTTATTGTGTATTTCTTCCTCATGTGGACAGTCGTTCTTCATTTCTTGGAGTCTAAGAATCTTGTTTTTGTGATGTTCTTGTGGTTGGGTTCTTCCCCAACGATTTTTGTTGCATTTCCCCAATGTTACCAAGCTGAAAATCGTTTTTGTGTTGCCCAACAATTTTGAAGAGAGACCACATCCTCTTGGTTGTTGTTGATGAACTTGTTTTTGGCCACGCTAGGGCCAAAACATCCCTAGGATACGATTTGATGTTAGTGGGCTATTCTTACCCTCCTTGGCAATTAATTTTGTGGCTGAATTGTTTTCCTCAACCTAGAAAAGGTGTATTTTGTTGTGTGTGCACAAGGTATGGGTATTTGGATTGTGTAACACACCACTTATACCTCGTTGCCATTATGTGTGAAAAAGGGGTAAAATTTTGTTTTGTTGTTACTACAAAATGAGTCAAAATTGTTAGTGGCAGATTTACATGGCACTTCATATAAAATATATCCAATCAAATTTGAAAATGTCAAAACCACGTGCATTATAAAACAATCATTTGACAATTTTCTTTAATGTAAACTCTCCAGGATATTATTCATAACCACAAGCATTGCATCATCATAGTGCCCTGAAAATGACTTACTGTGCGTACAATAAAACATTATGATAACAATAACATTTTTTATTATCTTTTTGTAGTACTATAGTCCAGTTGCACAATAGGATCATATGTACAGGAATAACATGACGAAGGAAGTACATGAATGAAATCGTCAAAGAATATAAGCTGGAAATACTTCAGAAGCATATAGCATAGAGGATGCATCATGACACAATAATCGAGACCAATGTACCACTTGATAACACAAATAATGAAAAATCCATTAGTTAACATGACATAATGAAGAAAAGATGCATAAAACACAATCTCACAAAACTATAAAGAAGACGCATAAGAAGACATAGATGTATGTGGTTCACCCCGTTCTTGGGGTTATGTCCACCAAAACTTTTATCATGTATTATTATTTCAATAAGAAAAATTTACATTCCGCAACATCCTTGTTGCCATACGTACTTACATCCATATAGTGGATTACATGGTATCAACACTCTCGGCATTTAGTGAAATAACCCCAAAGCATTTGATCCTAGTTTTAGGTACCCATCATCTCTGTAAAAACAAATCAAGTGTAGCATGCCACATATAGTTTGGAAATCATGCACTCCCTTAACACATCATTGCCCTTGCAATTAAAGGCATAATCTTCAGACAAGCCTACAAGCATTGTTGTATTTATGAACAAAGGATATCCTATAACTCCAACCCTAGTTGAGTTGGGAACCGGGTTTCTGTTGGTTTAGAATCTCTTGCATCCACCATTGATAGACATATCTGGATTCCAAAATCAATCTAACATGATAATCTATAGGAATTCATCCTAAAACAACAAGACAGGTGCCCAAATACCTAACCCTATGGAATGAGTGGGTCTAATTTGATTAAAAACTAATCAAAATGAAGATTGAAATCGATTAGCCTTGAATAATACTGGTGACACTCCCAACATTAAACACTATTGCAGAAAAATAGATATCCCGATCCAATTCACAGGTTTTCTTTCAAGGAAAATTTGAACCAAAAAAGGTTGATGGTTCGAGTCGACGAAGAGGTGAATTAAACGACCCCATAATGCCTAAATCCATCCAATTTGAATGGAATAAAATGGCATATCATCATGGCCCCATAATCAATTAAAAAAAACATATTACTACATTCCCACCACCTCAATGGCCGCAGGAGCCCCATAGAAACAACAACGGCGCCGAACAGAAGATTTTTGAATAACGGCCATTGGGTAAGCTGAATCTAAATGTATTATTATTATTCCTTGCATGCAAAGCAAACAAAATAAATGCACAAACTTGTTCCCATTTCTGACACGAAACCGACACACGATTAAGGAAATAAGCTCTGAACTCAACTTACAATCCAAAAAGGAAAACTCCAAAATTGCAGCTAGTTGCTCAATTACAATCTGTAATGAAAACCTGAAATGCACACAGGGCTCGCTCAACAAAACAACCCATTAAAGCTAAAACGCGGTTGCGGCTCATCTTGTGCTGTAAAAAGAAATGTGGACAGTGCAAATCAACACAATGTTGGCAATCTAACTTTGGGTCTTAACCACATTAACCAATGTGCAAAAAAAGGGGCCAAAACGCAACTAGGGATTATTTTCCTCATTCCATACTTGAGACGCTGGGTTTATGCTCAAAATAAATGTCTTCAAGCATACACAAGTCTTCTGTTATGGATCACTTAGAGTATTAACGAGGTCCAAAGTTATACTTCCTGAGAATCACATGAAAGCATTGAATCTTTAAAAAAAAGCGACATTCCCATACCAAACAAAATTATGAACAGAACATTTCAGAACAACAGACACATTTCAATTTGCCACACTATTTCATCAGGGGAGTTATTTCCATGAAAATCCTCTCCTTTCAGGGCTCGCTAATGCAATGTTGCAAATAAACGAATATTGCCATGGTTCAGAAATAAACTTATGAGTTATCAGAAAATACTGGAGAAATTCTTGAATCTTATCAGAAACATCAGCAAGCATAAACTTGTATTTGAAAACTGAGCGGCTATCAGAAACATTGGCAACGAATGGTCATACCTTCACCTAGAGCGTTAGATGGCATACAAATCCAACTGTACCTAACGTATTCTTCCCAAATCCCACAGTGTCCAAAACTCGCAATCGTGGCATCCACTTGGAATGAAAGATCCATTCATTGACTAGATAATTCCAGTAAGGTTCATCCTGGATGAGCCATTTTGTTGGTTCTCTCGAAAAGGAAGAAGGAAAGGACACAGCCCCTTCTACAACATAAAACCGTTTCTCCCCCTTTAGATGCATACATCCCACTCCCCTCTGCGTAGATATTTCTCCTTCTTAAGAATAAAATGCCAAGTACCTCTCTCCTCCTTCCCTAATTCCTCCCCATAGTAAATATCCATTTAGGAATTAGGTAACTCCCTCTTAATCCATGTCTCTCGATAGTAATTTTCATCAGGATTTAAGTAACCCTTAATTTAAGTCTCTCAACAGTAATTATTAAATCAGGAATTAAGTAACTCTTCCTTAATTTGCGTTACTCAACAGTGATATATTAAGTAACGCTTCCTTAATTCAGGTTACTCAATAGTAATTGTTAAATCAGGAATTAAGTAGCGCTTCCTTAATTCACGTCTCTCAATAGTAATTATTAAGTAACGCTTCCTTGATTTAACACTATAAAATAGGTAGCTGTTCTATGCTAATACTCAAGGTTATTCAATATTAAATTAATATTGGTATTCCTGTTCTGTATATACTACATAATCAATAATATATATATATATATATATATATATATATGCATAAAATTCATTTTACAATATAATGCTTCATTATTATATAATGTGCATGAATTTTATAACAAGCTCCACTACTCAAGTATCTTTCGCTAAAATGCTTCCACTATTATATAGGGAATTCTTTTCTTACACACACACACACATATATATATTCTTGTTATTATACATATATAATGTTTTATAATTTATATGTCTTCTTAATACCTTTGATTAAAGGTGAGGTGGAAGTAACCTCATTTCGGCGAAGGTTTCCATTCCCCATAAAATCTCATTATGGTCTACTTGTATTTTACACTTTGTAGTTACCCTTAGGTAATCGAGTGTGTTTTATGCGAAAACTCCTCATGTTCAATCCCTAGGCTTGAAATCTTGCAATAAGTAAATTACCAATTTAAGCGTGTGAGAAATCGACTAGTGTCTCGTAAGTGGCTTAAGGTCAAAGGTGAGGATGGTGGCTGGTTCCTACGTCAACACTTGGTGATATCTAGTTACCTTTACTCGACCAACAAGGTTTTTCCTCATTGATTACCCTTCCATAGTGGATTAGTTTCCAGTCATTTTAAGTTGTGCCAATACATTTTCTTTGTTCTCCTAATCTACACACTAGGGAATTAATCACCTACTTACTGAGGTTTTACTGGTGGGGCCTTGGCCTTGAGTTCCTCACCAGCAAAAACAAGTACAATAACATTAACCATTACAAAATACTTAGGGCATATAAGAGGGATATTATATATTGCATAGGAGTGGAAAGGAGTCTGCTCGACAAACCTAGTGCTTTGCAGGAGCCTCATAGACATAGCTAGAGGGTTGGCTCTCTTCTCTACACCCCCTGAATAACACTGGAAGGGGTGTCATGTCCTGAGGTACTGTGTATTAGAGAAGGGAATGATTCCTTGTGTTGGGTGTGTGTGGATGTCCTAGGAGTCAAGCTAGTTCTGGTGTAGGCATCCTTAGCTCTTCAGTGAGCCCACTAGCTTAGCAGACAATTCTTCCATCTCCTAATAACCTGATAAACCCAAATTGTTGGCTTGGTTATGTGTTGTTGTGAACTATTGGTTTGATAAACCCAACTGTGTTGGCTTGACTAATTTTTGACATATCTTTAGCTATGTGTGAGCCTGCGTAGTTTCCTTATTCCTTGTGGAAATCATTCCCAGCTCAGGGGTGGTAGTGTTGCTGAGAGATTAAGGAACACAGTAGCTTATGGTTGGGTGGAACGTTGCAGTGACATAGTTGGTTGCGGGGAGCTTCATTTGAAGATAAGTATTCTTGTGTAATTACCCACGCAATTGTTTTGTTTATGTAAATTATGATGAACATGTAAAATGTGTTGAATGCTTGAACTAAACGTAATTTTCTTCCACTGAATGTTAATTCTTTATGCATCTATGTATCTTGAGTTCAATGCATTTTTATCATTGTATGTTCGTGGGGCTAGTTTCCCAGGTAGGTAGTATTGTGGTAGCGTCCTCTTCGTCTGTCAGAGGGTCAAGGACATTACAGACCCGAACCTGTTCTGCGACAGTACCCGTTATTGTAAGCTTTTCTTTGATAATCCCTAGATGTCTGGTTCATTCAACTATACAAAAATGGATGGAATGAATTTATTTAAAATTCACCTCTATTTGGTCACATTTCCTCCCAAAATGTTGATCAATTTGCAAATCTATCCCTGAAAAAGATTAAATGGGCATGTTTTGGAAGTGGGTTTTCATCTGTTTGAGCTAATTCATCATGGTTTGATAACAATCCTCCCCATAAAAACATGTCTTCTACAAGTGCGTGACCCATTTTTAAACTTCATCCTTCATGACAACAACAAATTAGGGTTTAGCATGTTTTGTCTACAAGTAGTTTTTCAATTCGGTGTTGTATGTGGTTGAATTCACAAATGAAAATCTATTTAATACTTAGTTAAAAGTCTGCAAGTTCATTTTTCATTCTTAAAAATCACTGGAAACTAACCTCCTTGTCTAGCCCTTCCTCCTCTACTTAGTCGTCACCCTTCGAGGTATTCTGAGATAAGATGGAGGGTTGATCAAGTGTAGTAATAGGCACCTATCATTTGCATTGCTCTAATACATTAACAACAAGTGTCTTGGAAGGTGGAGGGAGTGGAGACTATTGGGGGTCTCACGACGTTCGCGTCCTCCCTGTTGACCAACCTTGCACTTGAAGAGTGACTTGTGGATCTATGGGTGGGATTGTTCCCACTGTGTTGAGATCCCAACACTCTTTCTTTCCCTAAGAGGAATACAAGGATAAGGTAGTCACTTGATAGATTTACATGTTTTTAATTTTAAGTAGCACTTTTAGTTGTGTTCTTTTTTATTGGTTTTACATATTACAAGTTTCCCACTGCTTCACAGAAAAAATAGAACCTTGATTGCTCACCATATAATTTCAAAAAGGATTTAAAAATAAACATAATGCATTCCATAAAGTGCACAAAACCACGCCATTCTAGTCAACCAAACTCGGTTCATGACGTCGATCCAACCTCTAAAATCAATCAATTTACTTTAAGTCAAATTTTGCAATCTGGGGACATAAGTCCCTGATTTCCATAAACTTTGGGAAGTCCTTGGGCTATGCCCTAAAAATAATTATGAGGAGTACCACAGGAACCCCAAACTAGTTAGCTAAGGAGAGGAATTTCCAAGCAAAACGGGCCAACGACCCCTTCCGATTGACTAGTAAATCCTATGAGGAAAAATCCAAGCATTGTCTTCTGGTAGTCTTGGTGGTCGAGCGACCACTTACAAGCCACTAGGAAGCCATTAAACTGGGGTCCAGATATTCATTACCAGTTACGCTATTGATCCACCAGACAGACACCATTGATCCACCACATTCCTCCTCTCGTCTCAGGGGGGGGTCCCCTTAGTTTGGATTGTTAAACCAACACCGTTGAGACCATTCTCGACAACCCTCTACACCGTTGGAATGCCACATAGCTTCTGACTTTGACTCAGATTCATACCAATCAAAGCCAAACCTACATACTGCACCATCTAGCCCCATGGCTGGCACAAACCTAGATCCCTTCTCCATAGGAATGATGGGAAGTGAACCTACGCCCATCATCACCAACATCCATGTTAGTGGTCCCAAAGTTGTTGTGCATACCGTTATAACTCAGCTACCCAATAGTAGTGTCCACACACCTATACCTATCATTCCTATGGTTGCACCTTTCATACTTGGGGGAATAGGCCTTCCATGACTATGTCGACTATCCTCGTTGCGGGAAGTCAGCCACAAGTGCCCCCAGTCATACAGGGCCATCACATTCCTATAAAACCCAACACTAGTGTCAACCCCTCCCACACTAACCTTGGGTCTAACCTCCCATTCATGGCTCGCCTTAACTTGCTTGACTTGGCCAAGTTAACCAATGGCCCAATTTTCCACCAACCCCACTCACCTCCTATGCCAACTAAAATCCCATCAGACATCCCAAAGTTTGAAGGGAAGGTAGGGGAGTGCCCCCAAAACCATATCATGACATTTCATCTATGGTGCTCATCAAACAGTATCATGGATGATTCAATCAGACTCAGGATGTTCCAGTGCACCCTCACAGGTGCCGCAACCAAGTGGTACATTGAGCTTCTGTAAGCCGCCTACCCAAGCTTCAACCCTTTAGCCTTCATGTTCCTATAGTATTTCCAACTCCTTGTCCACTATGAAAAGGGCGTGGAGATACTCCTATATTGTCGCCAAAATACGACAACTCACATAACCGACCACATTCATGAGTGCCGATGACACCAAAGCTTGTGCAATATTCAGCTGGAAGATAAGATATTCCTCGATTGGTTTTTAAATACCTTGCTACCACCCATAGCTAAGGAAGTCTCCTTTGAGTGCCCCCAGTTTGAGGAAGAGGTTATCTTAAAGGCATAACAATTTGATTTAATTTTTGCTCACTCATGATACCTGTACACCATTCTTCTAGATGCTCCCCGTGCCAGTACCTACCACTGCGACACACCGGGGGCATCCCATGCTGCGGATGGAATAATAGGTTCGGTTTCCCATCACCAAAAATACCATGTGGCACCTCCTATGATCCCACCGCATCCAATTAACACCACGAGTGTTTCCCATCTGAACCAAACCCCCGACTACTCAAGGTTGATGTCTCATTCTGGAGCCACAAACTCCTACGCACAACCTATGTAGACCCCAACTTGGCCCGCACAACGGTATCCAGGTTAAACGACTGGATTTGTAGTCCCCCCACAAGCCCAAGTCTACTATGCACCACCTATGCAAGCTGCTTCGGCCCCTGCCCCAACTCCATCAACACCCTTGGGAAATTTTTTTCTTAGCAGAATCATCCCAACCAACCTATCCACAATAATCAACAAGGGTAAGGTAGAAATAACCAAGCTAGGAATCAGGGTAACAATCAACCATGAGGAGGCGGCCAATGACTAAATCCTACGAACAATACTGGGGAACATCAACCGCCTCAAAACACCCAACAACCAAACCCACCTAGACGCAATGCTCTGTTATGTACAAATCAGCCATGCAAACTATGCGACGTCTATGGGCACTATACGCATGAATTCCCCCTCATGAGCTGCCCTAAGCAGGTTCTTCAGAACGAAGCTCAACGCGGCACCAATGTGGCAGCCCAAACCCAACCCAATCTAGCACCACCAGGCCCTCCAACCATGGTGGTCCAAAACCCGTTCCCACTCCAAGGACTGGTAGCAACCGCACCTATTCCCCCACCTACTCCCAGCCACCACTGCACCCCCGCCTATAGAGACAGGGGTTCACCGCCTTCTAACCTTGACGATGGAAGAAGCCAACTTACAGACCAGGCGAAATCAATATGGATCCACTACTAAAACCACCGACCCATCAATGACATCCATGTCTAACACAACCAACATTCCTCTTCACTTACCCCCTTTCCCATGACCCCGCATGCGACAGATTTCCAACAATGCCACATCAAGAGCCGTAGTGAACTACAACATCATCGATGACTTGGTCCAATCACCCATGGCCATGTCCACTGTGGAAGTATTGAAAACATGTCCTCCATAGAGAAAAATAATTGTTGGTCACGCTCGGCGCTGTAGATCCCTCCGACTCCAAACTGATCACATTTGATTTGAACAACGAAGAACCAAGAATACCATCGACCATCGCCTTCCAAATTCCAGTATCAATTCAGAATCTAGTCATGCATCAATGCATCATAGACAGAGGGGTATCAACTTGTGTCATGTCGATATTGGTTTGGCAGAAACTTGGATCCCCTCTCTTACAACCATCCACCACTACTTTGCATGCTTATGATTGTCACATACCCCAAATGGCAAAAAACATTTTATGTTTAAGAAGATATTATACTTTACTTTGATGAAAAGTTTGTAATTATTGACCAAGTGGGATCAAGGATGATTGTAATTAATTATGCTGAATATTTTAATAATTAATAAATAAAAGATGAGACACCAACTTAAGGAGGCTGTTAAATGAGTGTTTACTGGTCACTAGGTGGAATAGACTGGGGTGAGAGAATATTGACACTTGGCAGCATCCTCAAACCACTTCTAGCTATTGTAGGAGGCAACCTCCCTATTTTTGTGGTCATTTTCCCCAAGAAAGTGGAACAAGAGTAGGTGGTTCATTAAGTGAAAAACTGAGCCAAAAGACCTAGGCATGCTTATAAACTACCCATCGAATTCAGCACAGGTTGTTTAATCTTTACTTGAGAAATTTTTGAAGTGAAATTCATGCACAAGATATTCGATGGAGGGGAAGGGCATAAGTGTTTGAGTGTGAAAATGTCGATTTACTGAACTAGTGCAGCTGTTTTGCTGAGTTCTTACTACAGAACGAAGAAGTATTACTACTGAATACTTTTGTGGAGTTGCAGGGATTTTATATCCTATCCTCTCACCCAGTGCTATTAACCAGGTGGACCAGTAGACAGGCTCAGGGGTCCTAAGACTAGAAACTAAGCTATCTTCAGTAATTGGTTGGGTGGAACGGGCTCCTTAGGCAGTTGTCTTCTCTACGAGTTCTCGGTTTCTAAATGTAATTTCATTTATCTTATGCAAATATAAGTAATGAAATGAATGTAGTTAAGATAGATTTACTAATATGTTTGGATAAGTTGTTTATGTAATTGAAGTAGAGAAAACGAGTTTTATTTAAAAGAGTTACTAGTTAAATTTATTAAATAAAGGATTCTAGGATTAGATTTAATTGGTTAGTGTGTGATTTTACATTACTGTATTTTTCCACTCGCTTTATGGCGACGTACTCTAGTACAACAAGGGAATTAGAGTAATGTAAACATCAAGTTAAGAATGTGTATGGATCTGCTCATTATCTATTACTGTTAGTTTATTTTAAAAATGCTTTTAAAGAAAATTTCCTCGTTTCTAGAAGTTCTTTCCACTTAACTACATTTGTTTATTCTTATTCATAAGTACTATAAATNAAACTATTACCGAATAGAAAAAGAAATGCAAACGACTAAAATTTAGACCATATAAACAGTAAATTCAAAATGATAGAAATAAGCTAAGTGTTACTAATAAACAAATATGTTAACTACAGTAAATACTAGAAATACCAAATATTATAAATACTAAACAGTAAAAAACAATAAATAATAATGCAGAGTATTAAATAAAATCAAAATACTATGTTTTTTTGTGTTGTCAAAACCCTAAAAACCTGTTAACCTAAGCTTTCTTTACAAATTTTCTTTCCAAGTTAAGAATATTTACATTTTATCCAAACCCTTACTGAAAACAAATCACGAAATTATAAATATTATTCATAATTTATAGCTGCCCTAAATTAAAAGGAATATATACATAACAAAGTATAATTTGTTTAATTTATAAAACTAAATACAAAGTTTAATAACCTTAATCGAGTTAGGGTTACTGTTGAGGCCTGAAAATTCGCAGGCAACAACAGCAAGGGATTCTCCCTAGTCAACGTTCCCAACGTTCCCAACTAGCAAGGGATTCGGTCCACCGTGTACATTTTTGTGTTCTTTTTTAGTTTTAAGTATGATATGCAAGTGCCTATCTAAAATGTAGATTGATAAAGAATGCAAGGAGTGGTCACAATGTAATGCGCAGGTTCTTACCTCTCGTCTTAGACTCTCTCACATCTAAATCACACACAACTAGAAAAACAACACTAACTAAGCTGTCCCTAGGGAGAAAAAAATTAATTCATGAGTAATGTAATACTGTTCACATGTTAAGATAAATAACAGATAGCTGTTCTTAGAATCAAAACACATAAACATGAATAAACATATACACGACAAGATAGCTCATCAACCGTTAAAACCTCCATTACTCATAGTGGAAATTATTACAGAATAAACCAGAGAGCATTCCAATAAGAACATAGGTTCAGAAAGTTAGAACGCTCTCACAGTTAATGAAACACAGTTGAAAACGAAATAGTTCCCCTTCAACATTGTTCATTTTATCACATTCGAACATTCCACACAACACCTTCTCCAACAAGCAAAATTTGTAATTTATTATTGTAAAAACGAAGTAGTTCCTCTTACAATAAGTGGTTCACAAGTTTCTCCAGGGAAAAAGCCCCCATTCCCTCTAACTTTCCTATCTTTATACAAAAACCACAAAACATTTGGGTTGCCCCGCCCGAGTGACCTTCAAGCTCCCCCAACCATTTTAATCTCACAGTTTTGTTAGTTTGTGAGTACTCATGATTCATACAAACGTTACATTTCAGATTTATGATTTAAAAGCATCTTATGAAAAGGGACCATCTTGGTAACTGCCGAACTTTTCCAAGCATGGGCCTCTGCCTCTATTTATTATGCTCAGTAATCTGTTGGTCTCTGGCTAGATCCTATTGAGCTTAGACTGACTTCCTTCTTCTTTTCTCTATTTCTGCTTCTTCATTCTTCTACCATTTCCTTCCTTGCTTCCGCCCTTCTACTTTGTTTTTTAAACACATCTTACTCATAGTGATCATCCTGTTCTGAAAATGGCAGATTTAGACCATTTAGGGTTTAATAAAGTAATACGAACTGCATTAATACATGCATTATGTAAAATGAACTCTAAACAATGTTAATGCATAAAAGAAAACACGAAAATGCATAGAAATCCTGACAACTGGGTCTGAAATTTTTTTCTAAACCAACTGTCCAACTAAAAAAAAAAAAACTTGAAAGATCATACTCTTCATCTCAATCCCAGCTGTATTTGGACCAACTCGACATCCTCCAATGACAGCATGAAAAATGACAAAGGAACCGCCATCAAAAAATAGGGTAAAAGCACATGAGAAAGGCGGGAAACCTTGACCAACGGAAAAAATACTAAGCAATGAACCACAACAAACTTTCATCGCCGAACAAAAACTCTATACGACAGACAGTTAGTTCACTAGGGCGCCGCAACGGTGGAGATCCTATAGACTAAGGGTTCCGGGGAGGAAATAAAACGTCGACGAAAATAAAACAAAGACAGTTGCCATCCAGGCATCGGGGATTGGAAAGACTAATCATAAAGCGTCGGCGGGGAAAAATTCATTGGCAAGCGGACTCACTAAGGATCGGGTGATTAGTTCAAAGAGGAACCGCAATGTTAGGTGACATAAGGACTATGGCTTCCAATTAAAGTTATAAACAGTTTCGAGAGTGAAAAGTAAAGCAAAACATATCGCAAAGTCAAAAACCTCAGCATCAGAAAAGAAAAGAGCTAACCATTGGAACATTCAACATTTAGCTTCCGCAATGGTGGCTACGTAGAGAACTACGGCCCCGTTTTACTGTCCAAAAAACTTCTGACAGCGAAAAATTTATCGAAAAACAAAGTGTTAAGTGTTCAAAATATTTAGGCTGGGCAGCGATGAAATCAGTTCGTTTAACCTCCGATACAGTGACAACAAAGAGAAACAAGCTCCGACTCGAACGTAAATAGACTTTCGATAGCGATGAAGGAAATCATTCAGACCAAAAAGACATCATTTTCAAAACTCCACCGTTAACGTGTTTGCAGACAGGAAGCAGTTTTCTGAAAAGAATGAAAGCAATTGACCTCACTTCAACTTCAAACAATCCAAGTTTGTAGCAGAGGGAAAACAGAAACAGAGTTCAGCAATCCAAACAATCTTAGGCAAAATTAAAAGGAGGGTCCAAAATTTTTAAAAAATTTGGGAGAAAAGTTGCAGCTGCAATAGTTACATAATCAAAAAATTTGATCGAGACAGTCTATCCTTTTAGTGTTATTTCGTAACTCCAATAACCATCTTTTACAAACCCTCATTAATAGATTTCACACAGTCACATGATTTACTACTTGTAAAAAAAACAGTTTTTTCTTTATAAAAATTTTATACCATAAAATCTACAGGATTTATATTACACACACAGTCTTTCATAAAAAAAGAAATAAATTTTTTTTTTAATCTTTTATAAACAATCCTATAATTTTATTCTAAAAACAAGAAATGAAAAAACTCCAACAGAGTGTGATTAACAAAGCTCTTTTAACATAAATATCTTAATAAAACAGAAACGAAAAACCTAGGATACAATATCGTTTTCTCTTGTAGAACCGAAAGGCAAGCCAAGACTAGAGCCATTCTTTTTTTTTACACCTCTTTCAACAGAGCTGAGGACCCAAGTATGTTTCACGTCTAAGTTTTAAAAAATTACGAGTTGCAAAACCCTTAGTATGCTCTAAAAAACTTATCATAAAATACCTACGGCCATATGGAATTTACAACTAATAAAATAACCAAACGCAGTCACGACCATTAAAATCCTCATCTTCATCGGTGACACTTCTTGCCATGGGTCTTGCACAACTTGCAGAAGGGAAACTCAGGGTAAACCGAGGCTTACCTGATTAATTTGTGAAGTTTAGCAGCTAAATCCTATAGCAAGCCCTTTTGTTTACGTTCCCATCTCTACTAGTGTCTCGGTGATTCTCCACCTACAACTGTAGTTTGAACATTCAAACACAAAATCGTTAGTTTATTTCAAACCCTTTTACTGTAAAAAGAATTGAAAGTACAGGAAGAGTTAAAAGGAAGTTACGTGGAATATTTTTTTTCTTGGCCGCGATATAGATTTTGTAAACCCCACTCACACTACGCCTCAATCCTAGAAAAGAAAACCTTAGTCTCAAACAACCGGGAAAGAGAAAATTTAGTCTGAGATCACAGCGAGAAGTGGGAAAGAAGAATAGTACACGTCACAACAGAAACCAACTAAACTCCGATAAACACGAACCCAAGTAGATAACCTGCAAGCTTTCTCCCAGTAGCTACACTACGAAGGTCAAGATTATAGGTCGACTGATGAAAGGGTTTTTACCACTCATAAAATTTCCATTCTGGCAACGAAGGCCCAAGAGGCTGTGAGCCTGTCGGCTCTACCCTCAAACCAACGAAATAGAATGGAAGACCAGTGGATTTTTAGGTTTATGGTCGGATTTATAGCTAGGGTTTCCACCTTAAAAGCCTACCCACTGAGCTCCTAACATGTGGATTCCACTTCTTCAACATTTGTTTGGGGTTTGGTATAGTTCTGAATGGTATAGTTAAGCCTGCGTTAAAAACGATTGTTAATACTTTTGCATAGGTCAAAATTTGGTATTGCAAGTTTAGTCCTTAAAATATTATTCTATGTAAGCTTATAGAATGTTGCACATAGGATTATGGTTCTAATGCATACAACGACAAGATTAATATAATATTTGGAATTTATATTTATAGTTTAGTGTAAAGCATATATATTTTTTATATATTTTGTTTTGTATTTCAAGTACATATTCCATTAAATAAAACTAGGCAACTAGTATATCTTTAAGCCTAGATTAAGTTGGTTTTAAATGTAGTTCTCAAATGACTGCTAAAACATAACAAATTTAAGATATGGAAAGGAACATGTTTTGCAATACCTTCAATAATCAAAGCCTTAAATTAAATAAGTATTCTAGCATTTTACTTTTGTAGTCGAGATAAATAATCTCGATCCTGAAACTAGAAACAAAATGGTTTACCTGTAAAAAGACCTGTAACAAGATTCATCATTTTCACTACATTAGGTTCAATGAGCTAAGTAAGCCTCGGGAATAACCAAAAGTTCCTTCATTAAACAAGAAACAAACTTTAACACCTTGCACTCACCAGTAATTAAACAGTTGCACTCAATACTTTACTTCTCTAGATTATTTTACTTTATAGATCGATCTTTCATGACATTACTTTTGAATGTTGTTAGTAAAGAATGTATTTATATAAATTAATAAATGGTTTTGTTATAGTATCTAGATTTATATCTTTGAGAATGTTGTTATGCATGAATGAAGAATTATTTCCAAATCTATAATTACTCCAATCAGTTAAAATCTAGAATGGCCATATATAATTTAATTGGAAAAGAAGGCATATGGTGCTAGGACTTAAAACGAGTAAAAGGCATAAAGGAAAATAATATAAAGTAGAGTACCTTTAAAAAATACTTTAAAAAGAAGTTTCTGTCGGAGCAGTATTATTAAGAGAGAGCTAAAGAGTTCTACGAACTGAACTTGGGAACTATGAACATGAAGGAATTAAACAGTAAATTTTTTAATTTACTACATTATGTGCCTTACATTGTTGATGAGAAACCCGAAGTACAACGGTTTTTGAGCTATTTACCTTTTCACATTAAAGGTAGAATTGAATATGATAACCCTAAAACCCTTAAAGAGGCTATGCGAAAAGCAAATTTCTGCTATGAGCAGAACCGAAAAAGGGAAAACATGCCAAACTGGAAAGCTAAGAGGTCTAATAATTTTGAACATAAAAAGAAGTGTTTCACACCTAATCGAAATTTTGGGAATAATAATGCATGTAATTTTTCTAATAAGAATTCTCAAGGAAATAAAGGTAACTCTCAGCCAAACCCTAATGGCCCTAGAAATAAAGAAATTGTTACTAATCACAGCAACTACGTTAAGAATAATGAATGTAAAGAACTGATAAAATGTTGGGATTGTAATAGACCTCACTAAGCATCAGTCTGTCCTAACAGAAAGAAGACCATCAACAACATTTATACGGTGTAGGAAGAGATGACGGTTGGTGACTTAGCAGGAGGGATACCTAGGATCAATGTGGCGCTGGAAAACATGCAGGATGATGATCAAAATTCCATGGTGGATGTAGAAGGTAAGCTGAACCAAAAACCCATTTCTATATTAATTGACCCAGGGGCTATCCTGAGTTATGTTTCTCCTAGTTTAGTAGAGAAATGTAAATTACCAGTAGAGAATTTTACAAAGTCATGGCTAGTTCAACTAGCTATAGGAGCAAAGAGAAAAGTAATTAATTTTGTGAAAGACTATACTTTATTTATGAATAAGTTTGAAACTTCTGTAAAGTTAAATGTACTTCCATTAGGATCTTATGACGTGTTAATTGAATGGACTGGTTAGAAAAACATAGAGTAATCTTGAACTATTTCGATAAAAATTTTACATGTGTAAATAATGAAGAAGAAACAGTAACAGTAATAAGAATTCCTAGGAAAACATCAATCAGACAAATTTCTTCCTTGCAACTAAATAGGGTTGTTCGAAAAGGATGTAAATATTTTGTTGTAATTGTAACCGATGAAGAACATATTAATAATGAATATAAACTAAAATTAGAAGATATCCCAACCCTAAGGGGGTATTCGGATGTATTTCCAGAGGAAATTCTGGGATTGCCTCCAAAAAGAGAACTAGATTTCACTATTGAGATGGTACTTGGTGCAGTGCCTAACTTAAAATCTCCTTACAGGATGAATATCTTGGAGCTTAATGAATTAAAATCACAATTAAAAGAACTTATTGATAAAAATTATATAAGACCAAGCATGTCTCCTTGGGGAGCACTTGTCATTTTCGTTAAAAAGAAGGACGGTACTCTACACTTATGCATTGATTACCACCAACTTAATAAAGTGACCATTAAAAATAGATATCCATTGCCTCACATAGATGATCTGTTTGATCAACTGCATGGAGCAATGATATTTTCAAAGATTGATTTAAGATCTGGTTATCATCAAGTTCAAATCAAAGATGAAGATATTTTTAAAACTGGTTTTAGGACCAGATATGGTCATTATGAGTTTGTTGTCATGCCATTTGGGCTTATTAATGCCCCAGCTGTCTTCATGTGTTTAATGAATAATATATTACATAAATATCTTGATAAATTTGTAGTTGTTTTTATTGATGATATTCTAATTTATTCCAAGTCTAAGGAAGAATACGAAGAACATTTAAAAATTGTCTTACAAGTGTTAAGGGAACATCAAATTTATGCTGAGTTCAGTAAGTGTGACTTCTTTAAAGATAAAATACAATACTTGGGTCATGTAATAACTAAAGATGGGATCTCGGTTGATCCAGAAAAGATAAAAGCAATTGAAAAATGGCTAGTTCCAAAAGATGTTACTGATGTTTGGTCATTCATGGGGATCATCGGTTACTATCAAAGATTCATTGAGGGATTCTCAAGAATAACAAATCCCATAACCTCTTTACAGAAGAAAGGGAAGAAATTCGAGTGGAATAAAAAATGTGAAGAAAATTTTAAGAAATTAAAATCATTATTAACTATGACACCAATTTTAAGAATTGGTGATCTTAACAAAGACATTGTTGTATGCACTGATGCATGCAACGATGGTCTTGGTGGGGTCTTAACTCAAGAAGGATACGTAATAGCTTATGAGTCTAGGAAACTTAAAATTCATGAGAAAAATTACGCTACTTATGATTTAGAGTTGTCTTCTATGATACATGCTTTAAAGATGTGGTGCCATCACTTGATCAGAATAAAAATTTATGTTAGTGACGGGGTGAATCCACGGACCTGGGTAACACTTTTTGGCAAGTGAATTTCGGCAAAAACAGAAAAACACACCTCGGTCGAGGGCTTGTTAAGCCCTCGACCGAGGTCTTAATATCTCGACCGAGGGCTTGTTAAGCCCTCGACCGAGGTATCTAAATACCTCGATCGAGGTATTTAAATATCTCGACCGAGGTCTTGCGGGCCTTACAAAACCTCGGTCGAGGTTCATACCTCGGTCGAGTCGAGGTATTTAGATACCTCGACTGAGGTCTTGCGGGCCTTACAAA
>LPNX010362996.1:520259-551103 GCA_001517045.1 Pseudotsuga menziesii | reverse complement strand
TCGAAATATTTTAAAAAAAATATCACTATGAAGCCAACATAATATTCTACAATTTGTTTTTTTACTGCAAGTCAAAATTCACATGGCATATATGCATTTTTGAGGGCTTCTATCTAGCACATGGCCAAAAAGTGTTACCCATGTTCATGGAATCACCCGACGGATAATAAGGGTTTAAAGTATTGGATCAACCAAATTTAAACGCAAGGCAAGCTATGTGGCTAGCTTTCCTTAGCGAGTATGATTTTGAGATCCAACATATTAAGGGAAAAGAAAATAAAGTCACTGATGCTTTAAGTAGAAATGCAAAATTGAATTTCGTGGCAGCAATCAGTACTTATAAAACAGATTTAGAAGATCAACTGGAAGAAGGAGTAAAATTTGATGAAAATTATCGGAAATTACAAGCTAAAGTGGTAGAAAATTTAACTGAAAGTTTAAGTACAGGTTACAGTCTAAATGAAAAAGGGTTAATACTTTGTAAAAATAGGTTGTATATACCTAATATACTTAAAATTAAGCTGCTGATTTTAAATGAAATACATAAGACTCCTTACTCAAGACATCATGGCTATCAAAAGACCTTAACCATGTTGCAGAAAGATTATTTTTGGCTGAATATGAAGAATGAGTTGGAAGAATATATTTCCAGGTATTTTGAATGTCAACAGGTTAAGACTGAACATTAGCATCCAACCAGTTTATTACAGCCATTACCAATCCCTAGCTAGAAATGGGAAATAATTAGTTTGGATTTTATTACAGGTTTACCTAGAAATCAGAATCTGAATGATTCGATTATGGTATTCGTTGATAAACTCAGTAAAGAGGCTCATTTTATACCAATAAAGACCACGCACAAGGCTGCTAATATTGCTGAAGTATTTATTAAACAAATTTTTCGTTTACATGGGATACCAAAAGTTATAATTTCTGATAGACACCCTAAGTTTATGAGAAATTTCTGGAAATCTTAATTCAAAGGTTTGAATACTACTTTAAATTTCAGTACATTTTTTCATCTGCAGATGGATGGATAGACTGAAAGGGTGAATCAAATACTGGAAGATATGCCAAGGATGTATGTTAGAGAACAACCAAGTAAATGGGAGGACTACTTACACTTGGTTGAGTTTCCATATAACAACCAATACGAAGCTTCAACAAAATACAACCCATTTGAAATTCTGTATGGCAGAAAGTGCAATACTCTCATCTCATGGAGTAATCTAGTTGAAAGGTTAATACTAGGACTTGAGCTATTAAAGGAGATAGAGTTAATTATGAAGCAGGTACAAGGTAATTTAAAGGTTGCACAAGACAGACAAAAGATTCAAGCAGATCTTAAACAAACTCAGAAAGAGTTCTAGGTGGGTGAACATGTTTTCATAAAGGTAAGGCCTAAAAAGATTTTTTAAAAGTTAGGAAGTTGTGATAAGTTGGCACCTAGATATTCTGGGCCTTTCGAAATATTGTCTAGAATGGGACTGGTGGCATACCAACTAGATTTACCTCCAAATCTAAAAGTTCATAATGTTTTTCATATCTCTGTTTTAAAAAGATATGTACATGATGCTACTCATGTTATAAATTGGAATCATGTGCAAGTGGAACCCGAAGGAGATTTTCTGGTGGAATCGGATTGTATCCTCGACAAGAGGGAGATCTTGCTTCGGAATCGCACCATTGGACAGCTGAAGGTGCAATGGAAGAACCTTAGTCTAGAAGAAGCAACCTGGGAATTGGAGAGTCATATGCGGACAACATATCCAATTCTGTTCCAGGGTAGCTCTAAGGACAATGAATAAAATAACATCGAGAACGATGTTATATTTAAGGGGGTGTGTGTGTCACATACCCCACATTGTGAAAACATTTTATGTTTAAGAAGACATTATACTTTAATTATATGTAAAGTTTGTAATTATTGACCAAGTGGGGTAAATGATGATTGTAATTAATTATGCTAGATATTTTATTAATTAATAAATAAAAGATGAGACAACAGCTTAAGGAGGTTGTTAAATGAGTGTTTACTGGTCACTAGATGGAATAGACTTGGGTGAGAGTAGATTGACACTTGGAAGCATCCTCAAACCACTTCTAGATATTGCAGGAGGAAAATTCCATATTTTTGTGGTCATGTTCCCCAAGAAAGTGTAACAAGAGCAGGTGGCTCATTAAGCGAAAAAATGACCCAAAAGACCTAGGCATGCTTATAAACTACCCATCGAATTTAGCAGGGGCTGTTCAATCTTTACTTGTAAAAATTTTGAAGTGAAATTCATGCATAATATATTCGATGGAGGGGAAGGGCATAAGTGTTTGAGTGTGAAAATGCTAATTTACTGAACTAGTGCAGTTGTCTTGCTGAGTTCTTACTGCAGAAGGCAGAAATATTACTGCTAAATACTTTTGTGGAGTTGTAGAGATTTTATATCCTATCCTCTCACCTAGTGCTATCAACCAGGTGGACCAGTAGACAGGCTCGAGGATCCTAAGAGTAGAATCTAAGCTATCTTCAAGAACTATTTGGGTGGAATGAGCTCCTTAGGATGTTGTATTCTCTACGAGTTCTTAGGTTCTAAATGTTATTCCATTTATCTTATGCAAATATAAGTACTGAAATGAATGTAGTTAATATAGATTTACTTATATGTTTGGATAAGTTGTTTATGTGATTGAAGTAGAGTAAACCAGTTTTATTTAAAAGAGTTACTGGTTAAATTTATTAAATAACCAGAAGAACACCAAAAGGACGAGGTCAATGAGGAAACAGTGCATATAGCTGAAACAGTGGAGGCATGTCATTCAGAATCAAAAAATGCCGGTAAGGAAACAATCATGGAAAATATACAACAAATGGCTACTTCCTTCACTGGGTCCAAGCGTGCACATGAATCAGAAAATTCAGATTCAGATAAAGATAAAACGTCTGCTCAGCCAGCAGTGGAGCAGGCGAGTAAAGAACTGATTGTAGCTGCACCTCAGCAGGGGGGATGGATAGAAGTGAAATCAAAGAAGAAAGGGAAGAAAGGGAAATTAGAGGATTATTATAAAATCCCTAATTCCTAGACAACTTATGTAATATTATTGTTTTTTTTGTTTTTTTCTGCAGACCTATGGTCTTGTCTCGGATGTGCTTATGCACCTACAGAATGTAATTTTATATCGCTAAGTTAACTACATTTGCTTATTCTTATTCATAAGTACTATAAAGAAAATTTTAATTAAAGAAAAACTACCGAGTTTTTGTAACTGTGTTTATCTTAAATAGTAAAAATATTTTCTCTAGGGTTAATCATATTAATATTACACACACACACACACACACACACACACACACACACACACACACACACACACACACACACACATATATATATATATATATATATATATATATATAATTATTAAACTATTACCGAATAGGAAAAGAAATGAAAACGAATAAAATTTAGACCATATAAACAATAAATTGAAAATGATAGCAATAAGCTAAGTGTTACTAATAAACAAATATGTTAATTACAGTAAATACTGGAAATAAAAAATATTATAAATACTAAATAATAAAAGACAATAAGTAATGCAGAGTATTAAATAAAATGAAAATACTATGTTTTTTTTTGTTGTCAGAACCCTAAAAACTTGTTAACCTAAGCTTTCTTTACAAATTTTATTTCCAAGTTAAGAATATTTTCATTTTATCCAAACACTTACTGAAAACAAATCAAGAAATTATAAGTATTATTCATAATTTATAGCTTCCCTAAATTAAAAAGAATATATACATAACAGAGTATAATTTCTTTAATTTATAAAACTAAATACAAAGTTTGATAACCTTAATCGAGTTAGGGTTATAGAATCAAAAACTTTGACCGAGACGCTCTCTCCTTTTTGTGTTATTTCGTAACTCCAATAACCATATTTTACAAACCCTCATTAATTGATTTCACACAGTCACATGATTTATCACTTGTAAAAAAAACAGTTTTTACCTTTATAAAAATTTATACCATAAAATATATAGGATTTATATCACACACAGTCTTTCATAAAAAAAAAATAAAAACCTTTTTTAATCTTTTATAAACATTCCTATAATTTTATTCTAAAAACAAGAAACGAAAAAACTCCAACAGAGTCTGATTAACAAAGCTCTTTTAACATAAATGTCTTAATAAAACAAAAAGGAAAAACCTAGGTTATAGTATTGTTTTCTCTTCTGGAACTGAAAGGCAAGCCAAGACTAGAGCCATTAGTTTTTTTTATGCCTCTTTCAATAGAGCTGAGGACCCAAGTACCTTTCACATCTAATTTTTAGAACTTACGAGTTGCAAAACCATTAGTATTCTCTAAACAACCTAACATAACAGACCTACAGCCATATGGCCTTTAGAAGTAATAAAATAACCAAACGAAGTCACGACCATTAAACTCCCCATCTTCATCACTGACACCTCTTGCCATGGGTCTTGCACAACTTGCAGAAGGGAACCGTTTAGGGTAAACCGAGGCTTACCCGATTAATTTGTGAAGTTTAGTAGCTGGATCTTGTAGCAAGCCCTTTTCTTTACGTTCCCATCTCTAGCAGTGTCTTAGTGATTCTCCACCTACAGCCGTAGTTTGAACATTCAAACACAAAATTCATTAGTTTATTTCAAACCCTTTTATTGTAAAAAGAATTGAAAGTACAGGAAGAGTTAAAAGGAAGTCACCTAGAATGTTTTTGCTCTCGGTCATGATATATATTTTTAAAACCCCACTCACACTACGCCTGAATCCTGGCAAAGAAAACCTTAGACACAAACAACCAGGAAAGAGAAACTTTAGTCTGAGACCACGACGAGAAGTGGGAAATAAGAATAGTACATGCCACAACAGAAGCCAACTAACCTTAGATAAACACGAACCAGGTAGATAACCTGCAAGCTTTCTCCTAGTAGCTATAGTATGAAGGGCAAGATTACAGCTATATTGATGAAAGGTTTTTTACCACTCATAAAATCTCAACTTTGGCAATGGAGGCCCAAGAGGCTATGAGCCTCTCGGCTCCACCCTCAAACCAGCGAAATAGAATGGAAGACCAACATATTTTTAGGTTTATAGTCGGATTTATAGATAGGGTTTCCACCTTAAAACCCTACCCACTGAGCTCCTAACGCATGGATTCCACTTCTTCAACATTTGTTTGGGGTTTCAGTATAGGTCCAAATGCTATAGTTAAGCCTACGTTAAAAACGATTGTTAATACTTTTGCATAGTTCAAAATTTGGTATTGCAAATTTAGTCCTTAGAATATTATTCTATGTAAGCTTATAGAATGTTGCATATGGGATTATGGTTCTAATGCATACAATGGTAGGATTAATATAATATTTGGAATTTATATTTATAGTTTAGGTTAGAGCATATATATATTTTTATATATTTCGCTTTGTATTTTAAGTATATATGCCATTAAATAAAACTAGGCAATTAGTATATCTTTAAGACTAGATTAGGTTGGTTTTAAATGTAGTTCTCAAATGACTCCTAAAACATAACACATTTAAGATATGGAAAGAAACAGGTTTTGCAATACCCTCAATAATCAAAGCCTTAAATTAAATAAGTATTCTAGCATTTTACTTTTGTAGTCGAGATGAATAATATTGATCCTGAAATTGGAAACAAAATGGTTTTTTCTGTAAAAAGACCTGTAACAAAATTCATCATTTTCACTGCATTAGCTTCAACGAACTAAGTAAGGCTCGGGCATAACCATAAGTTCCTTCACTAAACAAGAAACGAACTTTAGCACCTTGCACTCCCTAGTAATTAAACAGTTTCTCTGAATACTTTACTTCTCTAGATTCTTTTACTTTATAGATCAATCTTTCATGACATTACTTTTGAATGCTGTTAATAAAGAATGTATTTATATAAATTAATAAATGATTTTGTTATAGTATCTATATTTAGATCTTTGAGAATGTTAATTGTTAGTAGTTAAGTTACTCTCTTAAGCGATGTTTTAAACATTAATCATCACAAAGAATTTTTTTTTATTTTTTTACGAAAATTTGGGAGTATTACATATGGTATTAGAGCCCACGTTCAGACACTAGGCCTGGAGCGGCTCATCTAATGTATACAAATAGTAAGTAAAATTCATGCGTACTGATTTATTGTTTTGGAAATGTTGTTATACATAAACTTTTTTTTGAACCAGAATTGCAGGTATGGAAGGACTTGAAGAGTATGCAAATGAAGGGTCCTCGTTAAACGAGCAAAGTAATTCTAGAAAAGAACCTGTTGAGGAAGACATAACTAACAATTCCTTTGAACTATTACAAACTATTAAAGAATTAAAAATTGAAATGGAAACAGTTAAAAAAGAGAACGAAAGAATTCCAAGAGCTCAAGAGGAAATGAACCAGATATTGATGGAAAAATTTTAGAGTGAAAAAAGGGATAAACAGATAGGATCTAAAAATACGTCCTACCAACATAAAAGTAAAAATTTCAAACATTCTAAAATTGAAAGTAGTTTGTCCTCTGAAATTTATGGTGACTCACACAGGAAGAATCGCCAGTATTCTAGCAATAGCAGTGAGGATAATTACCATTATAGAAAAAGAAAATATAATCCCTATGAGGAAATTTTTGGAGAATTTAAGAAGATAAAACCACCAACTTTCAACGGTGAAACAGAGAAAGGGGAGGAAGCCAAAGCATGGCTGTCTGGAATGAAGAAGTATTTACAAATCTATAATTGCTCCAATTAGTTAAAAGCTAGAATGACCATATAAAATTTAATTGGTAAAGCAGACATCTGGTGGTAGGACTTAAAACAAGTAAAAGGAATAAAGGAAAAGAATATAAACTGGAGTACCTTTAAAAAATACTTTAAAAAGAATTTTCTGTTGAAGTAGTATTATGAAGAGAGAGCTAAAGAGTTCTATGAACTGAACTTGGGAACTATGAACATGAAGGAATTAAACAATAGATTTTTAAGTTTACTATGTTACGTGCCTTACATTGTTGATGAGAAACCCAAGATACAACGATTTATGAGCTACTTACCTTTTGACATTAAATACATAATTGAATATGATAACCATAAAACCCTTGAAGAGTCTATGCAAAGCAAATTTCTGCTATGAGCAGAACCGAAAAAGGGAAAACATACAAAACTGGAAAGCCAAGAGGTCTAATAATTATGAACATAAAAAGAAGGGTTTTGCACCTAATCGAAATTTTGGGAATAATAATGCACGTAATTTTCCTAATAAGAAATCTCAAGGAAATAAAGGTAACTCTCAGCCAAACCCTAATGGCCCTAGAAATAAAGAAACTGCTAATAATCACAACAACTACGTTAAGAATAATGGACGTAAAGAACAGATAAAATGTTGGGATTTTAATGGACCTCACTACACATCAATCTATCCTAACAGAAAGAAGACCATCGATAACATTCATATGGTGAAGGAAGAGATGACAGTTGGTGACTTAGCAAGAGGGATGCTCAAGATCAATGGGGCGTTGGAAAATAAGCAGGCTGATTATCAAACTTCCATGGTGGAAGTAGAAGGTAAGCTGAACCAAAAACCCATTTCTATCTTAATTGAACCAGGGGCTAGCCTGAGTTATGTTTCTCCTAGTTTATTAGAGAAATGTAAATTACCAATAGAGAAGTTTAGAAATTCATGGCTGGTTCAACCAGCTGCAGGAGCAAAAAGAGAAGTAATTAATTTTGTGAAAGATTGTACTTTATTTAAGAATCAGTTTGAAACTTTTGTAAAGTTAAATTTACTTCCATTAGGGTGTTATGAGGTGTTAATTAGAATGGAATGGTTAGAACATCATAGAGTAATATTTAATTGTTTCGATAAAACTTTTACATGTGTAAATAATGATGGAGAAATAGTAATAGTGACAGGAATTCTTAGGAAAACACCAATCAGACAAATTTCCGCCTTGCAACTAAAGAGGGCTGTCCGAAAAGGATGTAAAGATTTTTCTGTAACTGTAATGGATGAAGAACATATTAATAATGAAGATAAACTAAAATTAGAATATATCCCAATCCTAAGGGGCTATTCAGATGTATTTCCGAAGGAAATCCGTAACTTCCTCTGAAAAGAGAACTAGATTTCACTATTGAGTTGGTGCCTGGTGCAGTGCCTAACTCAAAATCTCCTTACTAGATGAATATCTTGGAGTTTAATCAATTAAAATCATAATTAAAAGAACTTATTGATAAAAAGTATATAAGACCAAGCATGTCTCCATGGGGAGCACCTATCATTTTTGTTAAAAAGAAGGACGGTACTCTACGCTTATCCATTGATTACTGTCATCTTAATAAAATGACCATTAAAAATAGATACTCGTTGCCCTACATACATGGTCTGTTTAATCAGCTGCACAGAGAAACGATATCTTCAAAGATTGATTTAATATGTGGTTATCATCAAGTTCGAATCAAAGATGAATATATTTTTAAAACAACTTTTAGGACCATATATGGTCATTATGAGTTTGTTGTCATGCCATTTGGGATTACTATCTCGATAAATTTGTAGTTGTTTTTATTGATGATATTCTAATTTATTCTAAGTCTAAGGAAGAACACGAAGAACATTTAAAAATTGTCTTGCAAGTGTTAAGGGAACATTAACTTTATGCTAAGTTCAGTAAGTGCGACTTCTTTAAAGATAAAAAACAATACTTGGGTCATGTAATAACTAAAGATGGGATCTCGGTTGATCCAGAAAAGATAAAAAAAATTGAAAAATCACCGGTTCCAAAGGATGTGAATGATATACGGTAATTCATGGGAATCATTGGTTACTATCGAAGATTCATTGAGGGATTCTCAAGAATCACAAATCCCATAACCTCTTTACAAAAGAAAGGGAAGAAATTCAAGTGGAATAAAAAATGTGAAGAAAGTTTTAAGAAATTAAAAGCATTATTAACTACAACACCAATTTTAAGAATTGATGATCCTAACAAAGACTTTGTTGTATGCACTGATGCATGAAACGATGGTCTTTGTGGGGTCTTAACTAAAGAAGGACACATAATAGCATATGAGTCCATGAAACTTAAAATTCACAAGAAAAATTACGCCACTTATGATTTAGAGTTGGATTCCGTGATACATAATTTAAAGATGTGGCGCCATCACTTGATCGGAAGAAAATTTATGTTCATGACGAATAATTAGGGTTTAAAGTATCTCTTGGATCAACCAATTTTAAATGCAAGGAAAGCTAGGTGGCTAGCTTTGCTTAGCGAGTATGATTTCAAGATCAAACATATTAAGGGAAAAGAAAATAAAGTCATTTATGCTTTAAGTAGAAATTCAAGATTGAATTTCATGGCAGCAATTAGTACTTATAAAATAGATTTATAAGATCAGCTGGAAGAAGGAGTAAAATTGGATGAAAATTATCAGAAATTACAAGCTAAAGTGGCAGAAAATTTAAAATAAAGTTTAAGTACAGTCTACAGTCTAAATGAAAAAGGGTTAATACTTTATAAACATAGGCCGTATATAACTAATGTACCTAAAATTAAACTGCTGATTTTAAATGAAATACATAAGACTCCTTACTTAGGACATCCTGGCTATCAAAATACCATAACCATGTTACGGAAAGATTTTTTTTGGCCGAATATGAAGAATGAGTTGGTAGAATATATTTCTAGGTGTTTTGAATGTCAAGAGGTTAAGACTGAACATCATCATCTAGCAGGTTTATTGCAGCCGTTACCAATCCCTAGATGGAAATGGGAAATAATTAGTCTGGATTTTATTACAGGTTTACCTAGAAATCATAATCATAATGATTCGATTATTGTAGTCGTTGATAAACTAAGTACAACAACTCATTTTATACTAGTAAATACCACCTATAAGGCTACTAATATTGCTGAAATATTTATGAAACAAATATTTAGTTTACATGGGATACCAAAAGTTATAATTTCTGATAGAGACCCTAAGTTTACGGTAATTTTTTGGAAATATATATTTAAAGGTTTGAATACTACTTTAAATTTTAGTACATCTTTTCATCCGCAGACGGATGGACAGATTGAAAGGGTGAATCAAATATTGAAAGACATGCTAAGGAGGTATGTTAGAGAACAACCAAGTAAATGGGAGGACTACTTACACTTGGTTGAGTTTGCATATAACCACCACTACCAAGCTTCAGCAAAATACAACCCATTTGAAATTATGTATGGAAAAAAGTGCAATACTCCCATCTCATGGAGTAACCCAGTTGACAGGTTAGTACTAGGACCTGAGCTATTAAAGGAGATGGAGTTAATTGTGAAGCAGGTGCAAGGTAATTTAAAGGTTGCACAAGACAAAGAAAAGAGTTAAGCAGATCTTAAACGAACTCAGAAAGAGTTCCAGGTGGGTGAACATGTTTTCATAAAGGTAAGGCCTAAAAAGAGTTCTTTAAATTTAGGAAGTTGTGTTAAGTTGGCACCTAGATATTGTGGGCTTTTAGAAATATTGTGTAGAATGGGACAGGTGGCATACTAACTGGATTTACCACCAAATACAAAAGTTCATAATATTTTTCATATCTCTATTTTAAAAATACATGTACATGATGCTACTCATGTTATAAATTGGAATGATGCGCAGGTGGAACACGAAGGATATTTTCTAGTGGAACCGTATTGTATCCTCGACAAGAAGGAGATATTGCTTTGGAATCACACCATTGGACAAGTGAAGGTGCAATGGAAGCACCTTAGTCCAAAAGAAGCAACCTGGGAATTGGAGAGTCATATGTAGGCAGCATATCCAATTCTGTTCCAGGGCAGCTCTGAGGACAATGAATAAAATAACATCGAGGATGATGTTATATTTAAGGGGGTGTGTATGTCACATACCCCAAATTGCAATTTTTTTTTTATGTTTAAGATGATATTAGACTTTAATTTTATGTAAAGTTTGTAATTATTGACTAAGTGGGGTCAAGGATGATTGTAATTAATTATGTTGAATATTTTATTAATTAATAAATAAAAGATTAGACAAGAGCGTAAGGAAGCTGTTAAATGAGTATTTACTAGTCACTAGGTGGAATAGATTGGGGTGAGAGTAGATTGACACTTGGAAGCATCCTCAAACCACTTCTAGCTATTGCAAGAGGAAACTTCCCTATTTTTGTGGTCATTTTCCCCAAGAAAGTGGAACAAGAGTAGGTGGCTCATTAAGTGAAAAATTGACCCAAAATACCTAGGAATGCTTATAAAATATCCATCGAATCCGGGAGGGGCTGTTCAATCTTTACTTGTGAAATTTATGAGTGAAATTCATGCACAAGATTTTTGATGGACGGGAAGGGAAGAAGTGTTTGAGTGTGAAAATGTTGATTTACTGAACTAGTGTAGTTGTTTTCCTGAGTTCTTACTGTAGAAGGCAGAAGTATTATTGTTGAATAGTTTTGTGGAGTTGCAGGGATTTTATATCCTATCCTCTCATCCAGTGCTATCAACCAAGTGGACTAGTAGATAGGCTCAGGGGTCCTAATACTATTAGCTAAGCTATCTTTAGGAACTGGTTGGGTGGAATGGGCTCCTTAGGTTGTTGTCTTCTCTACGAGTTCTCAAGTTCTAAATGTTATTTCATTTATCTTATGCAAATATAAGTACTAAAATGAATGTAGTTAAGATATATTTACTTATATGTTTGGATAAGTTGTTTATGTAATTGAAGTAGAGTAAACCGGTTTTATTTAAAAGAGTTACTAGTTAAATTTATTAAATAAAGGATTTTAGGATTAGATTTAATTGGTTAGTATATGATTTTACATTACTTTATTTTTCCACTCGCTTTATGGCAAAGTACTGTAGTACAGTAAGGGAATTAGAGTAATGTAAATATCAAGTTAAAAATGTGTATGGATCTACTCATTAACTTAAAGAAAAACTACCTAGTTTTGGTAACGATGTTTATCTTAAATAGTAAAAATATATTTCTCTAGGGTTAATCATATATATATATATATATATATATATATAATTATTAAGCTATTACCGAATAGGAAAATAAATGCAAACGAATAAAAGTTAGACCATATAAATAGTAAATTGAAAATGATAGCAATAAGCTAAGTGTTACTAATAAACAAATATGTTAATTACAGTAAATACTGGAAATGCCAAATATTATAAATACTAAACAGTAAAAAACAACAAGTAATGCAGAGTATTAAATAAAATGAAAATACTATGTTTCTTTTTGTTGTCAAAACACTAAAACCTGTTAACCTAAGCTTTCTTTACAATTTTTCTTTCCAAGTTAAGATTATTTTCATTTTATCCAAACCCTTATTGAAAACAAATCGAGAAATTATAAATATTATTCATAATTTATAGCTTCCCTCAATTAAAACGGATATATACATAACATAGTATAATTTGTTTAATTTATAAATGTAAATACAAAGTTTAATAACCTTAATTGAGTTAGGGTTATAGAATCAAAAACTTCGACCGAGACGGTCTCTCCTTTTTGTGTTATTTCGTAACTCCAATAACCATATTTTACAAACCCTCATTAATCGATTTCAAACAGTCGCATGATTTATTACTTGTTAAAAAAAAAAGTTTTTACCTTTATAAAAATTTTATACCATAAAATCTACAGGATTTATATTACACACACAGTCTTTCTTAAAAAAAGAAATAAAAACCTTTTTTAATCTTTTATAAACAATCCTATAATTTTATTCTAAAAACAAGAAAGAAAAAAACTCCAACAAAGTCTAATTAACAAAGCTCTTTTAACATAAATGTCTTAATAAAACAAAAAGGAAAAACCTAGGTTACAGTATCGTTTTCTCTTCTACAACTGAAAGGCAAGCCAAGACTAGAGCCATTCTTTTTTTTTACGCCTCTTTCAACAGAGCTAAGGACACAAGTACCTTTGATGTCTAAGTTTTAGAAACTTACGAGTTTCAAAACACTTAGTATTCTCTAAACAACCTAACATAACATACCTACGGCCATATGGCCTTTACAAGTAATAAAATAACCAAACATAGTCATGACCATTAAACTCCCCATCTTCATTAGTGACACTTCTCGACATGGGTCTTGCACAACTTGCAGAAGGGAACCTTAGGGTAAACCGAGGCTTACCCAATTAATTTGCTAAGTTTAGCAGTTGAATCTTGTAGCAAGCCCTTTTCTTTATGTTCCCATCTCTAGCAGTGTATTGGTGATTCTCCACCTACAACTGTAGTTTGAACATTCAAACACAAAATCATTAGTTTATTTCAAACCCTTTAATAGTAAAAAAAATTGAAAGTACAGAAAGAGTTAAAAGGAAGTTACCTAGAATACTTTTCCTCTCAGCCATGATATATATTTTGTAAACCCCACTCACACTACGACTCAATCCTGGAAAATAAATCCTTAGACTCAAACAACTGGGAAAGATAAAATTTAGTCTGATACCATGACGAGAAGTGGGAAAGAAGAATAGTACATGCCACAACAGAAGCCAACTAACCTTAGATAAACGTGAACCTAGGTAGATAATATGCAAGCTTTGTCCTAGTAGCTACACTACGAAGGCCAAGATTACAGCTCGACTGATGAAAGGTTTTTTACCACTCATAAAATCTCAACTCTGGAAACGGAGGCCTAAGAGGCCGTGAGCCTGTCGGCTCTACCCTCAAACCAACAAAATAGAATTGAAGACTAGCGATCAAAGATCAAAGCCTTAAATTAAATAAGTATTCTAGCATTTTAATTTTGCAGTTGAGATAAATAATATCGATCCTAAAACTGGAAACAAAATAGTTTACTTGTAAAAAGACCTGTAACAAGATTCATCATTTTCACTGCATTAGGTCCAATGAGATAATTAAGCCTCGGGCATAACCAGAAGTACCTTCAGTAAATAAGAAACAAACTTTAGCACCGTGCACTCACTAGTAATTAAATAGTTGCTCTCAATACTTTAATTCTCCAGATTCTTTTACTTTATAGATCGATCTTTCATGACATTACTTTTGAATGCTGTTAGTAAAGAATGCATTTATATAAATTAATAAATGATTTTGTTATAGTATCTAGATTTAGATATTTGAGAATGTTAACTATTAGCAGTTAGGTTACTCTCTTAAGCGATGTTTTAAACATTAATTGTTGCAAAGAAAAAAATTAAAATTTTTACGAAATTTTGGGAGGATTACAATGATGGCCACCCCACAAAATATCAGGGAATACTTCAACACGTCCCCATAACATTATCCTGCAAAACAATGCTGATTGAATTAAGAAGTTGTCAATGCAAAGTTGGATTATAACCTTCTCCTGGGAAGGAGTTACATGTACACCATGAGAGCTGTGGAATCCATTTTGTTCCGCTTTATGATGTTCCCTCATGATGAGAAATTGTGACAGTGGACCAACTAACTTACCACAATCCGCATGGTCCAATACCAGTAGCCAATGTTATGCCTACTATTGATACCACCTTTGATAGTGAGTCCACCCCCTCATTATTGGAAGTAGGCCTCGGGTTGTTCACCAACACTTCTATGATGGCTTCCTTCCACTTGGTACCACCTCCACTAGCACCAAGAGAGATGGTGGATTTGTGCACGCTCTCATCCAGCACCAGTGCACCGAAACCATAACTGCAGCCACAACCCCAACCGTAGACGCAACCACAACCTCAAACATAGTCACCAGGGAATTACTGGGGCTCTCTCCTAGTCCATCCAATTCCATTTCTTTTTCACCCATCTGACATTTTGAGCAAGCCGATGATGGCTACCTTGAATATTACATTGGGGATCCTCGTATGGTACCTCAAACCAAATTCTCAATCTCCGATGCCCCAAGTTGTGCTAACTCCTGTTCAACTGATTTTGGTTGAGACACGCCCCCCTATGGGCCCACAAAATCCACCTCCTGCACCTGCTCTCGCCTCAACCCACCCAAAGAGGACTAGGGGAAAAAATCTAAAGTTGCAGATGAACCCTGACAGACTCCAGCATGCACCATGTGTGATGTATAGGGTCATGTAACCCAAAACTATCCAGAGATTCCCTTTTTTTGCACACACTTGGATGCCATAGATACGATAGAGAATGCTCTGGTGGTCAACCTTTCGAATCTTCTAGTGACCAAGAAAAAATCTTTGAGGACAAACCATGCATGTACCCTTTGCGATTTGTATGGACATTATTCTCACCACGGCCAAGACCTAGACGAGTTTCAGAATGCTCTGAGTAATCTTTGCAAACACTCCCTCGAATCTGAGATCACCATTATTGAGGAAATCCACCCTCCAACTCCTCCCTCAGGGACCATGACCATTTACATGATATCCAACTCTAATGACCCTTCCACTTCTAAAACCATTAATGATCCTTTGACCCTATCCAATCATTGTTACAGTAACAACAAGGAGATACTTGAGGCTTTAACCGCTCCTGAATACCCTTGGGATGATATGCACCACTGCTCATTCTTCATCCCTGAAGAACCCGTGTCATTATCTGACCAGTTTTAAGTTGAGACCAAGGATTTTATCCATAGAAAATTCAACTAGTTCAAAAAACCCATTCCGACACTAGATTCCTTTGAAGAGGGGAATATGGCCAATATCTCACCCACCATCAAGATCAACATCTTGACCAATCCTGATATTGTTGAAGAAATCATGCTGGGGGCATCTTTCTCCTCTAAGGAAATCACTGCCTACAAATCATTTTTTCAAGAGTTCCGGGACATCTTTGCATGGTCATACACTGAGATTCCAAATTGGATCCATCAATCATGGATCATCACATCAACACATGGCTAGATGTGACACCTATCTTCCAAAAGCATAGACCCATCCATCCTTCCAAAGATGCCATGGTCAAGGAAGAAGTCGAGAAACTGCGCACAACCAGTTTCATCTACCCATTGCATACACCACTTGGGTTTCCAACCCTATTCATGTGAACAAAAAACACGGCACCATCCAGGTTTGTACGGACTTTTGGGATTTGAATCTGACTTGTCCCAAAGATAACTTCCCAACACTGTTCATTGACCAAATCATTGATGCGTGTGCTATACATGCGGTATTTTCCTTCATGGACGGTTGCTATGGATATAACCAGATTTAGATCCGGAAGGAACACCGGTACAAAACCACCTTCACCACCTATTGGGGCACATTCACATACCAAGTAATTCCCTTTGGTTTAAAAAACACTGGAACCACCTTCCAGCATGCCATGCATACTACTTCCATGACCTCATCCACATCATATTGGTTTATTTGGATGACCTCACGGCTCGGTCATGGAAGCGAGCACAACACATAGACAATTTACAACAAATCATTTTGCGATGTTGCAAGTACAAAATTTGCTTGAACCCCCTCAAGTGTGTTTTTTGTGTCCCAACGGGTTGTATCCTAGGGTTCATTGTGCCTCACAAAGGAATGACAGTTGACCCTCTCAAATTCCAAACCACTTTCCCTTTAACATCACCTCTTTAAGCGATGTACAATACAATTTTTCCTTTTTTGTTTTGCATCGTTTTTACCACGAGTTAGTGACCCCCTCCAATAGTATTTCTGCATCTAGTCATAGTGAGTCCATTGTAGAAATATATTGCATCATTTTCATGTGAGCAGGTTGATATGATCCCTGCCCCTACGTCGCCGGTACCCCACTAGACGGTGCGGTCCCACATCTGCACATGCACATAGTATGTCGCATGCGTGATCTAGCTACCACCATGCTAGCATACCATCGGGTCCCTAGACCTATCCTAGAGGTTGAGGGATCTTTGTATCTCCCCGGTTTTCCATGCTCACGTATGAATCATCCTCTACCAGAATAGGAAGCTACCAACATTGTGCAAAAATCTCCTGGGTTGAGAAATGACCTTCTAGACTTCCTCCCTCTCTACTGATTTTCAGGTCCATTTCCTAGAGCCATGTTGATTTTCATACCACCATGTAAATCTCACATTGTACATTGAGATAGCTCCATACCCACAGGCCCCCACGTGGTCTAGTTTTTTCCCTGTGCATCATTGCACTAGGGGCAACACCATTAGCTGCTAGTCCGAGTCATCTGGAACCTGTTGGAGACACCCCTCACACCTCTAGGTTCAGTTTTCCATCCTCTGTCTTTTGATGAGATCATTGTCTCATGTTTAATACTTGATTCTCCAGACCTTTTCCTAGAGGTCACCTCGATTTGCATGCCTCTTCTGCATCTATTTGTGTGTCGTTGCTGCATCGATTTGCGTGTCTTTTCCACGAACCATCCCGTGCATGTATTGGTATGTTCAAGAGACACCTGCTCCATCCATGCTGCATGGTTGGTCACCTTTCACCACATTTCGCTGTCCCTCCATGGGTTACCATGAGTTCCCCCGACTTGGTTGACCATAGCATAATTTCTATTAAGCTCTAATCTGACTCCTAAAAGAATGAAAATATTGTCGAGCACCCTTGCTTCCTTTCTCGCTGATTAAAGTATAGGGAAGGGCGTCTACATCGTCTCGTTTATCTCCTTTTGCAAACTATGTAGACTACCATATGAAAAGGACCACCTCGGCACACTCAATCTAGGAACATTTCTCTCTACATCCTTTTACGCTTTCTCGGGCATTGGGACTGAACTCTACGAAAAAGTGCATCACGGGTTGTCTTTAAGCTCTTTTCCAACCTTCTCATCAAGAAAAGATCGTCGAGCAAACTTGGTTTTGTTCATGCTTGTCAAAGTATTTGAATGACCATCTAGTTAGTACATGTTTAACCTTTCCCAGCCTGATTGGACTACCAACGGTAAAGAAGTCTCCCATCCCCTAAAGGATGGGTGAGCTCTACTATTTACACTTTTATCCTTTTTCGGGCATAGGAGACTATCAATGAAAAAGAGACCCCATTGGAGTCTTCTTCATGATTTCAGATTTTCTAAAATTGAAAGATCATTGAGCATTTATTTTCTTGGGCTCGCTAAAAATCCACGAGATCATACCATAACAGTGTCTTTAGACAACGCACCACATATTACATTTCGTCAGCATTCCCCCATTGGGTCGCCTTTGTTCAGAGTATTCTGTGATGAGTCTCCCTTGGATCCCATGAATACCAAAAGTGTATACCTCCCCCAAGTACTTCCCATATGTAGTTACATCCCCAGTATAATAGCTATGATCCTCCTCCCTTGAGCCCATGTCACTTGCTGCCTGGTTAGCCCTGCCGTCATACTCTGAACAAAGGAAGTTTGGGTCTTTCATATCCCTCTTGCCCCTGTTCCCCCATTCAATGTGTCAGTCCCTAGATTGTATCACACCCTTGGTTATCTCCCTCATGCTTCAAGTCAAGGAAACATCATTGCCTTGGTCAGTTGCAGGTATCCCTCTGTCAACGACAACACATCTATTCCAGTGGATAGACCAAGAGGTCCCAATATCCTAGTTTCATTAACCTCATTGATGAGTTCCTTGGACCACTTGAGAGGAGTCCTTAGTGCCTCTCGAGATGGTTGTGTCTACTGTGCTCAACTTCAACTAAATCATCACATCGTTTAGATTCGTACAAGGTATTGGTCCATTCAGTATTTGGTCGAAGACCTTGGTTCTCACCTAACTCTAACACATTGATGAGTCTATTGAGGGACCCAATCAGGTTCATGTCCCCTGTGATTTTCAGGTTGCATTAGAAACAATGTTTAGAAGCCCCAGAGTAGTGCTTCTATATAGATTCATGATTGATGGGGCATATTCTACCACAGAGACTCTGACTCTCCATCAGTGAGTCCCTATAGTTATGTACCTCTCCAGATCCAACAAATCATCAATTATGGAGATATAGCATTCCATGATAATGCCATGGGTCCGATGTATCAGTTCTTCAAATCAGTATTGTATTGAGCCTTGTTGCCGCCTTTTCACACACCTGGATCACGTGGCAGAAATCTTCAAGCCACTCGGTGTGTCCTTGGGGGCAAGTCTCAAGTCAAGGCTGTCACCTTGTTCTTGACTCCTCCGTTTAGGCTCAACTCATAACGGAGCCAAGGGGGGTAGACCCTATTAAGTTACTATGGATGATTACTTAGTGTGGTGATGTTTAACTGAATCAGTTACTTAGGAGTTCGAATATTTTAACTATAAACAATTGAAGATGACAAGATATGAAAATTACACACGAAAGCACAAAGCTGATAAACAATATATATATGAAGCAAAAATGACCAGTGCCTTAATAATGGAGTCAAATCAAAGAGATCAATGTGCTTGCATGTGCTTGGAGTAAATGTTTTGCGATTGCATCTTGGTATGTTTTAAGTTAAAATTGAAGTATGAATTGATTAAATTAGGCTAAAAGGGGGACTCTAGATATACCCGAGAGTACTTGGAGTATGTCCAAAACAAAACCTACACGGCTACCCGCAAGGAATATGTGGGATGAAATGGAGTCTCTGGGGCTATTTTCGTAACGCACCCATTAGGGTGTGACAGAGATCGGCGCCCCGAGGTCACTTTTCAGTAGGTTCCCGCTTCCTTTGGGTATTTTACCACCGTAAAGGTTTGATCGAGGTGTTGGATTTTCACCTGATGGTTTGTTAATTGGGGGAGGTGAGTCCTAATTATGCTAGTCACCCAAGTGCTTTTGATATAGCTTGACTGATCTGACGAACCGCATCCAAGTGTAGAGCATACACACTGGAGTCTTGTAAATTTTAATAAGTTTTTAAGAGATGTGTTCTTGTTTAAAAGAAAAGCCTCCAAGAACCTCTTTCAATCCAAGTGGATCTCAATCGGGGAATCGAGGAGGGGTTAATTTTAAAGCTGCTCATAAACAAATGATAGAAAAAATAAAACAACTACACAAATCCGGTTTTCTGATTAATCCTACCACGAATCTCTTTCCCCTTTCGGGTCACTCGGGAAATCGTGGGGTAAATATTATGATTACTTTTGAAAGTAAGATATGGAATATGGAATTAAAAACAAGATAAAATATACTACCCTACAAATCAGATCAATACTAGTAAAAGGAAATAAGCAGAGAAGGACGAAAATAGCACCGACGTGAATCCCCCCAGGGGGGATGGGGAATGGGCTCGAAAGAGCCTATTCAAAGGATGATTTTATTACAGAGGTTACAATATTAAAGCAATGATAAAACAGAGATTTCTTGGTCCTTATACAGGCTGAAACCAAGATATTACAGTTTATACAAAAAATTTACAAATTATGTGACAAAAGAGAGACCCCTGGGGGGATTTGAGCGCTCCAAAAGCCACTTTGGAAAGAAGCTTCCTTTATTCTCCGTCAGACCTGCTAAATGACAGCGAGAAAGTTATAATAACAAATTCCCAAAATCACTTTAAGAGTACCTTTGGGTCAGCCTACTTTATCTCAAAAAATAATGAAATTAAACTAGCTAAAACGACGAACAGGGAACCAAGGAAAGCAAGCTTTCCTTGGGATATTGCCTTGCTGTTTGTGCAGCCAATTAAAATAACTGATATTCCAGAATATTGAAATTATTGAACAGCAAAAGAAACTACCTTAACAGCAAGCTATGAATTTTTCAATAAACTACTTGCGAAACTAAGGCAATTTTAGCTAGATCTCTTGAATTTGAACTTTATGAGCAAAATAGAACAAAGATCTAGAATAAATGAGGGATATTACTGATCAGACCTATGTACTTTTTTCCTGATGAGATAGATCAGATTAATAAGAAGCCTTTCAAGTAACCGATTTGAGGAAAATTTTAGATTTTAAAGGAGAGAAAGGGGAAGAAAGGTGCTTGTTGTTGAAGCAGATCTGCAGAGGAAACTTGTTAGTGGAATGCAGAGGGGCAATGTATTCACAAAAATTTGGATGTGCAGTGGAGTCAAACTAGATCCATAGCTCGTCCAATCCTTAGATCCACACCTTGTCCAATCCTTGCTACCTGAAAGCTAAACACACAATCCTGCACGAAACCTCATGAGATATGGATATATATATGAAAAAGAAACAAGGATTACATGCAAATAAACTTATTAAACATGTATAATAAAGATCTTCTAACATATATTCTATGAGGTATAAGAAAAACAAGTAACCTTACTTGCCCAACTATACTCCTATTGATTCAGCTGAATCGTTCAAGCCAGACAGGGTTCAGATGCAGAAATCGAGAGAAAAGTCGACAACATCAATAGCCGTAAGACAATGCTTAATCCACACATATGAGAGCATTACACAATTTAGCCTCCAAAGCTTCTTTATTTCAACAATCGAAAGATTACAACAGTATTACAATGGCAAGCCCTTCAGTCCAGCTCTAACTAGCTTGGAAGAGGGAGCCTCAAGCATGATATATACAATTTACAGGCCATCTAGCCAAGGGGGGGCGAAATTCCTCATGGAATCAAGTGAAATCAACTGATGGAGAGTTCATCAATGCAGAACTGAGGCTGAACTGAGCCTACTTGTCAACCGGGGGCCTGATCTGGCTAACACATCAACCCATACACTGACAGATCGTCCCAAAACTCATCGAGATGAGCCAAAACGTGTTGAGGAGAGAGGGAGGGTGAAATTCCCCATAAAGGATACTCAAGATCAACTCTGGATCTGATTTGATCACCTCCTTCAGTCAAGGATTTGTCAGATCCAGTCAATCTGCTTTAGATCTGACTGATTTCAATCAAATCGGCTGAGAATCCATTGATTTATTGATTTTGGATTTGCTCCATTATTCATCAATTTATTAATTAAAATAATCAATAATTGATTTTTGGGGCTTTCTGACCTGAGTGATGGAAAATCACTCAAAACTAGGAAATAGTGGGTCCATGGGTTTACATGGTGCTCTTAGCTTGAAAATGAGCACCTACATGACTGAAACCGATTATTTGGCCCACTTTTATTACAAAATCAATTTTTCCAATTAAACTATTAAAAAATAGCCTAAGTTTTGGAAAAATTAAAATTTAATAAAAAACACTGAAAAAACTAAAAAAATGAAAAATTGAAAAACATCTAGGGGGACTTAGACATGTTCATATGACTCAAAAATGATGTCTAGCATGCTTACACATTGACACATAGACTCTAATAACCTCAATAGGAACAAATTCCAAGCCGACCACCCCAACTTTGAAGGTATGGAGTGAAAAACTCAGAAATTATCAGTCGTTTATTCAACAACCAATAATAACCAAGGGAAAAACACCCTGGGCTGATCGGATTGACAAATGAAGTCTAAGAGACCGAGTCTTTTATAGACACTATCATGCTAGAACATTTATTACAATTCCCCCATGGGGTATGAACATGTGATATGATACAACAAGCACTTCCCAGAAGTACTTCCAAAGGTCTTTTTGAAGTCCGAACAAGTTAACCCTGTTCGGTTCACCAGGCTCACTTGATAAAAATGACTAAGTACAACTTAGGTGGTAACATTCTGGCTCCATCTGGGACACATTCTCTAACTAATCTTCTGTTCAAAGGAGAGGATGTGAGAACTCTAGAATCTTTGGTTCCTACAAGGCAATTCGAGTTTGTCAGTAACATGTATATATAAGAAAAAATTAGCCATAAAAAAACTAATGTACATAATTAATCTATAATGTGCAAAAAGGAATATTTTACAAAAACTAATATACAAAGGAAAATTTTCAACATGGTACAACATAACTATAATACAACAATCAATGATGATATATACAATTTAGAAATACATGCAGGGCAAGGTTTAGAAATTGGCCCTGAAACCACCGATGCCACTAAAGGCATCAAACTTCCTTGGCGAAAAACAGCTTGAGGAGGAAACCATTCACTGGTAAGCTCAATCTTTCTCCTTCCAAGTCATTTAGATAGAAGGAGTTCGTTTCTGCTATTTCATCGATGATGTATGGTCCCAACCATAGGCTGTCAAGCTTTCCATGTTTCCCAGGTTTTTCCCTTCGTTTGTCCCAACGTAGAACAATGTCACCTACTTGGAAGGAACTCGACCGGGTAGATTTATCGAAGGCTCTCTTGACCTTGTCTGAATTCTTGATACTATGGTCAAGAGAGTCTCTTCTGCTCTCATATAGCTCGATTAATTGGTTTATTCTATTCTGGATGGCCTTCTGATCTGAGTTGAATGTCTGGAGGAGCTTATACACTGGAAGCTTTAGATGGATTGGTAAAGTGACATCAAGGCCATAGACTAGTTCGAAAGGGCTCCTCCCTATTGAACTTTTCTTAGTGATCCTGTCAGCCCATAATGCCAATTTGATTTTTCTATCCCAAGCCTTCTTATTGTCACCCACAATTTTTTTGATTATGGTCATTAAGTTCTTGTTACTTGATTTTGCTAGACCATTTCCTTGGGGATAGTAATTAGATGAGTGAGATAGGATAATGCCATACTTGAAACAGAAAGATGACATCTCGGAAGAAATAAAACATGGGCCATTATCCGTGATTATTCTGGCTGGCACACCGAATCTTGTGATGATTTTGTCTTGTTGGAAATCCATGACTATGGCATCAGTTGCCTTTTTGGTGGGTATGGCTTCTACCCACTTGGTAAAATAATATGTGGTGGTAAGAATCCAAGAATAACCATTGCTTGATTTATCCTTGAACTTACCGATGAAGTCAAGTCCCCATTGCTGAAAAGGGGCTTGGACTACTATTGGATTTAGAGGCAAGGCTTTCATTTGTTGCTTTCCGGTGAATAACTGACACTGGGGGCAAGCTATGACAGCCTTGTGCACATCTGAAAATAGGTTTGGCCAATAGTAGCCTACTCTAAGGATTTTGTGGGCGGTTGTTTTAGCTGCAAAATGTCCACCACAAAATCCTGAATGGAAATCAACCATGAGTTTCTTGGACTCAGGTTCATTGACACATATAAGTATCAAACCATCTGGGTTTCTCCAACCCAAACCATCTTTGGTCAAGCAATACTTAGTTGCCTTTAACCTTAATGCCCTTCTTTAATGACCTAGTAAGTGATCGGGGCATGTAAGGTTGAGGAGGAAAAATATGATGTTGGTGTACCAGGGGTGCTGCTCCAATCTATGAAACTCATCTGATACACTTTGCTCTGAATTGCTGCTTTGGCAGATTATTCCTAAAGCCTCCTGATTTCCTTGGGTCAACATATTTGCAAGACCCTGTCCCTTGATTAATTTAGTAGGTCTTATCTCCAAATCATATTCCTGAATTTTTGAAACCCACTTACCCCTGATTCCTAGACAGTCTTGCTGAGACATGATATCCTTGACAGCTGCATGGGGTACATATCCAATGATTTTGGAGTAACCTATATAAGTTCTGAAATGTTTAAGGGACTTGACAAGAGCATAGGCCTGTTTCTCCATCGTGGTATACTTCAATTCTTAATTTTGTAAGGCTCTACTCATAAAGGCTATGGGTTGCTCTTGTCCCTCCTTATTCTTTTGAAGTAAAACACCAGCAATGGTGTCTTCTGAGGCAAAGGAAAATATTTCGAACTCTTTGGAGTAATCAGGACTAATCAAGACCGAGGACATGGATATGGCATTTTTTATGGACTTGAATGCATCTTTCCCTTCATCTGTCCACTCAAACTTAGCATCTTTCTTCAATAGCTTTTGTAGAGGTTTCATTAATTATGCTAAGTTTGGGATGAATCTTCTTATGAAATTGATTTGACTATTAAAAGACTGGAGCGCTTTTAGATTGTGAGGCAAGGGGACTTTCTTAATAGCTTCGACTCTCTCAGGATCAACCTTGACACCATCTTTAGAAATGATGTGCCCCAGCAACTTGCCTTCATCAACTCCAAAGATTGACTTGGCGGGATTCAAGGAAATTCCATATTTCTGACATCTTACAAAAACCTGCCTAAGATGACTTATGTGGTCAGATCTTTCTTTTAAAAAAATAGTTAAGTCATCCTGATATATCTCAATTATTTTGCCTATCAGTTCTTTGAAGGCAAAATCCATGGCTCTTTAGAAGGTGGCATTAGCATTCAATAAGCCAAAAGGCATTCTTAGAAATTTGTAGGTACCCCAAGGTGTGGTGAAAGTAGTCTTATGTTGATCTTCTTTGTTTACCAACACCTGGTTATAACCGGAAAAGCCATCCAACATGGACATCATTCCTGATCCTGTTACTCTTTGAAGCAAAGTTTCCATGTTGGGTAATGGGTAATTATCTTTGAGGCATGATGTATTCAGATTTCTAAAATCTATACATATTCTAATTGACCCATTCTTCTTTCTAACAACAACTAAGTTGGAGCACCAAGATGAATGCCTTGTAGGTGCTATGATCCCTGCTACTAGCATATTTTGAAGTTCCTTCTGCACAATGGGGGCCAACTTAGGATTTATTTGCCTAAGTTTTTGTCAGAAAGGTTTGGCCTCCTTAGCTTCTTCTGTGAGGGGAATAGTGTGTTGAAACACATCTCTATACTCTTTGATTAGGTTTATCAAGTTGTTTCTTTCCTTTTCTGAAGTGCCTTTTCCAATTTTTATTAACTTGGGATCCTTGTCAATTCCTATGTTTATTTCCATATAATTCCCAGTTTTTATTTCTTCTTTTTGTTTTTTATGATGATCCTGACGATCTAAAATATTCTCAAAATCTATAAGGCTACTTGGGATGTGATTCCTTTCATTATCCTCGCACTCCTGATACTCTTTACCTTCCTGCTGATAACTGATTTTGCAACCTTCGAACTCTTGTAGATTGTGGATGAATCTCAAGAGTTGCTCATCATCTTTGAACACCTGCCAGTGGTCTATATTATCCGGAATTGAAGGTCTGAAATTTATTTCCATTTTTCCATTCCCATTAATCATTTCATCTGATGGCTGGAGGGTGGATGCTGCTATCGCCAATCTATCGGCTAACCCATTCATTTCCCTATGGACCTTTTGAATGTTAAGTGCATCAAACCATTCCATAATGTCCCATGTGGCATTCCTATACTTCCTTAGTCTGTCATTTTTACATTGATACTGATTCTTGATCTGGAGGACAACTAGATCTGAATCACCCTTTATGTTCAACATCTTTATCCCCATATCTTTAGCAGTTTCTAAACCTAGGATCAATGCCTCATATTCAGCTAGATTGTTTGATGCTTCAAACTCTAACCTGAACGCAAAATTGTAGATTTTATCTAAAGGAGAAATGATCACGATGCCCGCACCCTTTCCTGCTTTGGAATAAGCCCCATCAAAGTACATTTGCCAAAATTCATCGATGTTTTCATTTTTAATGTTTTCCTTAATGGGGGCCATGAAATTTGACAAATAGCATAGTTTCCAAAATTATCAGTGAAATGAACAAATTCATTTACGGGCTTCTTAGGGTTTTCTACATGTCGTTTCCTTAGATTTTCTCTGTGGAGAATCACCCTAGTGTTCTCTGATGCAGGTATAGTAGCATATGTCCAATCCATTTGGATGTGCCCACCAAGAGTTGTGGCCCATTTTCTGGATAGCAACATACCCCAATTATCTGGGACATCTATTACCACCACATCCATTGTCATGTCGATATCTGGATACTTAGCTAACTTGACCTGTAAATTTAATATTATCCATACCACTTCAACTTCTCTTGCATCCATGGCACAAAAATTATGGTAGGGTCGGGTGACCCTTAGATTTAGCTGCTCCATTACTTTTCTAGTCATAACATTTGATGAAGCACCCGAATCTAGCATACAGTTATGAATGAGAAGTTTATCAACTAAAAGGGAGACATAGAAATGTGGGTGATCTTCTCTCCTCGGATCAACACTATTGAGGACTATGGGCATATCTATAGGTTCGATAAGTTTAGCTTCAAATATAGCATTATTATTAGGAAGGGGATCCTCCTCGATAATTTTATGAGCTTCACTTTTGCTATCCACTAAGGCTTTCAATAATTTTTCCTTTTGACCTGGAATCTTAAGGACATCAGTTGCAAAAACATGAATTTTAGCATTACTTATCCATTCTCCCATATCAATATTTGACTCAGGGACAATAGGAGGATCTGGGAGGGAAGGAGTGGTTACCTTTTGCTTGTACTGTTTAGATGGTGATTGCTTTTCTCTCCCTTGATGCACAACTCCCTTGAACCTGGCATCCTTCTTTTCCTTAATTTCCTCAGGAGGAGGCATTGTACCATAAAAGTTAGACAGGAGATCCTTCTTGAAACCATAGTCCGTGGCCTGCTGCCAATGCTGGTTTGATAGAGGATAGGTTCGGCCTACCATGTACACATGATCATACTCGCCTGATGTTGTTTCCTGATTACTGACCTCTGCCATCCCATGTTCTATAATTTGGTTTGCTATGTAGCAAGTAATTTCTGGGTGGAATTGCTCACAAGGTCTACACCATGGAATTACTTCTTCTACCAAGTTAGTTGAGTCTAACTGGTTTGGAATCCTAGGCTCTTGCTAAGGAAACTTCTTTTTATACACTTGATTTTGTTTTGGCTGAAAATTCCTAGGTCCATTATTTCTCTCCAGAGTGACTATTTTGTTTTGGATTTTATTCATTTGCATAGATTGTTCTGCCCTGAATTGGTTCTGAGTAGTCATCACTTCTTCCAACATGCTAGCTATCGTTTCCATGGGGTCTTTAGAGGTTTCCTTTTCCTCTAACTCAATGGCCTTTCCCTTTTCTTTGTTGTATGAAGTGTTTCCCCTAGTGTAACCTGGAATGTTGGACTTTCCTGAAGATTGCATGTTCCTTTCTATTTTCTCGGCCAGATCTTGAGCAGTTTTTAGATCGACCGGCTCTTTATCCCTTAGTTGGTATCTCAAATCACCAGTGAAAGATTTGATGTAGGATATCAAGATGGAGGCATCGCTTGGCTTGATGTCCTAAGGGAGGTCCTCCACCACACGCCCAAACTTAGTATTAAATTCATCCATGGTTTCATTCTCCATCTTCTTTATATTATGAAGGGTAGCAATCAAATGTCTTGGTTCCTTCTTTCCCCCCCAATTATTCTTAAAACCTGCTAGGAATTCATTAAGGGTTTTATATGAATCATCACCAAGGTTTTCATACCACTCTACAGCATCATCCTCTAAGGATAAAGCAAAGAGCTTCATTTTGGCATCATCATGGTCATGGGCAGCATCATGGCAGTAACTGACTAGGTGCCTTTCTGTTAGAATAATCCGTCAGGATTATTGTAAATAAATAATAAATAGGAATATGAATAGATAGGAAGCCAAACAGGCTGAGCGGAAGGTGAAACCCAACCGCCATGAGATTTGTATAAGTATAGGCTTTTGCATTGGAATAGTTAATTAATCGGGAGTTATTACCAACAGTGGTATCAGAGCCTGGCTATTTGCCTGCCATAACTCCTGGATGCATTTCATGCCAGCCATTCTCCCTGTGTTATCAGAGCGCTGCCATTCTGCTCTTTCAGAGCTGCCTGCCAGTCTCTCATGCATTGCATGCGTTACAATCCCTTCACGACTGAGTTTTGTGTACTGCGATTGTATAGAGGAAACCCTAATCCCTACCAGCATTTTGTATGTGTATTATTCTGCGTGGACGCCAATAATTCTGTGTGATACCTATCAGTGGTATCATAAACCCTAATTCCAGAGGAATGTTGTGAATTCTGTAACAGCGCTGAGCCTAAACCCTAACTTCCGTTGAGTATATCTGTTGCCTGCGTTGAAGGATTGGTATCTGGCATGGACGTCGATATGATGTAGTTCTGTGCTGAAATTAGATGCGTTGGAGAGATACTGCATTGATATATAATGCGTAGACTGTGTGTATTGATATATAATGCATGGACTATATGCATGTCTCCAAAAAGAGGATGACAGGTCTCCCAGTTGGAACGAGAAACTTCTTGTTGAAGATTGCGGAAGAAAATGTTTGAAACCCCAGTGTTTTCAAGCTGTTTGAGTCGCTGTACATAGCAAATGTGAGATATAAATTACAATTGCAATTTCTATCTTAAAGATTAAGCTCGTTGGAGACTGTTACGTGAAGACCAGTGCGTGGAGGCTTCCTGTGTGAAGAACCAGCGTGCTGTGTGAAGCATGCTGTAGACTGATACGGTGTTGCCAGTACAAACCTGCAATTTTTTGCAATCGTTGGAGAACGCTGGCCAGCAACTCACCAGATTGCTTACTCCAGACTCTCAATAAATTTGTTGTTGAAAGGAGAACGATAGTCATGACTATCGTGAGGCTGCGTGGAGAAAAAAAATGAATGCGTGACTGCTGAAGACAGCGTGAATAGTGATGCTGTGCATGGAGTTGTCTGAGTTCTGGTCGAAAGTAAGTCTGATATATATTTGCGTTGAGATTGGAGACTGCAAATACCTTATCCAGAAACCACATTTGAAGTCTTAACTCTTCAGAGGCTTCCAATACAATATGATTTTGGAGCTTTGTTGAACTGCAAACAAAATTTTTGACAAGTGACGCCCCTTGGCACTCCTGGTGGGACAGACTCCAAGAGCTGCCACCATGATCATGTAAACTCCAACGCTAAGAGATGCGTTTTTACTGCAAGTGAAGCTGTGAAAACTTCATGTAAAGCTAACCGTAAGGTTGAAGCGTGGATCTCTCTCTCATGTGAAGAGACCACTGTGAATGATAGATGGGCAAGACCATTAAGGTTTTCCTTTTTGTTGTGTTTGTGTTTGATTTGTATGCAACTCGTGGGGATGGTCACTAGAACCCTAATAATGCATTGGGTGGAAGTAAGAACTATTGAATATTGTAAAATGAAGCGATAGGTCATGGATTCCAGGTTATCTTTCTCTCATTCGGCACCTGTCCATAGTTCTCTTTCCAACATTCAGTTTGGTTACATTTGAAAGAAAATAATCTATACTGTACGTGGATCAACAGAAGTTTTGCAGAGATTATCTATTGCATTTGTATTTATGGAGTTTCTTTCCATTTGAAAAGTTGAAGACCGTGCTGCGTTGAAGTGCAAACCTCTCTGGCCACCTGCTTGAAGGTCGAGTTGCTTCTAAATTCGAATTGATAGCTCTTTACATTGGGTACTGTGTGGTATGTGTTGAAAACTGAAGTATTGGAGACTGAAGAATTGCTGTAAGATCTGGCTGAATTGATTGAATTATATCTGATATATATATATATATATATGCTGACTAATATATATGCTCTCTGATATATCGTGACTGTGTGCTGCACTTCACATCCTGAAGTGATTTATAATGCTTGCTGCGTTAATGCTGACTAATATATCACACTGATATATGCGTTGAAGGCTATAAGAAGTATTTTAATATTGATGCTGTCCACTTCCTGAAATGATTTCTTCTCCCTGAATTGCTGTGAATTGAAGTTGCGATACTGTCATTGTATCACTTTAAAACCTGAAGTTGAGATTGTAAATCACCTTGGCAGAGACTGTAGACCTGCAAGGTTATTATTTTTTTCATTTCTCTTTGTCATATCAAGTTTATCATTGTAAATTACACTAACGGTTGTAAAGATGCACTCTTTGGCATCTAGTATTGGTGCTGCCCCAGCTGGCAAAGACCAATCCAAAGACCCTTCCAAGGGATATTGCAGCAAGAGAGGACGAGGAAGAAGAAATTTCAGAGGCAGAGGGGGCAGAAGCAAAAGATCAGACTTGCAGTGCAAGTGTTGCGGAAAGACTGGGCACACATCAGATCAGTGTTGGGCTTCATGGGATTCCATCAAAGACAAGCACAACCAGAAGAAAGATGACCAAGATGCTAATAAATTTTCTGATTCTTGTATTGTTGCACATTGTAATCTTGGATTTAATGAAATGACTTCTCTTTCATCTTATAAATACTGTTGGTT
>LPNX010362996.1:493196-517678 GCA_001517045.1 Pseudotsuga menziesii | reverse complement strand
CAGGCTGAGCGGAAGGTGAAACCCAACCGCCATGAGATTTGTATAAGTATAGGCTTTTGCATTGGAATAGTTAATTAATCGGGAGTTATTACCAACACTTTTGAACTTTCTAAGGTGAGACTTGGTAGTGATGGCATTATTGCCCTCGAACTTGGGGAGCTTCTTGATCGCATCATTCGGAATGTTATGAGGAGCACCTGCTATCTGAGAAAAGTCAAGGGGTTTGTAAAATTCTGTCATTTCTTGAGATTGGAAAGTATGAATCTCTACAAATATGTTATGGATATCTGAGAGGGATTGGTCTCCTAAAACTTCAAGGTTTCTACGAGAAGTCTTCCTATTCAATCTTTCCCTAATAAACCTTTCGGGATCAGGGAGAGGATTGAATAATTGTAGACGGTTTCTTCGGGTAGAAATTCTTGAATGGATGTTAGACAGTGGAGTCGCCGGATGGATCGAGTTTTAATTTTTATGTTTTTTAAAGACTAGATCAATCAAAAGTTTTTTTTTATTATCTTTTTAGTTGTTTAGAAAAAAGTTAAGCTAAGTCGTACTTGGGAATAAAAAGATTTATCCCCGGCAACGGCGCCAAAAAGTGTTGCCGCCTTTTCACACACTTGGATCACGTGGCAGAAATCTTCAAGCCACTCCGTGTGTCCTTGGGGGCAAGTCTCGAGTCAAGGCTGTTACCTTGTTCTTGACTCCTCCGTTTAGGCTCAACTCATAACGGAGCCAAGGGGGGTAGACCCTATTAAGTTACTAAGGATTATTACTTAGTGTGGTGATGTTTAACTGAATCAGTTACTTAGGAGTTCGAATATTTTAACTATAAACAATTGAAGATGACAAGATATGAAAATTACACACGAAAGCACAAAGCTGATAAACAATATATATATGAAGCAAAAATGACCAGTGCCTTAATAATGGAGTCAAATCAAAGAGATCAATGTGCTTGCATGTGCTTGGAGTAAATGTTTTGCGATTGCATCTTGGTATGTTTTAAGTTAAAATTGAAGTATGAATTGATTAAATTAGGCTAAAAGGGGGACTCCAGATATACCCGAGAGTACTTGGAGTATGTCCAAAACAGAACCTACACGGCTACCCGCAAGGAATATGTGGGCTGAAATGGAGTCTCTGGGGCTATGTTCGTAATGCACTCGTTAGGGTGTGACAGAGATCGGCGCCCCGAGGTCACTTTTCAGTAGGATCCCGCTTCCTTTGGGTATTTTACCACCGTAAAGGTTTGATCAAGGTGTTGGATTTTCACCTGATGGTTTGTTAATTGGGGGAGGTGAGTCCTAATTATGCTAGTCACCCAAGTGCTTTTGATATAGCTTGACTGATCAGACGAACCGCATCCAAGTGCAGAGCATACACACTGGAGTCTTGTAAATTTTAATAAGTTTTTAAGAGATGTGTTCTTGTTTAAAAGAAAAGCCTCCAAGAACCTCTTTCGATCCAAGTGGATCTCAATCGGGGAATCGAGGAGGGGTTAATTTTAAAGCTGCTGATAAAAAAATGATAGAAAAATAAAACAACTACACAAATCTGGTTTTCTGATTAATCCTACCACGAATCTCTTTCCCCTTTCGGGTCACTCGGGAAATCGTGGGGTAAGTATTATGATTAATTTTGAAAGTAAGATATGGAATATGGAATTAACAACAATATAAAATATACTACCCTACAAATCAGATCAATACTAGTAAAAGGAAATAAGCATAGAACAACGAAAATAGCACCGACGTGAATCCCCCCAGGGGGGATGGGGAATGGGCTCGAAAGAGCCTATTCAAAGGATGATTTTATTACAGAGGTTACAATATTAAATAACTGATAAAAGAGAGCTTTCTTGGTCCTTATACAGGCTGAAACCAAGACATTACAGTTTATACAAAAAATTTACAAATTATGTGACAAAAGAGAGACCCCTGGGGGAATTTGAGCGCTCCAAAAGCCACTTTGGACAGAAGCTTCCTTTCTTCTCTGTCAGAACTGATAAATGAAAGTGAGCGAGTTAGAATAACAAATTCCCAAAATAAATTTAAGAGTACCTTTGGGTCAGCCTATATCTCAAAAAATAATGAAATTAAACTAGCTAAAACGACGAACAGGGAACCAAGGAAAGCAAGATTTCCTTGGATCTTGGCTTGCTGTTTGTGCAGCCAATTAAAAGCACTAAAATTTCAGAATATTGAAATTATCAAACAGCAAAAGAAACTACCTTAACAGCAAGCTATGAATTTTTCAATAAACTACTTGCGAAACTAAGGCAATTTTAGCTAGATCTCTTGAATTTGAACTTTATGAGAAAAATAGAACTAAGATCTAGAATAAAGGAGGGATCTTACTGATCAGATATATGTATGTTTTTCCTGATGAGATATATCAGATTAATAAGAAGCCTTTCAAGTAACCGATTTGAGGAAAATTTTAGATTTTAAAGGAGAGAAAGGGGAAGAAAGGTGCTTGTTGTTGAAGCAGATTTGCAGAGGAAACTTGTTAGTGGAATGTAGAGGGGCAATGTCTTCACAAAAATTTGGATGTGCAGTGGAGTCAAACTAGCTCCACAGCTCGTCCAATCCTTATATCCACAGCTTGTCCAATCCTTGCTACCTGAAAGCTAAACACACAATCCTGCACGAAACCTCATGAGATCTGGATATATATATGAAAAAGAAACAAGGATTACATGCAAATAAACTTATTAAACATGTATAATCAAGATCTTCTAACATATATTCTATGAGATATAATAAAAACAAGTAACCTTACTTGCCCAACTATAATCCTATTGATTCAGCTGAATTGTTCAAGCCAGACAGGGTTCAGATGCAGAAATCGAGAGAAAAGCCGGCAACATCAATAGCCGTAAGACAATGCTTAATCCACACATATGAGAGCATTACACAATTTAGCCTCCAAATATTCTTTATTTCAACAATCGAAGTATTACAACAGTATTACAATGGCAAGCCCTTCAGTCCAGCTCTAACTAGCTTGGAAGAGGGAGCCTCAAGCAGGATATATACAATTTACAGGCCATCTAGCCCAGGGGGGGAAAAATTCCTGATGGAATCAAGTGAAATCAACTGATGGAGAGTTCATCAATGCAGAACTGAGGCTGAACTGAGCCTACTTGTCAACCGAGGGCCTGATCTGGCTGACACATCAACCCATACACTGACACATCGGCCCAAAACTCATCCAGATGAGCCAAAACATGTTGAGGAGAGAGGGAGGGCAAAATTCCCCATAAAGGATACTCAAGATCAACTCTGGATCTGATTTGATCACCTCCTTCAGTCAAGGATTTGTCAGATCCAGTCAATCTGCTTTAAATCTGACTGATTTAAATCAAATTGGCTGAGAATCCACTGATTTATTGATTTTGGATTTGCTCCATTATTCATCAATTTATTAATTAAAATAATCAATAATTGATTTTTGGGGCTTTCTGACCTGAGTGATGGAAAATCACTCAAAACTAGGAAATAATGGGTCCATGGGTTTACATGGTGCTCTTAGCTTGAAAATGAGCACCTACATGATTGAAAGCGATTATTTGGCCCACTTTTATTACAAAATCAATTTTTCCAATTAAACTATTAAAAAATAGCCTAAGTTTTGGAAAAATTAAAATTTAATAAAAAACACTGAAAAAACTAAAAAAATGAAAAATTGAAAAACACCTAGGGGTACTTAGACATGTTCATATGACTCAAAAATGATGTCTAGCATGCTTACACATTGACACATAGACTCTAATAACCTCAATAGGCACAAATGCCAAGCCGACCACCCCAACTTTGGAGGTATGGAGTGAAAAACTCAGAAATTATCAGTCGTTTATTCAACAACCAATAATAACCAAGGGAAAAAACACCCTGGGTTGATCGGATTGACAAATGAAGTCTAAGAGACCGAGTCTTTTACAGACACTATCATGCTAGAACATTTATTACAATTCCCCCATGAGGTATGAACATGTGATAAGATACAACAAGCACTTCCTAGAAGTACTTCCAAAGGTCTTTTTGAAGTCCGAACAATTTAACCCTGTTCGGTTCACCAGGCTCACTTGATAAAAACCATTAAGTACAACTTAGGTGGTAACAAGCCTCTCATTGAGGCCATCATTATGTAACAACAGTTGTACATGATCGACTCTTTGATTTTGGAGCCTTGGTCACATTATTGTTTTTGACATTGTTACAAGCATGCGTATTTCCACCTCATCCATATACATGTCACATATTCTTTGTATCTTACCCATTTATGGGAACCAACATTAATACAAAACCAAAGCCACCATGTCCCGAATAAGGAATCACCACCTCTCCCTAAAGATCCTATGATGTCTGTCAGCCATATGATGAGCTCCTGCCCTCACACATTAGGGGGCAATATGTCAACCCAAAACATCACCCAACTTACTCTATATGGCTTGCACCACATGAAGACATCCATTTCTTAACCCTTATTGACCCCACATCCTTGTTTAATCTATGCTTTCCCCTCAAAGGCTAAAAAAATATCAAAAAGGTATTAAAAACCCATAAAAGAGCCAAAATATCTCACAAAGGGGCTAAAGCCCTCAAAAAGGGGCTAAAACACCTAAAAAGCCCTAAAAACCACAAAGGGAGCTAAGAAATAGGTGAAAATGGCTTAAAACCCTAAAAAGGGCTTAAAACCCTAAAAAGGGCTTAAAACCCTAAAAAGGGATTAAAACCCTGACCAAGGGATAAAAACCCTAAAATAATAGAAAAAAGCTATAAATAAGAGGGTGGGGGTCACTCTCAACACACCTCCATTTCTTCCTACCATTACTCCGCCAGCGTGAGTGCCTTAAGAAACCATCATTCTCAAGCCATTCATCCCCCTTCATTCCATTTGCTCCATTAAGCGAAGCCTTTTGTATGTTGAGCATTGTTGCATACCACCCAGCCTTTAGGAGAGGTAGCTTCCTGAGCCAGGGCATTGTGGCCCCATTTCAAATGAAGCTGGAAGATATAAGGTCTTATGTCTACTATTTATTTCTTGTTTTATAGGTTATTTAGAGATGCATGCTTTGATTTATGACATTGTGTTGTAGGTTTTCCAATGATTTACCTCTAGCCCTTTGTTGTAGGCTCTTCTCCAAGCAGAGACTCTACCCTTTCGTCCTATAGATGAAACGGAAGGTGCTTCTGCACATAGATTGGGATTTTTCCCTACTACATATAGCTTATGTCTCAGTCACACGTTTTGTTTTGCAGTCTTTGTCTTTTACTGAGCAAGAATAACACACAACCAGAATACAAGTATGTAATTCATTAGTGCACTTATTTGTTGTTCATCACTGACTGAATTTTGCACTCTAGATCCGTTGCATAAATATACACTCTACGATCAATGAGTCATTGATACCCCGAGGAAATTATGAATCTTATCAAACAATTATCTCAAATATTCATCCTTATCAAGCTTACATCACCACATCCATCTTTGTCTTATTTATAGTCTACTTGGTTCAAGAGATATGTACACTTGGTGAAGTTCCTTAACTTTGGATAACGTGCCACTGGATTTTTTTTTCAAGAAGTTAGGGTTTACATCAGTGTGCCACTTTCCACAATTCATCTTTGTGTAGTGTATGGAGCACATAGTCAAACATTCTTGTGGGACTTTTACACACATCAGTTCATTTCTTATATTTTCTTTAGAAATCTTTGTACCACATACCATATTCTTTGTGGGAATTTTACACATGGGTTTGTTTCTCTTTATTCATTGAGTATCATGAATTGTATTTGCACATCTTTTCCATTTTCCATTTTCTTCTTTATGTTTAATTATATGCGCATTTACGACCAATGTCATGGTGGGACATTTGTTTTTATATGACTTCCAGATTTTCCCATATGTATTTCTTCAAGATGGTTGTGTGATAGGAAGTCTTTTAGCAATCCCATTTTAATTCAATATGATTCTTTTGACTTCTATTCCATATGATCTTTGTCCTTTGACATAAATGACAATATATGTTAAAAAATCTCCCCCTTTTTCATTGATGTTAGCATTGCCTTGAATGACAACACTTATCTCAAAGTCCAATTGAAGATGTGTGTCAATGACTTCTTCTATGATCATGCTATTATATTTCACTTCGCACATTTATATTTTGGTTTCTTTACTCTGCCATTGTTCCCCCTGTTACCGGGATCTTCCTTTTTCATTTTCTCTCCCCCTTTGACATCAATGGAAAACATACCTTTTTATTTTTTTGTCTCCCCCTGGCTTTGTGGTCACTACTTATGGTGTGCTAGGTCGTAGATAATAATATTGTATGTGTCTAATTTAATGTATCCTGTAGGAAATATTGTCTCAAAATTTTGACATGAGGTGTTTTATTACTGTTAATAAATTTTCTTGTTATCGCACATATGCCCAACCTTTTGCATGTATGGTAATATTTTATGTGTCTGATATCCTATCCACGTGTTGTGTTCGTACTAAAATTACTCCCACATCATTCTCTCAAACCACCCTTTTTTTCATTTATCGTCCTAAGCGTTGAATTTTTACCTCATCGTGATATTTCTTGGATTGTACAATGCATGAACTCATCAACTTCATCACCCCTTCAATTTATGTTCAAGCGCGTGATGATTTACTTCCAAATTCTATAAGTTGGCGGTGTTTTCACTCTATTCACCACCCTAGTTCATACACTGCCGAGCTTATTTTGTCATTTGCATCTTCATTTTCCATTTTTCAGTCATTGCTCGCAATCATGTCTTATTTCCATAGATTGAATAATTCCCTTGATAGCCTATGCATGGTGGTTTAGTATTAGCAATTGGATATGGGACAACTTCGAAAGGATATAGGCATTTGGAAAAACCAGGTAAATGAATCCAATTTCATGTCGTGGTGCCAATAGTCGTACTTCAACTGGACTACTTCAGAAACAATGTATAATTTGAGTAGGAAAGCTGATATTCTGGAACAACAACAACATCACACATTCAACCTTCTGAGTCATCTTAGGGCTAGGAATGACTCATCAAATTCAACATTGGATCTTCTTCCCCTATTGTAGTTGCTTGAGTCTGTAGAGTCTGCTCCAATGGACTTGGAATTGCACCTTTGAGCTCACGTTGCATATGTGATTCATCTCCATCTTATGTCGTCTTCAATTTTGTTATGCTTCATTTTTTTCCTTATCACTCAATTGTGACCTAATGTAATACGAGATTTGAAGATCCAAAATTTTGTAATCATATTTTGAACATATTACAAAAAAAAAAATTGTGCAGTCATTGTGCACTACCATGTATTTGTTTCCTTACCTTTTTATGAATGAATATGATAAAATAGCTACACACTTCAACATATACAACAACAGTTCTTTAAATGAATTCAATACACACCAACTTACTATATTAATCCTTGAGCTTCTAATGTACCTTCTTTTGGACTCAAGGATCTTGCATAACCCTTCTAGGTTAGCAATATAAGAAGCAATCATTTGTCACTGGTAGTGCAATTTTTATTTCCATATTTAGCACATTCTTTAGATGTATTTCTTATCCATATCTTCTTGATAGGATTAGTTTTATTGACATTATTGACATTTCTATCACATTCCTAAGACACATTTATTTCCCAAGTCTTTTGGCGTATAACCGGCTTCTAATTCCGAGGTGGATTCTTTTACAGATTTGTGCCAAACTGGTTTGCTTTGGTTTTCATGAAAAATTGTGAGGTCTTGTGCCCATATTTATCACACACATAACATCTTATGGTGTGACAATATTTCACTATATGTCCGATAAAATTACATCTCCAACATTTTACAATACTGTCAGTATTTTTTTATCTAGAAATGTTAGCATACTCAGGTTCCTTATTTCTTGCAGGTAGTTCAGGTTTTTTGTGAAATGTAGCCTGTCAGTTGAAACCAAGTTCTCTTTTGTCACACATGCGATCACTATCCCTTACAAACCCAATACCAATATTTTCTTTTGGAGATCATTGGCAACTTAGAATTTCATCTAGAATAGTCGAGTTGTTGTTGAACTTTTTTTGAGTTTTGCGTCAATGCATATTCCATCTTTTCCTTGAGTTGCACTAATTGATTTAACTTTTGAGTGTGAAGCATTTGATTCTTTTATCTCAATTTGTTTCTATAGTAGCTCATTCACTAATTTAGACTCCCCATGGGACTTCTCAAGTGCATACTCATTTTTTCTAGTTCTTTAATTCTTTATTTTGCACAAATTAATTCCTCTTCCTTGACTTCCATTTTTTTCTTCAAGTATTCATTCATATCCCTGATCTGTTTGGCCTATTTTTCTTCCATTTGAAGGTGTTCCTTTAGTGCCTTGTTATCATTTCTTGATTTCTTCAAAGCTTCGAGTGCGCTAATTAGTTCATCTTCCCAGTGGACACTAATATTGTCCTATATTTAGACTTAGACAATGGTCATATGAATTCATCAGAGGAGTGTTTGTTGTCAATAGTTTTCTCCAACTTGAATATTTCCTTTGATATTCTTGATTTAGTCTTTTAATCAGAATTTGGAGAGGGAAAGTAAATTCCATTGTACGTCCATTCCTTTGCAGTTTTAGCTATACTAGTTAGAGCTCCTTTAGTTCATGGTTTTCCTCTTGTTTCATTCTCATCTTGAATTAGGGCCATGAACAATACATATATTGGACTATGATCATTGCATTCTTCATATGAAGAACTATTATCCTTGATGTATAGGATTTTCCTCTGATTTTGAAATTTTTTCTTATTCACAACTTTGTTCTGTTGATTCTTGCCTCTCCGTTCTTGATATTTTTTGATGTAATTGTAAATTTGGAATGGATTCACTGCATTTCTTATGTATTGTAACCCGATGTTTATTCTAGGATGTATTTGTAATGTAATTGATTTTTTTCATGCACAGAGGTTCCTATCGTGAGTTTCTATAATGTAAACAAGTCATGTCAAGTCAAGGTGGGTAACCCTCCTATTGTCTAAGGGTTAAAGTCCCTGCAGTTCCAGGGCACTAGGGTTATTAGAATCACCTAGTGAAGTCGGCCCTAGTTGGGTTTAGTCAAGTTAGGAATTAGTATAAATAGAGAGATATCCTCTCTATTTATCATACACTCACTCACACTCAGTTGTAGTGCATAGCCGAGGAAGAGAAAGACACTGGGGCAAGGAAGAAAGAGGTTACTACTGTCGAGAGATCATGTTACTATTTTTGGGTTTCAATTTTGGTGTTGATTCTATCTCTGAGGAAGTTGCAGAGTTTTCTCCATTTATGGTTTCCCTAAGGAAAAACATTGTGTTCATTGTCTCTTGTGTTTTATTGTTGTGCTTGTTTTTCTCTCAATTAAAGATCCTAATTTTATGCTAGCTTAATGCTAAAAATCTAACATGGTATCAGAGCTAACCTGAGAAGAAGACACTGTGAAGCTGCAGGAACTAGGTCTTCCTACTTTGTGGATCTCTCTCCATAGATTTTCAGAAAAATAAGGGTGGAATGACTCTCCTCCCTAGGGCGCATCTTTCTGTCGAAGTAGAATCCAATTCTGAGGTTTTTCAATTTTGGACCCGACATTGATGCTGGAAATTAGGGCTTTTCACAGAAGTGGAATTTTTCAATTAGCCTAGGCCTGGATTGATCTCCTCCCCAAAATCAAATTTAGGGATCAAATTCAAAGCATTTGGTTGGAAAGAACTCCAAAAAAGAAAAATCCTAATCTGCTCCTGAACCAGCACTGCAGGATTTCAGCTCCAAATCCAGATCTGACATCTTGACCTGGTAAGATCTAAATCTTTTGTATTTCCATTTGAGGTTCTTAGTTAAGATGCCTCATCATACCAAGCTTGATGAAAAGCTTGAGGGAGCTAATACCTTTTGAGCCTGGAAGTATAGGATCTCCCTGGTCCTGGAAGAAAATGAGTTGGACTCCTATATCAGTGAGGAGGTTCCAGTTCCAGAGAGAGATGAGGCCAAGGCCTTACATAAGAAGAAGTCAGTTATGGAAAAGAGGATCATTGCTGATTCTATCAAGGATCACCTCATACCACAGGTGCCCTCCCTCAAGACACCTAAAGCCATGTTTGATGCCCTAACCAAACTGTTTGAAGGGAAGAACATCAATCAGAAGATGACTCTAAGGAACCAGTTGAAGAATGTAAAGATCTAGAATGAGGAGACCATCCAGTCATACTTCTCAAGGGTCTCCCAGATCAAAGAATAGTTGGAAGCAGTAGATGAAGAAGTGGAGAATGTAGAAATTATGATGACAACCTTGAATGGCATCCCTAGGTCATCGAATTCCTTCATCCAAGGAATCTGTGCTAGCAAGAAGTTAGTCAAGTTCAGTAGACTGTGGGAATAATGTTCACAAGAAGAAGTTTGGATAGCATCTCGAGAAGAAAAGATGGGAAGTGAATATCAAGCTCTCACAGTACACTCTAGGAAAGGAAGAAGGGAAAATCATCATCACCAAGGTAAGCATTCTCATCAGAAAAACAATCCTGTAAGAAGGGATCCATCCAAACTCAGATGTTATACATGTGATGAAATAGGAAACTTTGCTAGAAATTGTCCCATGAATAAGAATGGATCCAAGAAGAAGAATAACTACAAAATAAGACATCATGCTCACACTGCAGAGGATGATGATCCTCCCAGGAAGAGAGTAAAACAAGAAAGTGAAGACTCTTCAAGTGAAGATGAATCTGTTCTGATCTCTGCTCTCAAGAAAACTGTCACTCATGGAAGAAAATATTGGCTTATTGACAGTGGGGCTTCCAAACACATGACAGATTTCATGGAATCCTTTGAGAAACTATCCAAACATAGTTCACCCCATAAGGTGAAACTTTGGGATGACTACCAATATCCCATAAAAGGTAGTGGTGAATCCTCCTACAAGCTAGACTCTAGAAAGTCTATGAAAATGAAGAATGTCTTATTTGTACCAGGACTAAAGAATAATATTCTCTCCATATTGGCACTGGATGTAAAAGGCATGAGGGTTTCATTTGTAGATGTCCAAGTCCTCATGTGGCCATGAGGAAATACTATTGACGATGCAATAGTAATCGGAGAACAAGAAGGAGGATTATACAAATTGAAGGGACATCCAGAACAAGCTTTGGTCCATGACACAGTAGAGCCAAATGAACTTTGGCATAGAAGGCTTGCACATGTCCACTATAGAGCACTACCACTTGCAAGGAAAGCTATTGAAGGTCTTCCAAAAATTCAAGAAAAACATGAAGGGGTCTGCAAAGGATGTACGAAAGGAAAGAATACAAAGAATACATTTCCAAGTAGCAAGAGCAAGGCAAAAGGAATATTGGAAATCATCCACTCCGATGTATGCAGACCAATGTCATCAAGTTCAGTAAGTGGGTATGTATACTATGTTTCTTTCATTGATGAATTTTGTTGGAAGACATGGATTTACTTCATGAAGAACAAAGATGAATTTTTTAGAAAGTTCAAGGAATTCAAAGCCTTGATCGAGAACCACACAGAAAAGAAGACCAGGACCTTTCGATCAGATAATGGCGGAGAATTCACATCAAATAAATTCAAAGACTTATGCAAAGAGTCAGGGACTAAGAGGAAGTTATCCATTCCATAAAATCCACAACAGAATGGGGTTGCAGGAAGGAAGAATAGAACTATCATGGAAGCTGCAAGAGCAATGCTTCATGATCAAGATCTTCCCATGCATCTATGGGCAGAAGCTGCTAGAACAGGGGTGTATGTACATAACCGTACTCCACACAGAGTACTCGAGAATAAGACACCTGAAGAAGTCTTTTCCAGCAAGAAACCAGAAGTCAGCCATCTCAGAATAGTTGGCTGTCCAGTGTACATACACATTCCAAAAGAGAGGAGAACAAAACTAGATCCTTCAGGAAATAAGGGTATATTTGTGGGATACTCTGGAAGCTCAAAGGCTTACAGAATATACTTGCTAGGATTCAAGAAGATCGACATCAATAGGGATGTGACATTTGACGAAGAAACAACTTACAACAAATCCAGAAAGAGACCCACTGAAGATCCTGAAGAAGCAGAAGAACCTAGAATTCATGATACAACCATGAACGAAGAAATTCAAGAAGAAGATCGAGAATTTGAAGAACCACAAAGACCTGTAGATACACCTCAAGAGAATAATCCTCACAAGAGGAAACCTGCTTGGGTATGACAAATTATCTAAGGTGTGGAAAGATATGGGGCTCTAGAAGAGAATCATAGAGAAATAAAGAGAACCAGATCCTGCTTTGGATATGTAGCTTTACTATGTGACTTTATCAAGGAAGAACCTTCCAATTATGAAGAAGTGGCAAAACGAAAAGAATGGAAGGACGCTATGGTTGAAGAGTATCAATCGATCATGAAGAATGATGTTTGGGATGTTGTCCCAAGACCATAAGGGAAGTCGATTGTAACTTCCAAATGGATCTACAAGATCAAGCATGCTACAGATGGTAGCATAGATAAATATAAGGCAAGATTCATGGCTCGTGGTTTCTCATAGAAAGAGGGAATAGACTATGAAGAAACCTTCGCACCTGTAGCTAGATACACTTCCATCAGATCAATACTTTCTTTAGCAGCAGTGATGAAATGGAAGATACACCAAATGGATGTCAAGACTGCTTTATTGAATGGTGTAGTGGAAGAGGAAGTGTATGTAGAAAAACTTGGTTTTGAGACACATGACAGTGAGTCTCATGTGTGTAGATTGAAGAAATCCCTGTATGGTTTGAAATAGGCACCTAGGACATGGTACAATAGAATTGATAGCTTTCTATCCAGTTTGGGATTTACAAAAAGTAAAGCAGTTTCCAACCTTTACTACAAGGTTGAAGATGGCAACCCAGTGATGCTCCTACTATATGTAGATGATCTGTTTGTAATAGGTATGGATGGGTTGATTTCTGATACGAAGAGAAAGATTGCTACAGAGTTTGAAATGAAGGACTCGGGTATGATGCATTATTTTCTCGGCATGGAGATGTGGCAGAATGCAGATGGAATCTCCCTTGGACAAGGGAAGTATGCATTAGAGATCCTGAAGAGGTTTGGGATGATGGACTGCAAGGCCATGACCACACCTATGGCATCGAACTTGAAGCTATTAAGTGATGCTTCATCAAAGACGGTTGATGCTATGATGTATTGTCAGATTATTGGGTCCTTGATGTATCTGATGAACACGAGACCAGCCATTTGCTTTGCTGTGAACATCTTGAGCTAGTTCCTGATAGATCCGAGACATGTTCACTTGATTGGTGCAAAGAAATTTTGAGGTACCTGAGGGGTACAATTGATTATGGGCTCAAGTATGAGGTGAATCAGAAGATTAACCTGGAGGGTTATGTTGGTTCAGATTGGGTAGGAAGTGCCATCGATAGGAAGAGCACTTCAGGCTGTTGCTTTAGGATGGAATCAGGTGTGATCTCTTGGTTTAGCAGGAAGCAATCTTGTGTGGCACTGAGTACAGCTGAAGCAGAGTATGTCGTAGCTTGTTCAGCCAGTTATGAGACAGTATGGCTATGGAAGCTACTGTTCGATTTATTTGATCTCCAGATGGTTGCTACTTGTATACATTGTGACAACCATAGTTGTGTGAAGTTGTCAGAGAATCCAGTGTTCCATGACAAGTCGAAGCATATTGAGATCAAATATCACTATATCAGGGATATGGTGTAGAGGGGAGCAGTGAAGCTCTAATATGTTGCAATGGAGGAACATATAGCTGATTTATTGACAAAGCCATTGGCTAGGGTGAAGTTTGAATACTTTAGGGAGAAGCTTGGTGTTCTCCATATCTAGGTTTCCTCCAAGGGGGAATGATCAGATCTAGAGCCATTCTGATATGGTGAGAGGATTGGTTCCTTCCATGGTCAGTTGTAAGGGCTGAGCCATTCTGTGATGGTGACAGGATTGGTTCCTTCCATGTCAGATGTGAGTGCTGAGCCATTTTGATGTGACTGTAGGATTGGTTCCTACATGATTAGAAGTAAGTGCTGATTACCATTCTTGGAATGGAGGCACTTGGTCAGTTACCAGGTAGCTCAGTCTAGGACTGGGGGACATTTTGATATGACTGTAGGATTGGTTCCTACATGATCAAATGTGAGTGCAATCCCTTATGACATTGGTTGTCAGATTTAAGTGCAGAGCCCTTTTGGCATGAAGGATTGGTTCCTTACATGGTTGAATATAAGTGCTAATCCCTTCTAACATTGGTTGTCAGATGTAAGTGCAGAGCCTTTTGGCATGGAGGATTGGTTCCTTGCATGACCGAGTGTAAGTGCTGAGCATTTTTTACATTGGTTGATGGATGTGAGTGGTGGGCCTTTCTGACAGGGTTGTGGGAGGTGTTCCCACATGGAAAGATGTGAGTGCTGGGCATGCCTTTCTGATATGATTATAGGATTGGTTCCTACATGATCAGATATAAGTGCTGGGTGGGCCATTCTGACTTAGGGTTAGATATAAGTGTTGAAGAAGACCTACATGGAGGCTAGGCCTACAACTAACATGAAAAAGGGATGGCTCTGTAGAACTTCTCGTGATGAGAAGAATCATGAGATAGAACCCATGAAGATTCAGTGATGATGACCCAGTAGAGATGATATAGATCGAGGGATGATCCACATCCAGAGATGATGCTCCAGAGATGATCCAGATAGAGGGATGATCCAGATCCAGTGATGATGATACAGATCGAGTGATGATCCAGATCCAGGTGAAGATGACTTGAAAATGAAGGTGACTTGAAGATAGAGATGACTTGAAGATGAAGATGATGAGGACTCGGTGATGATCCAGATGATACAGAGAAGAAGACTTGTGCTGATAAATTGTGTCGAGAGAATACCTTCCTAGTTAAGAGGGAGTGTTGATGTAATTGTAACTTTGGAATGTATTCACTTGTATTTCTTATGTATTGTAACCCGATGTTTATTCTGGGATGTATTTGTAATGTACTTGATTTATGTCATGCCCCAAGGTTCCTATAGAGAGTTTCTATAATGTAAACAAGTCATGTCAAGTCAAGGTGGGTAACCCTCCTATTGTCTAAGGGTTAAAGTCCTCGCAGTTCCGGGGCACTAGATTTATTAGACTCACCTATTGAAGTCGGCTCTAGTTGGGTTTAGTCAAGTTGAGAATTAGTATAAATAGAGAGCTAGCCTCTCTATTTATCATACACTCACTGACACTCAGTTGTAGTGCATAGCTGAGGAAGAGAAAGACACTGGGGCAAGGAAGAAAGAGGTTACTACTATCGGGAGATCATCTTACTGTTTTTGGGTTTCACTTTTGGTGCCGATTCTATCTTTGAGGAAGTTACGGGGTTTTATCCATTTATGGTTTCCCCAAGGAAAAATACTGTGTTCATTGTCTCTTGTGTTTGATTGCTATGCTTGTTGTTCTCTCAGTTAAAGATCCTAATGTTATGCTAGCTTAATGTTAAAAATCTAACAATATTTTGACTCTTCCTCACTTTTACTATCTTGGTTTTTTTCATCTGTTCACTTTGAAGTGAAATGTCCAATACTTCCACATTTAAAATAATTAAAAGGTAGTTTTCCTTTGTACTTACCTTGTCCTCTTTTCAAATTTCTCACAAATTTGGCCTCTTCTTCGTCTGATACATCAGTTGTATTCTTGCACTCTTTTTTGTTGGACTTGGATTTCCCTATTGCTTTAAATGTGAATTATTTCCTAGATACATTCTCAAGTTTTGTTCTGATCTCATATGTTGTGATAATTCGATATAGTTCATCCTTGGTCAGGTCATCCAAATCACTCTTGTCTTCTAAAAATGACACTTTTGGATTGAACCATGCAGGTGTAGTTCTCATGATATTTTTTACAATTGAATTTTATTTTATCATAGCTCCAAGTCTAGTTATGGTGTTTATTATCTCATCCACTCTCAGAAAGTATATGGCAACATCTTCCTCCTCCTTCATTTTGAGATTTCCAAACTGCACTGAGAGTGTTTGCAATTTGGTCTTCCTGACTTTTTCATCACCTTCATAGATACTTCTTAGTTTATCCTAGACTTCTTTCATTGTGGTCCATTACATTACTTTGGTAAACTAAACATCAACTAACATACACAATATGGAATTCTTTTCTTGTGCATTCCGTTCATATTATTTTCTATTTTGTGGATCATTTGTCATTGTTCTGTAGGTTTTGAGCTCGTTGTTCTCTTCTGACTCATCTACAAATTCTAGGAATTCATATTCATCTTCCACTGATTTCCAAACATCCATACCAAGTGAATGTAGATAAACTTCCATTTGGATTTTCTTGAAGGCATAGTTTGAGCCATCAAATCTTGGATTCCTGTTGGTGGACATACCTTCTTGCTTATCCATATATGTGATGGATCCTTCTTCCATATGTTACTATGTTACTGAATACACCCACTATGATAACAAATGTTGGATTTAACTTATCATTGAGAGGGGGTTGAATTAGTAATAACATAGATATGTATATTTTTAACTTATGCATATTTTCACAAATTAAATATTTTCAGCATCAACAAGAACAATAAGAACAACACATAAATACTTGAGAATAATTATATATTTATGAATATATATGTATAATTACATCAATGGGAGATTGCAATTTCCCAATCTGATCTCCCACTCATTTCAGGTGTTGAATTGATCCTTAAGTACAATCTGCGGGTTGTTGGCACCGACCTGTAACAAATTCAATATATGCAAGCACCTACTCATGATATTTAGGAACATACATGAATAAATATCAGTATAACTGCAAAAAATGTGACTTATGGATTCAAGCTCCGAGTTGTGGATAACTATGCTCTCTAGTTGTGGAAGAACCAAATTTTGTTTGTGTTCTCTAGCACCAACTAGGAGGCTACAACCTCCTAGTTTTTATCTGCATTGATAAAAATGATGTTATTATACCATTATTATATTCTCTAGAATCGACTAAAAGGGGGATTCCACCCCATAATACTTGCCCCATTCGAACTTCCTGATATGAAATAAAATTGTATTGAAAAAATACAAAAAGAGAAATACCCGATCTTCACAATTTGCAACTATTGTAACTTCTTCGATCTATGTATGAACAGACAGTTGCCAAAATTACGATGTGTGATATTTATTGTATTTGTGTCCTTTCAACTAATTTTCATTTTGCATATAAATAAAGTTTCTAGCTCAGTCACACTTCTTGTTCAATGGTCCACGTCTTTTAATGAGAAATAGTATCACACATTCAGAATATAGGTATATACTTCATCAGTGCACTTATTCATTGTTCATCAATGACTGAACTGTGCAGTTTGGATCCACTACGTAAAGATACTCTCCATGATCAATGAACCATTGATACCCCAAATAAATTCCAAATCTTGTCAAACAGTTATCTCAGATCTTCTTTCTTCACAAGATTACTTCACCACTTCCATCTTCGGCTTATTTATAGTCTTCTTGGCTCAAGAGATGTGTCCAATTGGTGAAATTTCTTGATGTTGGATAATGCACCACTAGATTTCATTTTCAACAAGTTACTATCTGCATCAACATGCCACTTTCGACAATTCATCTTTGTGTAGTGAATGATGCACATATGCCAATGTCCTTGTGGGTATTTTACACACATCAGTTCATTTCTTACATTTTCCTTAGAAATATTTATACCACATACCATATTCTTTGTGGGACTTTTACATAGAGGTTTGTTTCTCTTTATTCATTAAGTCTCACAAATGGTATTTGTGCATCTGTTCCATTCTCAATGCTCTTCTATATTTATTATTATATGCGAATTTGTGACAAATGTCATGGTGGGATATTTTCTTTCATATCACTTTCACGTTTTCCCATATGTATTTCTTCAAACTTGTTGTGTGATAGGAAGTCTTTTAGCAATCCCCATTTTAATTCAATTGGATTCTTTTGACTTCTCGTCCATCTCATATTTGGTCCTTTGAAATCAATGAAAATACATGTTCAACAACATTCCCATGTTGTGTTGTAGATCAATATATCATCAAAGAAGACCGGTAAAAAAATTGTGGATGAATGTTTGGAATATATTGTTCATGAGGCTCTAAAATGGGGGTGGAGCATTGCAAATCACAAAAGGAATCACTATAATCCCATAATGACCTTCATGTGTGTGTAAAATTGTCTAATGGATGTTTACCTCTTTCATCCTTATTTGGTGGTATGTTGAATGAAGGCATAGCTTAATGAAAAACATGGCTCCATGAAGCTCATCCAAGAGATCATCAACGTTTGGGATAAGAAATTTATCCTTGATAATCAACTTGATTGAGAACCCTAAAATTAGGACACATGTACCAATTAACTTCCCTTTTCAATACCATTAGGATCCATGAGGAATAAGGGTTTGTACTGAGATAAATGATACCAACCTCGAACAACTCTTGAATGATCTTTTATATTTCATTTTGGTTTTACAAAATGATGCCTATAAGGGCATAAATTGTAGCGTTGATTCCTTGTAATTAGTGGAATACCATGGTCATCCTCCTTAAGGGATGCTAGTAAACCCTTGGGTGTATCAACAACTTGTTTGTGTTTATAGAGAACCCATTGCAAGTCAGGGTGAATGTATTTTGGGGTGTGGATACTACTTGTATGGCATTGAATTGTGTAATAATACGTTAGTGTCATTTTCTCAATAACTTATCCATATGGTGGGAGATGATAATTTTATGAGAACTTGAGGTGATCCCCTTGAGATTATATTTGTGTCCTTCTTCAATGAATTCGATATATATTTCCTTAAAATCCATGGTGAAATGACCCAAATTCCATAACCATTATTCCCCAAAACCTACATGACAATCATCCATTTCAATAGAAAACATGTCCATTTTGAGATGGTAGTAATTCATTTGGTGTTTCATATTTTCACATTGGGCCCCGCATTTTGAACATGTTTCTATTTGCTATCTTAATTTAGAAATTTGGTATAATATGGATATAGAAAATGGTTTCTTCTATCACTCTTCTATGAATTAAATTGTGGGTATTTCCATTATCAATTGGTACAATCACTTCGTTGTGCTTGATTTAACATATTAGTATCAATGTTTAGGGTGTTGAGAAACTTAATAAGGCATGGAGAGAGGTTTCGGGTTCCTTACAAGGTCTTGAAAAGTGGTGTCATCTTCCACAGGAGGAAAAATATCCTCCACTTATAGTTCTTAAGCTCCTTCAATTGTTATATCTTTTGATTAATTTTGTAGGGATACATTTATTTGGAATTTGTTTCTTTATGTTTATGGCCTTTGAAATTCCTTTCATCATAGTTGAAGAAAAGTCTAAGGTGTTGACGTTCTACCATCTCTTATGAATACAAATTTTGGATTCCTAATGGTGGAGGATTAGAGGTTCTAGGAGTAGGTACCATGGGGATCATAGTGCAAGTTGGAAACTAAGCATTTTTTGGCTTGGGCATTAACATCATCTCAAATTCTCTAGATCTATCACAAGCTTCTAACTATATTTTGGGGAATTGAATAATGGCATGATATAATTATCTCTTTGAGGCCATTGATGAAACATTTTAAAAAAAATGAGAGAGGCCCTGTATGTAGATGGCCATATTCTCAAAGGGAGTAATATAGTCCATAACTATTCCTCTTTGGCATAATTTTGCCAATATTCCTAGGTAGTGAGTGTCACATTTAAAATTCTTGTGAAGGATTTTCACAAATTGGGTCCAAGGAATGTAGTAAGATAATATTTTTGATACTATTGCTACCATTTCCAACATTCTAAATCTAAATATAAGATATACACTTTTCATTATTGAAGATGATTATTAATTCCATGGAGAGAAAAATAATGTTCCATTTGGATAACCCATCCCGAGCGATTTGAGCCATCAAATTTGCACATGTATACCTTCAAAAAGCGGTGCCATAAATTGTTATCATGAAAGGGTGGCATTTGTGTATATGCAAAGAGAGTGTAAGAACCCTTCACTTCATTTAAAAATGCTTATGGGGTTGGGTCCTCTTTTATGGTGTCTAGAATCATGCATTTTCATAACACTTCTAATATCTGGCTTTGGAAATCCATATTGGAAATGATACTTATGATTGAAAATTGCAAGTTTGTGATTATGGTTTTAATATCCTTAGGTGTGTTGGGTAGTTTCATGTTTTGATTATCCATGGATGGTGAGGTCTAAGTGTGGACCATGGGACCACTTATGATATGGAAAGTATTAGCACCAACTTATCTTAAAATTATCAATAGCTAAAGATGAGTCTTTTGATATGTACCCACAAATTTCCAATGGTAGCACTCGACACAATCTCTAAAGGAATTGGGTAAGGAGGCTCAATCATTCCCCTTGTCATACTACCTGACTACCAAGGTACTAGAGGGTAATATTCTTGAGTTTTTTGCTTGGTGCCACTATAGAAACAAGATGATCAATTTAATTATCTAAAGTTGGGTTTAAGTTTCCTAGGGGACTTCCAATATACCCTAGAGTAGATGGAAGTGAAATTTTGTATACAGGTGTTGTCTAAATGTGCTACTACTCAAGGGGGTGCCAATAGAAACCTAACATAAATCGTTCACAGAAACAAAGGAAATGATCCTACCAAGGGTCCTACACATAGGGCCTCCATTCACTGACCTAGCCTAGACCCCAACATTTTTAACATGGAAGATGATGCCTTAAATATATAGTCCTTTTAAGAATATTACAATGGGATTATTCCCCATCATCATGTCACATTCATAGGAGGAGAATATGGACACCAATATGCTTAAAATTCCTTGGCACATCATCATTATGGATTATATGATGAAAAAGGCTCTATATTCAAGTTAGAACTCTTTAAAACTCTCCTTTTCCTTGGTGATATTGAGGAGGAAAATGAAAACATTGTTAATTCCCAATGAAGGTTGTCTTCTAGAATTCCTTACAGAATATATCAAGCTTAAATACCCAAAAAATATATTGTCCACCAAGTTTTGTCTCCAGTTGGAGGGAGTGGTTTGTTCTATTTATAATAAGTCAAAACCACTAGTTTTATGTTAATAATAAACTTGTATCTTATTTTTCCATGTTCCAAAATGTTTGTTTCTAACCACCTTTAAGGTAAGGGTGAGTTGACCATTCTCATTTATCCCCATCTTGCTAAGGTTGTATTTGATTGGGGGAAAACCCTTCTTAACAATTTCTATGTGTCTTACCCAATTTAGATCATTGTAATATTAGTTTCATTTATGGGATATTCCTTGTAGTGTAACGTGTTAAAGGGAACACTAAGTCCAATGGCCTTGTAGGTGTTGGGGCCATTTAATCTAAGGTAGGTTGGGTCTGCTAAGTTTGTTATATTAAGTAATACCCACTAAGTAATTGGTCTTAAATAAATATAATTTGGTCTCATTAAAGAAAGTCTACTAGGTAGTTAGCATTTTGTTATGATTAGTACTTTATTGATCTAATCCCTACACCATTACGGGTGTAATGTGGATTGAAGGGTTTTATAGAGTTAATAATAGTGTAGGTAAGGTGCTTATTTAATATAAATTACATTGGTTTCACTATGTTTGTTATTATAAAATAAGGACCACTAGGTAGTTTGATACATGCCATGTCCAGGTGCATGCTGGGGACAACAGCCGACTGAATGAGTCGATCACTATTATGGTGGAAGCATATAAAAAGAATCAACAAAGAAGGAAATACACTATGTTGATAGAAAGCATGCACATAGACAATATGCAAGAATTTGAACCAATTTATTACTTCTTCTCCATGAAAGATGGAGGAATCAGAATACTATATATTACATTAGTGTACATGCTTATATAGGATGCCGAGATGCTTGGGTGACTACCTGTTACATTCAGTTACAAAAGAAGTTATAACGGTTCAGAATTTAAACCGTCGCAAATCACTGGAAGACAGATGCATTTTGTCGATGTTCGACAATCGTCAATATTGAAAAGGCATGTTGGTATGTTGTATGTCGAGGTGTACCTGTCGAGGCAAACTTGTCGAAGTGAACATGTCAAGGTGGAACTGTCGAGGTGGACTTGTCGAAGTGAACATGTTGAAGCAGTCAGAGTAGTTGAAGATGTCGAAGTGCTAGACATTGTTGAATCTTGAAAACTTGCCAACTGCTGGTTGGATCATTCCTCCTTCCTTAAGAAAAAATGGTCTCCATTGTGTATTCATTCAGGTGAGGAAACTCATTGGCTATTTTAGTAGTAGAGTACCATTTCCCTTGCGTGGGGATTTGTCCAGCTTTAGCCAATTGAAACAAGGGAATGGAGTTCATCCTTGTATGGTGTATGTGTCACCCCACAATGGTGTTGCAAAGAAGAGGTTCCTGAACATCTCGATGGATGTCTTTGGGTTCTGCTGTCTGCAATTCATTCTGTTCCAGCAATGGTGCATGGTATGGTCAAACTAGATCTACATTGAAAACTGGATGTAGGCCAAGGCATGCATGAATGTCAAGCTGAAAAGTGTTTTCTCCAATTTGTTTAAGGATACTATATGGACCATATCACAAAGGTTTCATCTTTCTGTATGGACCGGTGAAGCACTCCTTCTTTAGATGTAACCAGACCTAATCCCCAATTTGGAATGAATGAGGAATATGATGCTTGTCGTGTCGAGCCTTAGATTTTGCATTAGCTCATTGCAACATTTCTTGTTCTTTCTTCTAAATGTTGTACATTTGATCTCTGAACTTCAATGATTTATCCACTTCTCGTCCTTCTAAGTCAGTGTCGTTCAAATGTGCCAAATAACTGATTAAGTCTATAGGCGTTGACGGTTGAAATCCATAACAGATCTCAAATGGACTCTTTCCCATAGAGCTGTGTTGAGCACAACTGTAGCTGTGTTGTGTTAGTGCCAGAAATTGTTCCCAGACTACAAGAGAACAAGCCAATACAATCTCAATAGTAACAATAAAATAAAATAGGGTTTTCTAGGGGTTTCAAGGTTTTTTGGTTGAGCAGTTTGAAGACAAGAGGGAAAACATTCATAAAACCAAATTAAACACTAAATCATGAGCATTTGAATGACTGAGATGCATAACATATAAACCATAATCCAACAGAAAACACAATACTGAGTTTCACCCACAGTTAGAAAGCATTTCAAGCATAAAAACATTAAATAGGAAATGAATATACCAACTGAGTAATTAACACAAATTAGAAATAAAACCAGTCAATAATATGAAGGGCATATAGTGCATATATTTCATATTTCAGTCCTAAAAAAAAACATAAGAGTCTTTACTTAGCTCATAAACAAAGCTTGATAGCCTCCCCTTGTCAGCAAAAAAACTTGAACCATTTGTCTTCTTTCAAACTTACATTTATCCTATTCTTCAAAATCAGTTGAATAACTAAACCCTAACTGTTTTTAGATTGTCTATCGAATAGCTCAATCTAAATTATCTTTATACAAAAATAAAATAACTTTCCAAACGTAACTAATAACTGACTTTGTTGACTAATTTTACAAATCTTTAGCTGCTTCAGCTAGAAAGCAATTCCTTCCAAGGCTTGAGATTTCTTTCTCGCCTTCAATTGATCTGTCTCTAAATATGCAATCCTCCTTGTTAGCTCCTCATTATGCTATTGCAGTGCCTGGATTCTTTGCTTTAACTCTGTGAACTGATTTTCTATTTGCCTTTTCTTTTTAAGTGCTTCTCTTGAAACTGTAATCAACTCCTGGTAATGACTGTTAACTTTCTCCAAGTTTTCTTTAAGTCTCCTGTATGCAGTAACTAATCCATCATTAGTTTCATGCATATACTTAATTTGATACTTATATTACTTAATAACACATATTTCATTAAATTTGGAAATATTCTATTACAAGGACTTCATCTACATTGAGTTTTTTTGGAAATCTCTAAATACATATTCTATTAAATCTAGAAAAATCAACTCAAAGAACTATTCCATTAAATTTGGAATAATTAATCCAATGAACTACTTTCTCAATTAATATTTTTTATTTATTTCAAGTAAAACTTTAGTATTCAACTATTCAAAAGGAAATATTACATCTCAATTAGAACTAGAGGAAATATAACATCTCAATTACAACTAGATGGGTTAGATCTAAAATTTAGAACTTTTGCTAGATTGAGTTCTTTCAAAATGAGGAAAGTCATAGCCTTTGAATCCTACATAATTTATATTAATATTATTTATAGGTTGTATTAGATGTTAAGTTGATTAAATTATTTTATGACATAATATCAACATTGTAAATGTTACTACAACAATTATAAACATTGTCATAGTAATTATTTTTGTCTTTGTTATGTATGTTTTTTTATTTTTGGAAATTGGCACCAATTATAATCAAAATGAAAAAATATGTTATGACTTTAAAGTCTAAGTTTTACCCTTTA
>LPNX010362996.1:419606-493103 GCA_001517045.1 Pseudotsuga menziesii | reverse complement strand
CTCTTCCATTGAGCTAGCACCCTTTACAACATGAGGGGAGAGGGACTGTGTTAACACCTAGATTACACATTTCTAATCCTTCGTGACAGATCAAAATGATGAGAGTCTTAAACTTTGATTCTTTCAAAATGATGAAATTATTAGACTTTGATTCCTTACATAATTTATATTAATATTATCTATAGTTTGTATTAAATGGTAAGTTGATTAAGTTTATGTAATGACATCAATATTGTATATATTACTATGATTAAAAAAGTGAATTATAATTTGATATGGTAACTAGTACATTGTTGGTGTTGAGTTCCTATACTAGTAGAAGGTTGGCACAATTTTAGAATGGCCCATTTAAAAACTATTTAATGACATAATACAAATGTGTTTGTTACTATATTAATTCTCGACATAGCAAGTAATATTGTATGTGTTGAGTATCATGTTGTAATATATTAGAAGGTTGGAACATTTTACAAGTGACGAGAAAAACTATTATATATTAAGTGTTACTATGCTAATTTTATTATTTTAATGATAAAAAAAATTATACGTTAGAATAGAAAATATAATTTATTTATATTACTATTATTTATATTTTCTAATAAAGGTTAAGTTGATCAATGATTATATCATGAAAAATAGATTGTAGAAGACTTTTTTACATATTATTATTAAAGTTATTTAATGACATTAATAATCAATGTTTGTTGCTATTATTATCTTGGAATTTCATTTAATTGAAATTATGTTAACTAATGTGTCTAGGCTGAGTTACCATAGTAAGTCCAAGCCTTTTTTGAGTATGATGTTTTATTTTCGGAAGTTGGCACCACTTGATAGTGGACAAGAGAAAATCTTTTATAACTTAAAGTAAAATAGGTTTTATCTTAGTTATGATTAAAATAAATTATGAATTAGAATAGAGACATGATTTATTATTATTATTGTTGGTGGTGGTGGTGTATTAAAAACTAAGTTAATGAATGTTGATTTTATGAATAACATATTTATGTGAGAAATTTTACCTATAAATGTATAAAATGATATACTTTGATTATCATTAATATTTATATTTACGTATTAAAACAAGTCACCAATATTTGACTAGTGAATTATTAATAATTTGTGGAAAAAATTTCTTACATAACATAAAGTTATTTAACAACAAATTAATATTGTGTTGTGACTATTATTAACTTATGTAGTATTGACATTAAATGTTAATACTTGGCTACTGATTTTTGGGATTAAGCTATGTGAAAGATTTTCAAACCATAATGAATTTTACATTGTTCCCCCGAAGATCATGCGTGAAGTGCCCACTTAAAATGTTGGTTTGAAAAACTCACTGAAAACTTAATCCAGAAAATCATTCACAATGATGACAAACTGTGAAAGCCTACACTTTGAAAATGTTACTACTGTCTTTGTTGAGTATAAGATATTGCACTAATACAAAGTTCAAGCCACTTTAAAGTCTACAGAAGAAAATATAATATTAATTAGAAAGCAACAGAGTAGAACAATTAAATTTATATCGATTATAATAATAAATAATACGGAAAAGTCACTTCAAACCTTATTGCAAGTGCCTTACATTATTCACAAAGGAAGTCTAGAAGATGTTTTAAGGTTCATTATTGAATATGATTATGCACATTTGATATAGTGACATGTTGAGTTTATGTAAAAAACAAATTGAAAAGTTAAAAATTGAATGTTGTTATCTAATTCACATAAAGTACCATCACTTGAATGAACATAGAAGTTGAACCAAAATTTTCATATTAGTAAATAATATAAAATTCCTCAAAAAAAGGATTGAAGAGAATATTTGATATACAACAAACATTGAAAAGTGCTTCTTCTTGTATATTAATAACTCGTTCAACAAGAAAATTACATTGATGAATCATCTCCACCTAATTTCCTTATATTCGGTCAAGCAACTCAATTACAACTTGTACACCACATTTATTTATCGTGTTCTTCATGCAATCTTCTTTCTTTTGCATCCATGCCCAAACTATGGTATTAACTGGAATACATCCAAGTCATGTGTCATCAAGGTTTGATACCCAATATTGTTCTAAAATTTTCCCTTGTATTTCCCTGAACTAGGCTTCCATCAATCAACCTTTACATGAAGAGTCTCACTTTCATCATTCTGGAAGATATATGAGGTGGTTTTTGTCATCCAAATCATCTCTCCTTCATCATCAGCTCATGATCTAACTAGCAACATATTTCCTTTCTCAAATTCGATCATAGGATTGAATCTTGGCTTTAGCTTGTTGCACTTGGGTCCAACATATACCAGTTCATCTATCACATTATCAAAATCTCCATCCATAATACTTATATTCCATGCAGTGCATTATGATCAACATTAAATATCATATGGATTAAATTGTCTTTATAATGCAATGTATTTGATGATAATGTCTAACATGAATTAAAGCTAACATGATGTTACTACTTAATGATTGATTTTCTGGATTAAGTTATGTGAAATACTTTCAATCCACAATGAGTTTTTCATGGTTCCCGTAACAAGCATGGTGGAATGTCCACTCAAAACATTGGTCTGAAAAACGATCACACAGTTTAAACCAAAAAAACAATCACAATGATGACAAACTGATAAAACCTGCACACTCAAAATGTTAGTACTGTATTTATTGAGTATAAGTTAATATTCTAGTACAAAGTTGGCACCACTTTAAAGTCTACAAGAGAAAATATGGTTATGAATGTGAATGCAACATAGTAGTACAATTAAATTTATATCAACTATAATAACGAATAATAGGGAAAAATCACTTCAAACCTTATTGCAAGTTCCTTACATTTACTCACAAAGCAAGTCTATAAGATGTTTTTAGGTGCATTCGCATAAAGTATCATCACATGAATTAACATGAAGTTGAACCAAAATTTTCATATATGTAGAAAATAATATAAAATTCCTCAAACGGTAGCTTGAAGAGAAAATTTGATATACTACAAAGATTGACATATTTTTCTTCATGTGTATTAATTAATCATTCAAAAAGCAAAATTACATTCATTAATCATCTCCACCTAATCTCCTTATATTTTCTCAAGCAGATCAAGTACATCTTGAGGATGAAGATTTCCACAGTTAATCATAATGACAAAGAGATTTTATGGAATTAAATTGTGTATTGAAACATCCCTACGTTTCGAGTGGACACTCCACCAATCATCAGGGGAACAAAATGAAAAGCTCAAAGTGGTATTGAAGAGAGTGAGCAAAAGCTAATAATAAATAAGGTAACGGTTTTGTACATGCATTAATGAATATAATTATGCACATTTGATATAGTGACATGTTGTGTTGATCTAAAAGACAAATTGAAAAGTTAAAATTTGAATGGTGTTAGCTAGTTCGCATAAAGTATCATCACATGAATTAACATTGAACTTGAAGTGAAATTTTCAGATATGCAGTAAATAATATAAAATTCCTCAAAAAGTAGCTTGAAGAGTATTATACTACAAACATTGAAAAATGTTTCTTCATGTATACTAAAATTCATTCAAAAAGAAAAAATACATTCATGAATCGTGTCCACCTAATCTTCTTATATCCTCTCAAGCAGATCAAGTACAACTTGTACACCACATTTATTTATCTTGGTCTTCCTATAATCTTCATTCTTTGGCATCCATGCCCAAACTATGGTATTAATTGGAATAGATCCAAGTTCCGTGTCATCAAGATTTGGTACCCAATATTGTTCTAAAATATTTCCCTTGTATTTCCCTAAACTAGGCTGCCACCAATCAATCTTTACATGAAGGGTCTCGCTGTCATCATCCTAGAATATATCTGAGGTGGATTTTTCCATCCAAATCATTTCTCCTTCATCCTCATTTCCTATCTAACAAGAAACAAGTTCCTTTTCTCTACATCAGTTTTAGGATCGAATGTTGGCTTTGGCTTGTTGCACTTGGGTCCAACATATACTGGTTCATCTGTCACATTATTAAAATCTACATCCATAATAATTGATACTGCATGGAGTGCATTACCATCAATGTTAACATTTTTCCTCGTCTTGGTCCAAAAATCATCCAAAGAAGAATCACTTTCATCCAAGGGTGTATGGTCATTATAGATTCCATCTAATGCATCAAGAACTCTTTTCCAATAATCTAGTTCTTTATTCCATTCCTCTATAACAATTGGTGAATTCTCATTTCCAATAGTCTCTTTCCACATTTTTATGTATGATGTTATTCCTTCCTTTAGTTCTTTTAAATAAACATCATTGTCTTTGGGACGTAAGAAAGATGGCTTCCCTGTGGGCAATATAGGTCGACCTTCATCATCTATATTCCACAACTCAACTAGTTCCGACCACTTAATGTCTCTGATGGATTCTTTATACCTCATAACTAGAACATAATTGAGTACAAGAAATTGGAATTACTGGACATTAAGATGTCCAACTAGTGCATTTTTCCCCTCCTTGATGTACCCATTAAGAAAACTTTTGAAGTCATACACTTTGCCAATAAGTTTAGGTGGAAACACCTATTTTTATTCTATTGTGCAATATGTATCCATCATCTCAGATAAAAAATATATATCTGTACTTTTCAAGTTGGAAGAAATTCTTCCATAGGTTCCATCTATGTCTTCATGGGTGTTCCCCACAAGCAAGAACCCAACCTCAATAGTGATGAAGACACTAAGTGCAGTTAATAGTGATAGAAACATTAAAACATAATGATTCTTATTATCACTAGCTACATTGTCCAATTGTAACAATAAATGTGGAGGAAGAGGTTTAAAATCAAGATTTTGATTTTTTGAGCTTCCATTTAAAGATAGGAAAGCATCCTTGTACACTCTACATTTTGAGTAAATAGAGTTTTGAAGTAATGCATTTGAAAGTGGGTTTCTTGAACTTCCACTCTCATAAAGCAAATCACCATACATATCAAGGTGTGGGTCTTCAAGGTCCCTCAAGCACTTTGCAAGAGATGTACTGGTAAATTGTGACCCCATGTGTACAAATGGTAGGGATAAATGGCCAAAACCTTATGTGTTATACCCATGTTTTGGCACACCTAAAAATGACAAACCCAAGTTTGTTCCTGCAACAGATTTTTATTTGACATGTAATCTTGGGATTGAAGTCTTTGTTCTGTCCATTTTATCATGGATAATGAGCAAGTATTCCTTTGGATACCGCTCTGACATAATTCTATGGGCATAGTAGCAATATCTTCCACACATAACAATCTTGTTATGTTTCTTCAGTCTAGCTCATGCCTTTTTTTCCAGCTCTTGTGTAGTCGTTGTCTTCATTTGTGCCTTCAACACGATACATTCACTACATTTACTAAAGTTAGTGTTCTTTGAGAATGCCACATATGGAAAATGAGTATTCCAAATCTTGCTCATTGTTTGTTGTGATATTGATGGAAAATTGAGCTCTTGAAGAGCCTCATTGATCTCTTTTAACAAAGAAATTTGGGTGTACATTGATGGTAGTAGTATTAAAGGAGCAGACGTTCCATCTTCTTCAACTTGTTGTGTTTGGTTCAGTGAAAAATCTGAATTATCCATGACAATTTTGTGCATTATTTCTATGGTTGCCACAGTATGTGCACATGGTTTGCATTTGTTGGTGTTACCATGAATTCCTTTGACATGTCCTTATTGGAAGTTATGTTGGTAAGTATAGAAGGTTCTTTGAGGAATATTATGTATTTTGTACCATGCTTTCTTACAAATAATATCTCCATTAAACCTCATGTCCTTTACTTTCCTAATAGTAGGGGGTAGGCCATGGCCATGTCTCTTTTACATGATTGTGTTGGAAAGGAGTGAATTCAAGGCAAATTCCCTAATGCCATTTTTTAAGAGTTCCATACCCCTTCTAGTAGCTGTAGTGGCTTTCCTATCCACATGTTGAAGACAATCTTGTTTGCAACATTCATCCGCTGCCAAAAGTCAGTTTCTTTCTCTTCATCTCTCTGTATTTGAAAGTTTCCAACTTTTTTTGTAGCCACAACTCGTTTAATCCTTTTATATGGCCTTGTCATGTGCATAGCAATTGATTCTGGATCTTTTTCATTATAAATATCACCATCCCATGTATTTAAGGGATTTGTGTCCTTTATAAGATCACATACCACCATTTCATTGGGTGCCTCCTTGAAATTTTCATTCACCCTTGTAATCTCACCTTCATTGTCCACCAACTCATTTATTGACCATCTAACCAAACAATGTATAGACTTATCTCCAATCCTACATCTTTCACAATTTCTTTCTTTGTCTTCCACAAAAACACCGAATTCCTTTTCACCTAACCTTTCACCCTCAACCATGTCATCCTCACAGACATTAACTATGATCCCTTTGGCAATGCACATGCTTGTTCCCGTGCACTCATGTGTAAGAGAAAACTTTTTACATGTGAATGTAAGCTTATCTTGGGGAGCATTTACTTGATGATCATGACAATGAGGTTCCAAATCTGATTCTGGCAAAATCTCATAAGATCCCAATGCACCCCTAGTGTATTTTCAAATCATGTTGGATGTGGAAAAAAAGCATCATGTTTTAACACCTTCTCAATGTTAACCACTATGGATCCTTTATTTACCATACTTCCATGCACCTTATGACCAATTTTTGTATTGAATATGGAGCCTCAAAATTATATTTTCCATTGTAACTCCTCCCAATTTCTGTAAGACATTGGAATTGTAGTTTGTAATTAAGGTTAAACCATATGAAATGTATGTTCGAAAAGGTAATATAGTTGCAATAATTCAAAACAATAGGGTAGCCCTTTTGTATGCCACGAAACATTGTTCCCCTACATCTTGTGCGCGTTAGAAAAAGGGAATTTACATATAAATTACATAAAATATATATGAAGAGATAACAATAAGAGATCTAAGAAGTATTAGAGAATGACAGATACCAACTTAGATAAAACCACCAAATTCCTATTTGACTTTGGACATGACACTTATATTATTGATGTATGTGTATGAATGTAATGGAAATCTAGCTAGAGTTCGCTTCCGTTCTTAAAACGTTGCACGATGAATGAAAGTTAATGTGTGTTAGTTTTCATACTGTAGTTTTCCATCTAACAGAACCACATTGTCATCAATCACATTACACCATGATGGAAATCTAGTTGGAGTTAGTTTCCATTCATAAAACATTGCATGGTGAATAAAAGCTAATCTATGTTAGTTTTCATAAGGTAGTTTGTCATCTAACACACCCACATTGTCATCAAATACATTACACCATAATGGAAATCTAGTGGAGTTAGCTTCCTTTTAACAACATGGCATGGTGAGTGAAACCTAACCTACGATACCTTTCATAAGGAAGTTTTCCATCTAACACAACTACATTGTCATCAATCACATTGCACCACAATGGAAATCTAGATGGAGTTAGTTTTCGTTCTTAAAACATTGCACAGTTAGTGAAAGCTAAAGTGTGTTACTTTTCATAAGGTAGTTTTTCATCTGACACAACCACATTGTCATCAATCACATTGCACCATGATGGAAATCTAACTTGAGTTGGATTTCATTCTTAAAACATTGCACTGTGAGTGAAAGGTGATGTGTGTTAGTTTTCATTAGGTAGCTTTCTATATAAAACAACCACATTGTCATCAAATATATCACACCATGATGGAAATCTAGCTGGAGTTAGTTTTACTTTTAGCAACATGACACGATGAGATAAAGTTAATGTGTGTTAGCTTTCATAAGGTAGTTTTTCATCTACCACAACCACATTTTCATCAATCACATTGCATCACAATGGAGATCTAGTTGGAGTTAGATTTCGTCCTTAAATCATTGTGCAGTGAGTGAAATCTAATGTGTGTTAGCTTTCATAATGTAGTTTTCCATCTAGCACAACCACATTGTCATCAATCACAATTCACCATGATGGAAATATATTTGGAGTTACCTTTCATTCTTAAGACATTGCACGATGAGTAAAAACTAATGTGTTAGCTGTCATAAGTCAGTTTTCCATCTAACACAATCACATTATCCTACAATATACCATGATGGAAATCTAGCTGGAATTAGCTTTCCTTCTAACAACATGTTATGATGAGTGAAAGATAATGTGTATTAGTTCATTGCACCATGATGGAAAGTTAGCTGGAGTTAGATTTTTCTCTTAAAACATTGCACGTTGAGTGAAACTTAATACGTGTTAGTTTTCATAAGGTAGTTTTCTATCTAAAACAAACACATTGTTATCAAATACATAACAAGATGATGGAAATCTAGCTATAATTAGCTTAACTTTTAACAACGTGTTAGTTGTCGTTCTTAAAGCATTGTACGATGAGTGAAAGAAAATTTTTGTTAGCTCATTACACCAAGATGGAAATCTAGTTGAAGTTAGCTTTCATTATTAAAACATTGCACGGTGAGTGAAAATTAATGTGTGTTAGAATTCATAAGGTAGTTTTCTATCTAAAAGAGTCACATTGTCTCAAATACATAACACCATGACGGAAATCTAGTTGAAGTTAGCTTTAGTACTTAAATCATTGCACGATGAGTGAAATCTAATGTGTTAGCTTTCATAATGTAGTTTCCATCTAACACAACCACGTTGTCATCAATCACAATGCACCATGATGGAAATGTAGTTGGAGTTAGATTTCATAAGATAGTTTTCTATCTAACACAACCAAATTGTCATCAAATACATTACACCATGATGGAAATCTAGTTGGAGTTAGTTTTCTTCCTAACAACATGGCACGATGAGTGAAAGCTCATGTGTGTTAGCTCATTACACCATGATGAAAATATAGCTCAAATTAGTTTTCTATCTAACACAACCACATTGTCACATTGCACCGTGATGGAAATCTAGTTGGATTTAGATTTCGATCTTAAATCATTGCATGGTGAGTGAAATCTAATGTATGTTATCTTTCATAATGTAGTTTTCCATTTAGAAAAACCACATTGTAATCAATCAACATGCACTATGTTGGAAATCTAGCTAGATTTAGCTTTCGTTCTTAAAACGTTGCATGGTGAGTAATAGCTAATATGTGTTAGCTTTCGTAAGGTAGTTTTTCATCTAACACAACCACATTGTCATCAAATACATTACACCATGATACAAATCTAGCTGGAGTTATCTTTCCTTCTAACAACATGGCACGATGAGTGAAAGCTAATGTGTGTTAACTTTCATAAGGTAGTTTTTCATCTAACACAACCACATTGTCATCGATCACATTGCTCTGTGATGGAAATATAACTGGAGTTAGCTTTCATCCTTAAATCATTGCACAATGAGTGAAATATAATGTGTGTTGGCTTTCATAATGTAGTTTTTCATCTAGCACAACCACATTGTCATCAATCACAATGCACCATGATGGAAATCTAGCTAGAGTTAGCTTTTGCTCTTAAAACATTGCACGACGAGTAAAGCTAATGTATGTTAGCTTTCATAAGGTAGTTTTCCATCTAAAATGGTCACATTGTTATCAAATACATTACACCATGATGAAAATCTAGCTAGAGTTAGCTTTCCTTCTAACAACATGGCACTATAAGGGAAAGCTTATGTGTGTTACCTCATTACACCATTATGGAAATCTAGCTGGAGTTAGCTTTCTTTTCAACAACATGGCATGATGAGTGAAAGTTAATGTGTGTAAGCTTTCATAAGGTAGTTTTCCATGGAACATAACCACATTGTCATCAATCACATTGCACCGTGTTGGAAATCTAGTTGGAGTTAGCTTTTATACTTAAATCATTGCACGATGAGTAAAATATAATGTGTGTAAGCTTTCATAGTGCGGTTGTCCATCTAGCAGAACCACATTGTCATCAATCACAATGCACCATGATGGAAATCTAGTTGGAGTTAGTTTTCGTTCTTAAAACATTGCACGATGAGTAAAGCTAATGTCTGTTAGCTTTCATAAGGTAGTTTTCTATCAAAGACAGCCACATTGTCATCAAATACATTACACCATGATGGAAATCTAGTTGGAGTTAGCTTTCCTTCTAACAACATGGCACTATAAGGGAAAGCTTATGTGAGTTAGCTCATTACACCATGATGGAAATCTAGTTGGAGTTAGATTTCCTTTGAACAACATGGCACAATGAGTGAAAGAGAATGTGTGTTAGCTTTCATAAAGTATTTTTCCATGTAACACAACCACATTGTCATCAATCACATTGCGCCATGTTGAAAATATAGCTGAAGTTAGATTTGATCCTTAAATCGTTGCACGATGATTGAAATCTAACGTGTCTAAGATTTCACAGTGTAGTTTTCCATCTAGCACAACCACATTATCATCAATCATAATGCACCATGATGGAAATATAGATAGAGTTAGATTTCATTCTTAAAACATTGCACGGTCAGTAAAACTAATGTTTGTTAGCTTTCATAAGGTAGTTTTCCATCTAACACAACCACATTGTTATCAAACACATTGCATCATGATGAAAATCTAGCTGGAGTTACCTTTTCTTCTAACAACATGGCACTATAAGGGAAAACTTATGTGTGTTAGCTCATTACACCATGATGGAAATCTAGCTGGAGTTATCTTTCCTTTTAACAACTTGACATGATGAGTGAAAGCTACCGTGTGTTAGCTTTCATAAGGTAGTTTTCCATGTAACACAACCACATTGTCATCAATAACATTGCACCGTGTTGGAAATCTAGTTGGAGTAAGTTTTCATCCTTAAATCGTTGCATGATGAGTGAAATCTAATGTGTGTAACTTTTCATAGTGTATTTTTTCATCTAGCACAACCAAATTGTCATCAATCATAATGCACCATGATGGAAATCTAGCTGGAGTTAGCTTTCATTTTTAAAACATTGCACGGTGAGTAATGCTAATGTCTGTTAGCCTTCATAAAGTAGTTTTCAATCTAACACAGTGACATTGTCATCAAATACATTACACCATGATGGAAATCTAGCTGGAGTTATCTTTTCTTCTAACAACATGGCACTATAAGGGAAAGCTTATGTGTGTTAGCTCATTACACCATGATGGAAATCTAGCTAGAGTTAGCTTTCCTTTTAACAACATGGCACGATGAGTGAAAGCTAATGTGTGTTAGCTTTGATAAGGTAGTTTTCCATGTAACACAACCACATTGTCATCAATCACATTGTGCAATATTGAAAATTTAGATGAAGTTAGCTTTCATCCATAAATCATTGCACGGTGAGTGAAATATAATGTGTGTAAGCTTTCATAGTGTATTTTTTTATCTAACATAGCCACATTGTCATCAATCACAATGCACCATGATGAAAATCTATTTGGAGTTAGTTTTCATTCTCAAAACATTGCACAGTGAGTAAAAGCTAATGTGTGTTAGATTTCATAAGGTAGTTTTCCATCTAACAATGCCACATTGTCATCAAATACATTACACCATGATGAAAATCTAGCTGGAGTTAGCTTTCCTTCTAACATGGCACTATGAGTGAAAGCTTATATGTGTTAGCTCATTACACCATGATGAAAATCTAGCTGGAGTTAGCTTTCCTTCTAACATGGCACTATGAGTGAAAGCTTATATGTGTTAGCTCATTATACCATTATGAAAATCTAGCTGGAGTTAGCTTTCTTTTTAACAACATGGCACGATGAGTGAAAGCTAATTTGTGTTATCTTTCATAAGGTAGTTTTTTATTTAACACAACCCCATTGTCACATTGCACCGTCATGGAAATCTAGCTAGAGTTAGCTTTAAACCTTAAATCATTGCATGGTGAGTGAAATCTAATGTGTGTTAGCTTTCATAATGTAGTTTTTCATTTAGCACAACCACATTGTCATCAATAAAAATGCACCATGTTGGAAATCTATTTAGAGTTAGCTTTCATTCTTTAAACGTTGCGTGATGAGTAATAGCTAATGCATGTTAGCTTTCATAAGGTAGCTTTCCGTCTAACATAGCCACATTGTCATCAAATACATTACACCATGATGCAAATCTAGTTGAAGTTAGCTTTCATTCTAACAACATGGCATGATGAGTGAAAGATAATGCATGTTAGCTTTCATAAGGTAGTTTTCCATCAACACAACCACATCGTCATTGATCACATAGCACCGTGATGGAAATCTAGCTAGAGTTAGCTTTTGTCCTTGAATCATTGCACAGTGAGTGAATTCTAATGTGTGTTAGCTTTCATAATGTAGTTTGCCATCTAGCACAACTACATGTTGGGATATAATAAACCCACTCATACACTTAGGATAAATAATTAATCAATAATGATTAATTATTCACCCACTAGCTTAATTAGTTGGCATCCACTTAAAGTCAATGCATTCCATCCATATCCTAGGAATGATTTATTTCTGATTCTGGGTTCCTCTAGAATTAGTATGCAGGACCATATAGCAGATTCTGCTTGATCCTGCTTTTCTATGGATAAGATAAAAGCTAGTCAACTAGGAAACTGGGTGCTTTTGTTTCCAACCCATCTTCCATTAGTTTTTCTCCATTAGCATATTATTTCCATCTCCTTGACAACTCACTCATGCTTTTGCCAACTCGTGAGGTGCTTGGTAGATTGGAAAGTGCTTTAAGGGGTTTATCATAATTAGTAAGCCTGCTTTTATGAGCTAGCTTGAGTTGTCTTCATGCAACTCCTTTTTCCTTTATAAGGATGTATTACTTATGTAATAATATCAATTATCATTTATTGATCATTCATTAATGTGTGTTCATTAATTCTTCTTCTTCTCTCCTTATGCTAATTCTCTACAATTCTCTGTGAGGTTAATTGTGTGCCTATATCCTTAGCCAGTTTATGAAATTCCTTATGCCATCAAGGCTTTAAAATTTCTACACTACATTGTCATCAATCATAATGCACCATGATGAAAATCTAGCTACAGTTAGCTTTTTTCCTTAAAACATTGCATGGTCAATAAAGTTAATGTAGGTTAGCTTTCATAAGGTAGTTTTCCATCTAACACAGCCACATTTTTATCAAATACATTACATCATGATGGAAATCTAGTTGGAGTTAGATTTATTTCTAACAACATGGCACTATAAGGGAAAGCTTTTTTTTGTTAGCTCATTACACCATGATGGAAATCTAGCTGGAGTTAGCTTTCCTTTTAACAACATGGCACGATGAGTGACAGCTAATGTGTGTTAGCTTTCATAAAGTAGTTTTCCATTTAACACAATCACATTGTCATCAAGCACATTGCACCGTGTTGGAAATCTAGCTAGAGTTAGCTTTCATCCTTAAATCGTTGCACGGTGAGTGAAATCTAATGTGTGTAAGCTTTCATAGTGTATTTTTCCATCTAGCACAACCACATTGTTATCAATCACAATGCACCATGATGAAAATCTAGCTAGAGTCGGTTTCCATTCTTAAAACATTGCACGGTGAGTAAAGCTAATATATGTTAATCTTCATAAGGTAGTTTTCCATCTAACACACCCACATTGTCATCAAATACATTACACCATGATGGAAATCTAGCTGGAGTTAGATTTCCTTCTAACAACATGGCACTATAAGGGAAAGCTTATATGTGTTAGCTCATTACACCATGATGTAAATCTAGCTGGAGTTAGCTTTCATTTTAACAACATGGCACGATGAGTGAAAACTAATGTGTGTTAGTTTTCATAAGGTAGTTTTCCATGTAACACAACCACATTGTCATCAATCACATTGGATTGTGTTGGAAATCTAGCTGAAGTTAGATTTCATCCTTAAATCGTTGCACGGTGAGTGAAATCTAATATGTGTAAGCTTTCATAGTGTAGTTTTCCATCTAGTACAACCACATTGTCATCAATCACAATGCACCATGATGGAAATCTAGCTGGAGTTAGCTTTCATTCTTAAAACATTGCACAGTGAGTAAAAGCTAATGTGTGTTAGTTTTCATAAAGTAGTTTTCTATCTAACACTACCACATTGTCATAAAATACATTACACCATGATGGAAATCTAATTGGAGTTAGCTTTCCTTCTAACATGGCACTATGAGTGAAATCTTATGTGTTAGCTCATTACACCATTATGAAAATCTAGTTGGATTTAGCTTTCTTTTTAACAACATGGCACGATGAGTGAACTTATCATTACCAAGTGGTTTTGTCATTATGTCAATATTTGCTCTGCTGTAGGACAATAATAAAGGCAAATGTCTTGATTGTCAACCAACTATCTGATGTAATTGTAATGAACTTCAATATGCTTAGTTATGGCATGATAGACTAAATTTTTCGCCATTTTGAGAGCACTCTGATTGTCGCAAAAAAGTTAGGTTATCACTGCTTGGTCAAGTTGAATATCGACCAATATTCTTCGTAACCACATTGCCTCACAACCTGTACTGAAGTATTCCTTGTATTTTTGTCAATGGAGGATAAGGTAATTGTAGGTTGTAGATTACTTTGCCATGAAATTACCTTCCTAAACCAAGAGTGAACACATAACATGTTTATGAATTCCTTGTATCAACTGATCCAGCCTAATTGAAATCAATATGCTCTGCTAGCATGGAGTCAATAGATCTCTGATATAGAATGCCAAAGTCAAGGGTCCCTTTGAATATTGATGGAATCATTTTGCAACTTGCCAATGTAACTCTTTGGGATTAGAGATGAATTGAGAAAGAGACAAAGCACTTAAAAACATATATCTGATTGGGTGGTAGTAAGATAAATCAAACTACCAACCAATTTCCAATACAATGACTCATTGACTAGTGGTGAGTCTGTGTAAGTTGAGAGTTTTATTCCAACTTCCATAGGTGTAGATGTAGGATTACATTCAGTCATTCTATATTTTTTGAAGAGTGCTTTGGCATACTTGACTTGTGATAAAAATATAGCATGCTTAGATTGCAAAAATTCTACACCTAAACAATAATGAAGCAGGATTTAATCAGTAATTTCAAAAATAGATCAAATATCAAATTTCACCTGTTGAATCTTGTTGGCACTACTTTTGGTGATGGGAAGACTATCAACATAGAGAAAATAAGATCAATACATCATCGTCACTATTTTTGACGTAGCAAGTGGGTTCATAATAGGTTTTTCTAACTCTAGAATCTCTAAGGTATTGATCAAGTTTGAAATACCAGGTTTGAGGATCTTGCTTGAGTCCATGCAAGGACTTTACCATCCATACAAGGAATTTACCAACCAACAAACTAGATGTTCCTTTCCAAAAAAATGAAACCCTTGTGGTTACATCAAGGCACTTTTAACATCCATCTGTATATCTTCCATCCAGAATGAGCAAAAATGGAGATAACTAGTCGAAAAGTTACCATTTTCACTGTGGGGGCAAAGGTTTCTTCACAGTACACCCCTTCATCTTGTGCATATCCTTTGGCGACAAGACAAGATTTGTATTTTTCTAAAGAACCATCTAGTTTATATTTTACTTTAGAAATTCATTTACAACCAAGTGCTTTCTTCCCTAGAGGCAATGTTGACAACACCCAAGTCTTGATTTTCATCTATGCATCATATTTCACTTTCATGGCAGCCTCTGATTCAAGTTTTCCTTTGGATTCTTCAAATGTGCTAGGTTCAAATACTTGACACAAAAACAACAGAAGTTAGAGAAAAATTTATCTGCTCACTACCTTGCACAATTTGTTTCCTCAATTGTGTAGTCTTTCCTTCCAATGCCTTTGGCAACTCATCTTCTCAATATCCTTCCATCATGGTATAATACCACTTCCATTTCCTTTGTTGGCCCTCTTGGTCTTGCTGTGAAGATCAATAATCCCTCTTTGTTGTAAAGATTGAGAATCCCCCTCTTCTTCACCAAACCCCTCCTTGGAACTTGACTCCTATGATGTTTCCAGCTCTGAGTCCTATTTGATTTCAACACCAGAAGTTGTTCTTGAATGAGAAACAATTTCCCATACACTACTTAGTACTATCTATAGATTTACCATCATCATATAAGAATGATATTTTCTCATCTACAACATCTCTATTAAACACAATTTTGTTCGTAGAAACATCCAATTATTCATTAGGAACATTTTTCCTTGGGAATATTTGCAAAAGCAATACAACTGAAAATACGAAAATCTCTTACAAAAGGTTTTCTTCCTAACCATGAATCCTCAGGAGTGATATCCTACAAATATTTACAAGGAGTTTTGTTAAGGATGTAAACCACAACATTCACTGGTTTTTCCTAGTATGGCTATGGTACATTCTGGCTGTGCACCATGCACTTTGCCATCTCCACAACTATCTTATTCCTCCTTTCCATGACTCCATTTTGTTGTGGAGTGTATGGAGTGGTATACCGCCTATGTATACCTTCCCTTTTGCAATATTCTTTGAACTAAGTTGAAACAAACTCACCTCCATTATCATATCCTAAATCTTTCAATTGTTTACTTGTTTGTTTCTCTACCAAATCTTTTCATGTTACAAAATTTGAACAACAATTTGACTTATTATTCATAAAACAAACCCTAATTTTCCTTGAATAGTCATCAACCAGTAATAGGAAATACTTATCTCCATATATTGTAAGTGTTTTCATTGGACCATGCAAATCAACATGTACTGGGTCGAAAACTCATTTGGCTTGCCATGTTTTATTGTCAGTATCAAATGAAAGCCAATGTTGTTTTCATAACTGACAGCCTTCACATATCTCTAACAATCCTACACATACCTCTAGCAATCTTGAATGGATGGAAGACCATCCACCATATTAGTCTTATTTAGTACAAATAAATATTGATAACTTAGGTGTCCATACCTTTCATGCCAGAGTACATTTGTATTCTCTACCACAGCTGGTGCATGTGCCTTTGTTGTTTTTAGAATCAACCACTCTATACAACCATTTTTCACCAATATAAACTATAGTCACCTTGTTATCACGAGAGTAGTGACCATATATTTGCTTCCTTGAAATTTTACAAAAATATTAGGGTTCATAGTTATCTCACTAATAGACGAGATTTTTGCTCATGTTAGGAACATATCGAACGTTTTTGAAAGTATAACTTAAAGTATTGTTCAGTATGACATGAACAACCTCACATCCTCTAACATAGTGAGTCCATCCATAACCCAAAGCAATAGATTCACTATTACTCTTATCTTCAATGAAATTTACATACCAGTTTCTATGACACTTGTAGTGGTGAGATGCACCTGAATCGAATACCAGGCTATAGACTTAGTTGATTGATTATGTAATGCCACAAATGTGAAATCACCCACTGCTTCTTCTTCACCTCTTTCGGCAACATTTGCATGCCTTGATTTCATTTGACCACATGCCAAGTCATATTGTTTTTTTGGCAATATCTCTTGAAGTGTCCAGGCTTATTGCAGTAATAACATCTGAATTTGTTCTCTTTGATACATTGTTAACATTTTTTTTGTCTTTGCCTTTGAACTCTGCAATTAATGCACTCATTATAGTGGATGGAGTTGATGCTTCTATCTAATCTAGCCTCTCCTTTCGTACAAAAAAGTGTTAATAACTTCTTAAATGTAAGTTGTTGGTTCTCCCCAAGTAGATGTAAGGACTCAACAAATGAATCAAAGGACGGCGAAAAACTTCGCATCAACAAAGCAACCATATCCTCATCATCCATCGGCTTCTTAATAGCAAAAAATTGATCATTAAGATCCTTCAAGTGCAATAAATATTTAGAGATTGGTCCTTCATCCTATAACTTGGTGGAAATGTTAAAAAAAATTATTTTTAAAATACAATGACCAAACTTATTTTGGAGATTTGTCCATAATATAGGTGCTACAATGGAATTTCTTACTTCTGGAACTAATGTGTCTGCCATTGACAGTTTGAGAAGCATAAGTGCCTATTTATGTCTTTTATCATAGTTTTTGGGATAATTTGTTTGTCAGTATTCTTTACCTAAGATCATAGTGGAAAAAATCGCCGATTTTTCGGTGATGTCCCAAAAAATCACAATTTTTTCTTGTTGTCAATTTTTCGGCCCAAAAAAATACTGATTTTTCAAAAAATTGGACATTGGGAAAAATCGGGAAAATCGGCAAAAAATTGGGAAAATCGGGGAAAAATCCGGCAAAAAATCGAGAAAATTGGGAAAAAAATCAGGAAAGATCAGGAAAAAACGGGAAAATTTGGCAAATAGGGGAAAATCAATAAGCTAATTTTGACCCTATTGAAGTACAAAATTTGCATTTTTTAATGCTTGTCGTGGTTTGCCGATTTTTTCGCCAATGTTGCCAAGAAGATGTTTTCTAGACCCTTGCTAATTTTTTGCTGATGCCAATTTTTTCCACTATGCCTAATATGGTTTGTTCAAGATCTCTAAATTCAATAATGGTTAGTATCTTATGACTCCATAAACTGTAATTCTCTCCAATCAATTTTTCACACTTCGGAAAGAGTAAATGATGCTAACTAGCCATTACTAATACAAATCGAAGAGTGAAGACTACAATTTAGCACAGGCTTACTACCATTGAGAGTACTCCATCCAATCAGTTTAGTAAACCTCCTTCATGTCGATAGTAGCTTTGAATTTCCACGCAGTGGCTAGGCAATACTTCCACTCTCCAATTTGTAGCATGTCATCATTCCTTCACACAGTAGTTTCATGGTCAAGACCAAGGTGGTGGCTGATCCTTGATGAGCTTACTTTTATCATGCAGATACACCACAAGACCATAGTTGTTGGCCCATCGAAAATTCCTCATTTTAGCAACATATCAGGTCACAATAGGTCTGAATATCTACTTTCCTATATCGATATTACAGTAAGCATATTTTGTAAAGTTCAAAGTCTACCATCAATAGTAGAAATTCCAGAAAATGCAGAACATGGTCAATATTTACCCATGCTTTCATAGCTTTTAATATGCACCATGAGAGTCATACACCAGCTGCATACATGCAATAAGATTTAACCACGATTCCAGTGACTACAGGTGCCGTGATCTCTTAGTAGATCATGTAAATTACATCACAGAGATGTAATCACATATAGAGACCATAAAAAAGGAGATAAAATTAATTTGATCTAAGAATGACTTTGGCAGGGAAGGCAGGTCTCGTTACAGTACTAAGGGGATTTTGAGAAAACATATCTCACCGTAGCATGGCTTCTCGAGTTTATTTCTACATTGTCACTATAGACAGTGTTGACGGGCCGAATTGGCACAATAGTCAACTAAGAGACAGCCCAATCCAAAATCTTTCAAAGCTACTCTCAGTCATTAGATAGTTGTCCCTGACGGGATTAAGGCCCCGTTGCCTTCTCTTAAATCACTCCTAATTACAAGGGAAGACTCAAAGAGAAAAGTAAAGTTAATATTGTTAACTGAATCTATACTACACTTACGAATATACAAAGGAAAACTGTTAAAACTGATTATTAAATTAGCTCATATAATACACAACTGATAACTAAATAAAGTAACACACATGTACATGAATGAATGATAAAGAAAATGTTAATGAGTTGGACTAATCATATAAATTACAATATAAACACATATACATCCATAAAAAAATTCCAATGATAATTTGACAGAGTATAAATGTAAAATCTGATTCAATCTAGTTTCTATGAGCTAAATAAAAAACTAATATACACATATGCTAGATATCCTATCCTGATCAGGAGCCTCATAATATTAACCCTAGAATCAACTTGCAATTAATGATACTGTGCAGACAATCCTGAAAACATTCAGAAGAAATTCTGAAAAGGAACAAGACAACACACAGAACTAGTATATCACATCTATTATAACAATAACATCAAAATTTACTATATAACATGAATTTGCAAGTTGAACCAACTTAGATCGACAATTTAATCATGATGCATTAGCACATTTCTAAAAAGAAAAGTAACAACACTGACAGCGAAAAGAAATAACAAGATCATATGATACCACAAGTACATCTCCATAGTAAAAATATTGCAAATATACTTATAAATATCTTTAGTGTAATGATGTTGAAACTAGTAACAAAAAATTGTCATAGCTACCGAGAAACGATAAAGTGATCCTGCCCCAGTTCTTTTCATTAACCATCGATCCCCTTTTTACAGTAAACCGTGTATCCTTAAATACATTCCATCTCGTATAGAGATAGTTCTAGAAAACAGGGATCTATACTATTATAATCTTAACCAACTTCAACTAAAGAAAGAAAAATGACAAATGAAATTGTCATTTTCTTCATACTTTATGATATCCTGAAATCGAAAAGATTCAGACTATAGTGATAAACCAAAAATGATGAAGAAACTAGTAGATTGGTGACACCTGGAGGACGATATATCCACAATTTAAAACAACTTCATTTGGTTGCTTCACAATTCTTCGGAGATACTCCATATGAATCACAACTGCTTCCACCAATCCAGCCACGAATGCTCCACATGATCCTCATCTTTATAATCCTCGAATTAACCAGAAATTCACTGTTATCAATTTTTTCGAACCAAATCGCCAGGTGAATTCCCAGAATGCCCAGACTGAGCTCTTCTAGTTTTTTGGATACAGAAAATGTATTTTGTGGTTTCTGAAACTCATTTTCTATTGCTTGTTTCTGTTCAAAGGGACCAAGACTCCCAGAAATAGATGCATCTAATAATGAGTCAAAACCAATCAAATCTTGCTCAGGATTACCATACGATTGTTTCTCCCTTGGTGTATTCTGAGGTGCAATATCAGCATCCAATAAAGATGCCGATTGATAAAAACTTTGCCTTGGGATAGGCGTTTGATTCCTCCTTCCTCCAAAATGAATCACCAAATAAAAGACGAACTTTCACCATTATTGATCTTAAAAATCCAGATGGCCATGTTTTAGCAATTGTGTTTAACATGACAAAGCAGCTCATCATCACTTGTCTCACCACGATTATTAGGAATTGATTCCAAGCCCACATTTGAACTTGAAGACCACAACCTTCCTGTATGAGCCACAATGTAGGGTTGCGAAAAGACCATGACGAGCAGCCCAAGAAAGAACGAAACCTGAGATGCTATGACTGGTGTTACCCAATGTATTTGTATTCCTGATCCAGAGTGTTGAACACAGTCACCAGATGGTAAATTTAATTTGACGAATCATCGGGTTTCCCCTGTCAGAAACTAACAAGGAACATATACTGGGTATAAATGTAAGATCATAATCAGTAGAAAACATTGCTTTTTGACTTGGCCAATCTGCATGTCCAGTTTTGCCAGCAGTGCCACCAACGATTGTACTAACACCTGGATTGACAAAAACAACAGACCAATCAGATCTCTAATATGAAGATGGAATTCAAACTCAAATACATCATGATTTTTCAAGTCCAAGAAACACTAAATATAAGGATATGGAACAAATTCTGCATTTACTTAGAATGACCAACAAGAATAATTGCAAATGCTCTCAGAGAACGACAATCATCATTAGTAGCAAATAGTCTGTTCAAGATCACATTATTCCAACTTGAATCTTTTCCAAGGACACTTGCTTCCATTATAAACGTGTAATCTTCATCTTGTCACATATAGTGTGACCCTTGTGTCCAAGATTGTTTCGAAGTTACTGCTGAATTAAGACCATGAAACTCCAAAATCATGCATGCCGAAAAACGAAGAAATGCATTCTCTAAAGGAGATTCACAAAAGCATAAGCCTTAAAACTTTCATTGCGTTATGTAGATAAACGTTAAACTGGGAAGCTGATATTGACTTGCAACGCAGTGGGATAATAAATTGACAAGCAGAACCCATAACCAGCAAATGAAGTAATGAGAACGTTGTTTGTGCTCAGAGCACAAAGACTTGACAGAGACAAAGATTTACGGGTCTGAATACAAAAAATGAGAAATGGACTGAGCTAAACCCTGGTCAGAGATTCAGCTTACCATAATCTTTAAACTCAACAGAAGTCATGCAATGTCACATAGTTATCTGAGAAATGTACAGGGTTCGTGGCATCAGGAACAAACGAGTAAAAACCCTAACCCTTATTCGAAACATAGATCAGGGGAAAACAAAACCCTGTACTCAGCAATACTCGAAATGATGAAGACTAAGCCATACTCAAAGCAATGAATTGACATGAAATGGGCTTATCGAGAATCATCCCTTCATGCCTAGAAGTTATGATACAAGTACTTGTGAGTACGATGACTCCATTAAGTAGACTCATTGTTTGAGAGAGGTGGCAGTTGATCAATTTCTAACGTGACAGCTTGATAATGAAGATTTATATGAATCCCATCTCTTAGAGTTCAGTCATGTCAAATAATAATTGCAAGGAGATAGTAGATGTCACGCAAAACGAAACTCATATGTCGATCAGCTATGGAGATCATCTCTTTATGAAAATATGGATGTGTTAAATTTCCTAAGTTTAAACCATGTTGAATAATCATAAGAGATAGCCATTGAAACAATAATCCATATATCAAGCAATTAAAACAAATCGAAATGAAAATGAAAAATCCATAATATCAAGGAACCAAAGGATAAATAAAAGGAATGTCAAGACAATAGGGTAAGGATAAAATGGTAAAGTATTCATAGTGTTTTTAGTCATCATCTTAGTCCTCAATTGAACTTTGGCAAGAAAATGATACAATACTTTATCATAATTGTTGGATATACATCTATGATTTGAATACCTTTATCTGTTCGGTTTCATTATTCAAATCTCTCTGATTAAGCTTGTGATTGTGTTGTGCAGGGTCTACCAATCTTGAATGAAGGACTGATCATCCTTTGGTTGAGACATGCTTTAAACGATTTTTTTTTTTTGAAATTTTTATCTTCAATGATAAAAATTTTATTTACAAAAATCAAAAGAAAATAATTACAAAATCAAAACCAAAAAAGAATAATGAAAAACACCAAAAAAAAAGTCTCATATGATAAATCTGTAGCTAAAAGCTACATAAATGCAATCTGTAGCTAAAAGCTACAGAAATTCAGAATTTTTCAAAATTTTACTGGTGGGTTCCCTTTCCTTTGCAGCTTGGAAAGGGATCTCGTTGGGAAGCCAACAAATGGCGACTCACGGGACGAAGCAGTTATCTCGATACAAACATACCATCTGATCAGATATCTTGAAGCAAGAAGAAAAGACCGCCTTCAAATCAGATTAAAGCTTTTTAATACAGAAATAAAAAAACTGTGCCTTTTTTGATAACACTAAATGTCAGACTATGCTTGATTTCAAGTTTTTTTATGATTATCCAAAGATTACTTTCAGAAATAGCACGAATTTTGGAGTTTTTCGGAAAATTCAAAACTCGGAAAGAAATTAGCTCTGGGAATTCAAAGAACTTCTGATAACTAACCAACATTTATAGATTTAGTCCCAATACTACAGTTCTATCCCTTCAGCCAGCAGGCGTCCATAGCCTCGAAAGGGTTAACTTTTAACCGTCAATCCCAACATTCTTGTCCCAAGATAAAATTTCAACATATGAGCATTTAGGACTTCTGAATTTATTAAGGGTAAGCAACATTGGAAACTCTTTACGAGTATGGGATGACTTATGGATTCTTATAGTTTTGTACAAATGTAGTACTTATGATTTGGAATCCAAATTGGTCATAGACGGAGCCACTCCAGCCAGCAGGCGTCCATAGCCTCGAAAGGGATGTCTTTTTAACCCTTTTTACCCAATGGCTTATATCCCTGAACAAATAAATTAAAGAAGGTTTCATACCCAAAATCTTGAGTGCTTATCTATTTAAAGATCTGCATCTTATACTGGGGGAACATTTCTGGAAACTCTTTACGAGTAGGATAGCATAAAGGACCTAGAGATTACCGGTTTCGTATCTGACTTTCAATTGTTTTCCCAAGGCTGATTTCTGACTGAGTAATGATATTCCTAGTAAGGATGAATTCGTGATCTATCAATTTCAGAAAAATCTAAGGATAATGATAAAAGAAATAAAACACAATCCCAGTCCTTGCCTAGCGTTCTTCTTTTCTTTTACAACAGTTTCAGTTTCTTGTGCAAATTTTTCAAATCTGAAATGAAGACAGTTTTCTAACAGCTTGACTGTCTTTTGCAATCAGATTCTGAGCTTGTGACAGGCCAGCTCCCCAATATTATAAGATTTTCTGGTTTTGACTAAAACAAAAGCAAAGAATACAACAGAAAATAAAAGAAAAGAAACTCAATCAAATATTTACAAATGTACAATATGTACAGTATTTACAAGAGTTCATTTTCAGCAAGCTACTGAAAGTAAGTTTTCAGAATTTGATCATTCACTGGATAAGTTCCAAATCACCTCCCAGTGTTTGTTAATTAAAAAAATAACTAAGACCAAATGTAAATCAAAGTCTCTCAACTATACAACTAACTTAAAGAAAAGTTAGTGATGACAGTGCTTGTTTTCTTAATAAATCATGAGGAGTTTGATTTAACAAGGTCTTTATTTGAAAAGTAAGAAATAAGACCTCTAAAAGTTTAACTAAAGTTTTGCAGTTGTGAGATCAAAATGCTTTTTAATTTCATTCAAGACATTTCATGATAAAGTTTTATAATTTTGCAATTAAGAATACGGCTGGGACATGAATGTTTTGAAAATGAAAGTAAAGAAAAACAAATATGAGAGAGGGTAAGGAATACATCCCTGCATATGTTCGTGGCCATCTCATTTTCAGCTTCGATACTCATGTTATCTTCATACCTGCATTTATTGAAGGGAAACAAACATAAATTAATCTAAATCTAAAACTAGCTTAAACTAATTAAATATTTACAAATTAAGTAAAAGTATATTTCCAATGAAGCCATCGTAATAACTCCAATCCTGCAAAATCAAACAAAATGAAAGTCAGCAATAAGAATTGAAGTATTTTGAAACCAAAAATAAACAAATCAGACTTACCCTTTTGAATTTCAAAAAACAAAGTAAATGCAACCTTACCATTCTCCGGAAACTTCGCAAGAAAAGATCTCTCAAGCCAATCTGCAATCCTATCATAATATGTGTGATTACGAAAATAGGATTGTTCGAAAGAATTTGGTGATGAGAGAGATATATCGTGATAGTCTTGTGCTAAAGTTTTGTGCACAGAGTCATGTGAAAGAAACTCAAAGTTCATAAATCCTTCCTATAGAATTTTCTCCCCATGAATATCATCTTGCAAACAAACACATCGTTTAAAAAACTCATCAAATTCAGATTCAATTTTCTTAAATTCAGATCCAAGAGTGTTTTCTGCATTATGGTTAATATCCTAATCAATTTGATAGGATCAAATTCCTCATAATCAATAACTTGAGATGAACTAAAGAAATCCAACAAAGTAGGTGGAAAATCATCATCAATTGTTGTAAGATGTAAATTAATATGATGATGATCAACATTGACTTTACCTGTTTCATATTGATTTTCAAACTCAAGTGACTGATCATAATAAGATTGTTGATCTAAGAATTTTGATGAATTATAAGAGACTTCTTCAAATCTTCTTGTTTGAATATTTCCCGATTCCCATGTAGATAATTGAGAAAATGTTTCATGGAAAGAAAGATTAATTTCTTCATTTTCTAAATGCAAATCATGATTGTATTGTACCACATAAGATTGTGACAATGTAAAATCAAAGTCATAAGGATATGAACTATGCATTGCCTCTTGATTAAAAGTATCAGGGTACAAAGAAAAATATGTTGAAGCATTAAGATAATGAAATTCTTTTCGTGGACAAGAAAGATTATCACAAGAAGACTCCTCATTGAATAGTTCCTCTTCAAAAGATGAGTCTATGGATGGTTTGGTTTCTTCTTCTATGATAGACTGATTAATATCCAAGACACGATCTACAGAAAAATATGAACATAACAAATTATCTGAGACCTTGCTATGTTCATCATAAGAATATAAATGTGATAGAAAGTCATTGGATTCTTTAGAATAAGAAGAATCGGGAACTAATGGAGATTTGATAAAATGAGCAATGATAAGATCTCCACAAGATGAATCTCGATTCTCTTTAGACAAACTAGAAGTTTTAGATTCAATTTCTTTCATTTCTGAAATAGAAGTAGTATCTTTTAAAACATGACAATTTTCTTCATAAACTTCTTTCCCATTCAATGAAGATATAAACATATCATAATTTGAAGTATCATGTTCTTTAAAATCCATATCCGTCAAAGTGAAAAACGTTGTCATACAAGGTTGGTTTTCTTCCACTTCTAAATTTTCAGAATTTTCATGAAAAACTAAATCAACCTGTGAATAATCATTTGATAAAAATTAAGACTAATTAGCTTTTAAATCTTGTTCATTTGAAAGAATCAAATGATGAAACCATTCACTTAAACAAGGAATATCTTTCGAAGGAAACATATAACAAAGATGAAGAAATCTATTAATGAAGTCTTCCACTGATTCATCTTTGTCTTTCCTTAAATTTTTTAATTCAGTGGTCAAACTAATGAAATCATAATCCCCAAAAGAAACTAAGAATTCACTAATTAAATGTTCAAAAGAATGGATAGAGGCTACCGGCAAGGTTTCACACCATTTCTTGATTCGTCCTTCAAAAGTGAGAGTCAAACATATGCACAGGACATGTTTATCAGTAATCTTGTGAAAGATACATTGATCAATAAATTGTAAAACATGTTCATATGCAGATGTTACTTCCTCACCATTAACCTTGTTTTTTGTTAAAATATCAACTATCCTTGCTGGAGTATCAATAATGATTTTTTGAGAAAAACATCTCCAAATCGGAACAGAAGCCATTAATCAATGATATAGCTCCAGTAGATTAAATTGTCATCTACTCGGCCCTCCTTCTAGCGCCATTGTTGACGGGCCGAATTGGCACAATAGTCAACTAAGACACAGCCCGATCCAAAAGCTTTCAAAGCTACTCTCAGTCCTTAGATAGCTGTCCCTGATGGGATTAAGGCCCCGTTGCCTTCTCTTAAATCACTCCTAATTACAGGGGAAGACTCAAAGAGAAAAGTAAAGTTAATATTGTTAACTGAATCTATACTACACTTATGGATATACAAAGGAAAACTGTTAAAACTGATTATTAAATTAGCTCATATAATACACAACTGATAACTAAATCAAGTAACACACATGTACATGAATGAATGATAAAGAAAATGTTAATGAGTTGGACTAATCATATAAATTACAATATAAACACATATACATCCATAAAAAAATTCCAATGATAATTTGACAGAGTATAAATGTAAAATCTGATTCAATCTAGTTTCTATGAGCTAAATCAAAAACTAATATACACATATGCTAGATATCCTATCCTGATCAGGAGCCTCATAATATTAACCCCAAAATCAACTTGCAATTAATGATACTGTGCAGACAATCCTGAAAACATTCAGAAGAAATTCTGAAAAGGAACAAGACAACACACAGAACTAGTATATCACATCTATTATAACAATAACATCAAAATTTACTATATAACGTGAATTTGCAAGTTGAACAGCTTAGATCGACAATTTAATCATGATGCATTAGCACATTTCTAAAAAGAAAAGTAACAACACATACTGACAGCGAAAAGAAATAACAAGATCATATGATACCACAAGTACAACTCCATAGTAAAAATACTGCAAATATACTTATAAATATCTTTAGTGTAATGATGTTATAACTAGTAACAAAAAATTGTCATAGCTACTGAGAAACGATAAAGTGATCCTGCCCCAGTTCCTTTCATTAACCATCGATCCCCTTTTTATAGTAAACCGTGTATCCTTAAATACATTCCATCTCGTATAGAGATAGTTCTAGAAAACAGGGACCTATACTATTATAATCTTAACGAACTTCAAATAAAGAAAGAAAAATGACAAATGAAATTGTCATTTTCTTCATACTTTACGATATCCTGAAATCGAAAAGATTCAGACCATAGTGATAAACCAAAAATGATGAAGAAACTAGTAGATTGGTGACACCTAGAGGAAGATATATCCACAATTTAAAACAGCTTCATTTGGTTGCTTCACAATTCTTCGGAGATACTCCATATGAATCACAACCGCTTCCACCAATCCAGCCACAAATTCTCCACATGATCCTCATCTTTATAATCCTCGAATTAACCAGAAATTCACTATTATCAATTTTTTCGAACCAAATCGCCAGGTGAATTCCCAGAATCCCAGACTGAGCTATTCTAGTTTTTTGGATACAGAAAATGTATTTTGTGGTTTCTGAAACTCATTTTCTATTGCTTGTTTCTATTCCAAGGGACGAAGACTCCCAGAAATAGATGCATCCAATAATGAATCAAAACCAATTAACTCTTACTCAGGATTACCATACGATTGTTTCTCCCTTGGTGTGTTCTGAGGTGCAATATCAACATCCAATAAAGATGCCAATTGATAAAAAATTTGCCTTGGGATAGGCGTTTGATTCCTCCATCCTCCAAAACGAATCACCAAATAAAAGATGAACTTTTACCATTATTGATCTTAAAAATGCAGATGGCCATGTTTTAGCAATTGCGTTTAAAATGACAAAGCATCTCATCATCACTTGTCTCACCATGATTATTAGGAATTGATTCCAAGCCCGCATTTGAACTTGCAGACCACAACCTTCCTATATGAGCCGCAATGTAGGGTTGCGAAAAGACCATGACGAGCAGCCCAAGCAAGAACAAAACCTGAGATGCTATGATTGGTGTTAGCCAATGTATTTGTATTCCTGATCCAGAGTGTTGAACACAGTCACCAGATGGAAAATTTAATTTGATGAATCATCCGGTTTCCCCTGTCAAAAACTAACAAGGCACATATACTGGGTATAAATGTAAGATCATAATCAGTAGAAAACATTGCTTTTTGACTTGGCCGATCTGCACAACCAGTTTTGCCAGCAGTGCCACCAGCGATTGTACTAACACCTGGATCGACAAAAACAGCAGACCAATCAGATCTCTAATATGAAGATGGAATTCAAACTCAAATACATCATGATTTTTCAAGTCCAAGAAACACTAAATATAAGGATATGGAACAAATTCTGCATTTACTCAGAATGACCAACAAGAATAATTGCAAATGCTCTCAGAGAACGACAATCATCATTAGTAGCAAATAGTCTGTTCAAGATCACATTATTCCAACTTGAATCTTTTCCAAGGACACTTGCTTCCATTATAAATGTGTAATCTTCATCTTGTCACATATAGTGTGACCCTTGTGTCCAAGATTGTTTCGAAGTTACTGCTGAATTATTACCATGAAACTCCAAAATCATGCATGCCGAAAAACGAAGAAATGCATTCTCTAAAGGAGATTCACAAAAGCATAAGCCTTAAAACTTTCATTGCGTTATGTGGATAAACGTTAAGCTGGGAAGCTGATATTGACTTGCAATGCAGTGGGATAATAAATTGACAAGCATAACCCATAACCAGCAAATGAAGTAATGAGAACGTTGTTTGTGCTCAGAGCACAAAGACTTGGCAGAGACAAAGCTTTACGGGTCTGAATACAAAAAAGGAGAAATGGACTGAGCTAAACCCTGGTCAGAGATTCAGCTTACCATAATCTTTAAACTCAACAGAAGTCATGCAATGTCACACAGTTTTCTGAGAAATGTACAGGGTTCGTGGCATCAGGAACAAACGAGTAAAAACCCTAACCCTTATTTGAAACATAGATTAGGGGAAAACAAAACCCTGTACTCAGCAATACTTGAAATGACGAAGACTAAGCCATACTCAAAGCAATGAATTGACATGAAATGGGCTTATTGAGAATCATCCCTTCCTGCCCAGAAGTTATGATACAAGTACTTGTGAGTACGATGATTCCATTAAGTAGACTCATTGTTTGAGAGCAGGTGGCAGTTGATCAATTTCTAACGTGACAGCTTCATAATGAAGATTTACATGAATCCCATCTCTTAGAGTTCAATCATGTCAAATAATAATTGCAAGGAGATAGTAGATTTCACGTAAAACAAAACTCATATGTCGATCAGCTATGGAGATCATCTCTTTATGAAAATATGGATGTGTTAAATTTCCTAAGTTTAAACCATGTCGAATAATCATAAGAGATAGCCATTGAAACAAGAATCCATATATAAAGAAATTAAAACAAATCGAAATGAAAATGAAAAATCCATAATATCAAGGAACCAAAGGATAAATAAAAGGAATGTCAAGACAATAGGGTAAGGATAAAATGGTAAAGTATTCATAATGTTTTTAGTCATCATCTTAGTCCTCAATTGAACTTTGGTGAGAAAATGATACAATACTTTATCATAATTGTTGGATATACATCTATGATTTGACTTCCTTTATCTGTTCGGTTTCATTATTCAAATCTCTCTGATTAAGCTTGTGATTATGTTGTGCAGGGTCTACCAATCTTGAATGAAGGACTGATCATCCTTTGGTTGAGACATGCTTTAAACGATTTTTTTTTTTCAAATTTTTATCTTTTCAATGATAAAAAATTTATTTACAAAAATCAAAAGAAAATAATTACAAAATCAAAACCAAAAAAGAATAATGAAAAACACCCAAAAAAAAAGTCTCATATGATAAATCTGTAGATAAAAGCTACAGAGATTTAGAATTTTTCAAAATTTTACTGGTGGGTTCCCTTTCCTTTGTAGCTTGGAAAGGGATCTTGTTGGGAGGCCAACAGACAGACATAAAAGAAAGAAAGCCAAGAAATAGTACATGTTCAACATCAAATTTTGTAAAAGGTACAAGGTTATGAGGGCAAGATGGCATTGTGAAAGGAAGGAAAACCAGATGGCATTGAATCTACTAGGTGGTATTGTACAACAAGTTTAATATTTCTAAAATTAAATGGTGTTTTTGGGATAAATGATAATAAGTTAGGAAACATGAATTCCCTCTAGAAAGTCTATGTTGCTTTGTGACATGTACCTGCGATTTTGAAGTTAGTGTTTTTTGTTAGAGATGATCCTCTAGGAATAGAATGATTTTCAGAACATAAGCATTTACTGAAACTTGATTAGCAAGTGATTGTGTGTGCGACAGAAGTTGTTTTTGCTCTGAGGAATTTTAGAATTGTCAAATTTAGAGTGTGTTGTTGTTATTTTAATTGTTACAACAGTAAGGTTGTCAATCACCTAGTCTTAGCAATAAGTAGTAAAATCAGATTCCCTTAAGCCCAAGATGACCATGGAAAACAATGCTCAAGAGATATAGCACAATGAGCTGTTCAAAAAAGTAAATCATGCAAATGATGGCCTCAACCATGGACAACCAACAGATAACCAACAATTCTTCCTACTGTGCATTAACAGCTCACAGTCTAGACTCTGAGCCATGCAAAGTGTTGAGGGCTTAAACAACAACATCAAACCCTGCAAACAAACTAGCCAAAGAACAACTTGGCCTCATACATTAGTGACCGAACAAGTGAAAGAAACAATAACAAAACAGTGATAGAGCTCAAATGTAACAAAGGGAAAGAAAAACACAAGGCAGAGTCACTCAACCAAATAGCAATTCCTACCCATCAACCAAAAACAATGCACTAAAAAGGAAACATAGAGGAAGGTATGAGTCTACCTTTATCCAAACATAGCTGAACACACAATTTGGATGTAGTTCCAAACTTTTCAATAGCCAACAGTCAGTCAACATAAACACTTACAACCCAGGCTAACAGTCATGGCCAAGAAAGCACTTAACTGAATGTGCAAAGGGTCGAGCTCTCAACTCCTCAAAACCAAAATGCAAGAAGATGCTACAAGGGAGAGAGAAGGCTAGGTTATGAAAACCACTTATAAAAAATCAACCATCAGATCTCTCACCAACGGACCTGATCAAACATAGTACACCCACTACCCCCATGCAACGTTAAATGCTATTCACTAGGGCCAGTACAGAGGTGGACAAGTGGTAATACCAAACACCAATAGCCAAACACCTAAATCCCAAGGATGGCTTGGCAGGGCTAATCATGTCCAAGATCAAACTTCCAAAACCTAGTTTCTCAAATCCAGTCATTCCAATGATTTTTATAACTTCCATGGGGCCAACACTAGTTAGGAACTTACAAGAGCACACAAAAGACAAGATATCAGCTAGCTACTGCAGATTTAAATGAGATGAGTGCCAATTTGACATTATTCACTGTATATCTGAATCATACTTGTCATCCTAAAGTAATTAATTGTAGAGCTCTGAACTGATTTTAAAGATTAGAGAAAGAATATATTGCATATACAGGTGAACACAACAAATTGTATATAGATAGAAACGTTATTCATTCCTTAATTAGTGATAGGTAAGCTAATGCATAAAACCAACTTATTGTTACAAAAATTGCAGAAAATAGTCAACAATGCAGGGACTAGGGAAAATAGATGGAAATTTTACAGAAATAGAAATTTGTATAGCACATGAAGAAAAAAAAAGTAGATATAGGCACCTGCAGTAGTGCTCCAACATCCGGCTTCTCCTTTAAACCATCGAGAATATCATTTAGTTGTGACCTAAATCACCATACAATACAAAAATATGTTGTATGAAATTAGTTACAATTCAAAAATGAAGAATAATATTGCATTTTCAGAAGAAACATGAGCAAAATATGACATGTTATACTTTAGTGCAAATTTTTACTTTCGTTTACAGTATGTCAATAATCTGTATTGGATGTTGCAGGTTATGGTAACAATGGCCTTATAGCTAGTTGTTACCGGGCAAACTAGCAGGGTAGCCCAGTAAGCATGTAAGAAGGATGTGACCCAAATTCCAATGTCACCTCGGTCACAATACCTGTGACTTCTTTGGAGTGTCGTAACCTCCAAGGGGAGAGCCCTTCTACAAGACACTTGGAAAAGAGACTATGTCTTCTATGCAAAAATATTAGTGACCAAATCAGAGACCAGTGCCTTTATGAAGTTAAAAGAGGAATGAAGAAGACATACTATATAAAAATATGAATCTTGTAAATGCAAATGAGCATATCAATTTCATTCACTAATACTTTCATTCATGATAAGAAAGTGACCAATTCCAACTTTATATCATGCCTATATCATTCAACAAATGTATGGTCTCCTTCATTTAAGTGTAAGCACAAGTATAGCAGTAGCAAAATAGAGGACAAGAAAGTGTATTAGCACAATACTACAATGTATTTGAAATATCCAAACTTGAGGTACCTATCTTCTAGAAAGCAGATCACTCATTCATGCCTGTCATGCATTCAATGTGGTATTAAATACTTGCAAAAATCAGTCCATTTATGACAGTGCGTATAGCAGTGTTCCATTAGCAAGCATTTCATCATTCATTCACAAAAAATGGGCAGCACATATCTGTCTCTGAAGTCTGAAAAATAGTATTTAAAGTATGTTAATAAAATGAGTACTTTGGCATGTGCAATCAGTATTAATTTCAGACCTTTGTAACTAGTTGCTTGACTAGCCTTTAATGTTTTGTTTTGGGATGCTTTGCTATAGGTATCATAGGCTGTCAAGAGAATGGGAGGTCTAGAATATTGCAGAATTTAATATATAGTGGAAGGACAGCCCAAGGGATGCTACAACCTGTAAAGGGTTGCCATATGAGAGCCTGGGCCTGAAACAAGCCCTGAAGGAGAGGGCCGAGGATGTAAGGAGGGTGGGGGAAGAAAGAAAGCAGGCCAAGGGTTTAGTTCTAGGTCTGCTAGGAGGTCATCATCATAGTTGTCATGTCACATGTCATTGCTGTCATCAAAACAATCAGCTGGAGGTCATCATCTCTTGCTCATGTATTCAAAGGTATGTCAATCATCAAGCATCTATTATGCTTGTCATCATATTATAGATTTGTCATGTCACATGTCTAAGTCAATTAATCACTGTTGCCATTGTCCCAGTCACATCACTGTCATGTACAGACTGTGTCAAGTCATCAAGAAGTATTCCTAAGCATTCAAGTCATCTAAAGTATGCTCAATACAATGCTACTCGTGAACTCATGCCCAATCATCCAAAAGATCTGCTGATGGAACCCAATCACATTTTTCCTAGGCATAGTCAATGAGTGCCCTCAAAACCCTGTCATAGGCTGCTACAAAATCTTCCCTCAAGTCTGCTCTAAAACTCACTAAAATATTACTTCAAGAAGAGCACAAAAGAGCGAAATCAAATAAGCTTTCCAAACTCATTCAATTGCAACTATTTTACAATCAATCACTGTAGCATTAAGAAATTCAACTTCATGTTTAGGTTGTAATGTGTCAAATCATAGGTTAATGTTGAAACAACTCACTATTCCTATCTTCTTCACTTTGGCAGCTTCAGTATGTGTCAAGAAAAATCTCAAATTGGCTTGATTTATATAAATAGACCTGAGTTATATTGCACTTTACACATTTTCAAAACTTGTTACAAGAACTTTAACTTACTTGTCTTCAATCCATCCGATTGACATATTTTGCTGCTACCTTTTATTTGGGTTACAAAGCTTCAATACGTAGATGATCTTCAGATGCCAAAGATCTAACTTGTGTCTGAGTTTGGTCTGCTTCAAGGCTGAAATAAGGCTTTTAGACTTAAATGGTACATTAGTTGTCTATTTAAATGCCTCCACATCAGATTGTTGTTGTTGTGACTATGTTACTACGGCTACCTCAGAGCTAATGTATACCCAAAATTTCAGAGTTGTATACACACTAAAAAAGTCTAATAAATCACGCCTGCGGCTGTCCTCTTCTCCACCCGAATTATGCCTCAGTAAACAGTCTGAAAATCAGAGCTAAAAACCGAATTTTGGATGAGTGATGAATGAGGACGTTGGCCTCATATTTATACATTTTTTTCTGTTAAAGGTGCTAAAGTTTTGATAGATGCAAATACAACTTGCACCAAAGGTTATGGGTTTGTCATATTTGGTGATGAGAACAAGAAAAATCGAGCTATGATTGGAATGAATGACGTTTATTGCTCATCGAAACCTATGCGTATTAATGCAGCTACACCAAAGAAGTCCTTGGGATTTCAACAACCTTATTCCATGAAAGGTATGCTTTTCAAGGACGGTAGATTATACTTGTATGTTTTTATCAGTAGTTTTATGTATATATTGATAGGTCACTTTACATATGTCTTGTAACTCAATTTTGGGAAGACAATTCAGCCAACCTAGTCTGTATACATGATTACATGTATCCCATTCAAATCTTCATAAGTTATTCTTCTCTCTTTCATGGCAGTTGATTTCCAAGTGGTTATGTTTTGTTGTTGGCCAGTCAATACTTTTATTTTAAACTTGTATGTAACCCTTTTGAGCACCATCTACAACTGATGTAGGAGCTATCGTCTCCTATAGTTTTCACTGTATGTCAACTAACTGTACAAGTATATATAGTTACAAGAGTTGTCAGTTACTCCATAAAATTTTTGAATTCTTAAAATTCTCAGAGATTGAGAATTGTCACATTGGGAAGTTTTTTGTTGAATAACTACTTGAAGAGAAGTTAAGAGTGGTTACATTCAGTTGATCTACATTTGCTTCCTACTGTTTTGCTTTCCTCTTGAAAATAAGCAAGTTTGAATGGAGTTATGAGTTCTTGAACACTTATGAAAGTTATGTTGTCTCAAAGCAAGATGCCAAGAGGATTTCTCCACTTAGGGGCCTAGAACAAAACTCGACAGAAAATCACCTTAATTAATGGTGGCCCCAATTAGGTCAGTTTTTATGATTATGTATTTAAACTGAATTCTCCATTTGATAAATTTGTAGCATTTATCTGCTACTGCAAACAACTCATTATTTTATGCTGCATGCTTTCAATCACAGCATTCCTTCCTGTTTTTAAGCAACAGTTAAGCCAGATTTCTCTTTTTTGTGAACATAGGTAGCCTGTTCCATTAAAATAGTCCTTTTAGTGGAATATAAGCAAATTATATCGCCGATCTTGTGACAGATCATTGTAGCATCCTTGTCCATATTCCTTGATCAATTTCCTTTATTAAATGGCCCAAATTAACATCTCCCTTTAGATACGCCAGAAATACTGGCATTGTATTGCGGAGTAAATTTGCAATTTTCTTGTCAAATAACTATTTGAGCAGATATCTTTCTCTGAACTAAAAGCTAGTTGTCCCTGTTATGCATCGAGAAGTAATGGACACACAAGTTGAGGATTCACAAGCTGCATAGGTGAAGTTTGACATGGGTTAAATTTAAGTACTCACTGGAGTGGTTGTAGTGGAAGGGTAATCAATGTTAACTTCTGGTTGTGGTATTTATAACAATTTATAACCAATGTTCTCTGTTGGTCCAAAATTGGGCATGATTGTCTCCTTGGACTATTAAATGGCTCCTTTTGGTCTTTTAAGGACAAAGAGGCTTCTATGTGGTCTTCTGGACTGTTAAATGGCTCCTTTTGATTTGACTTCCATGCACTGCTACTTTGTTTATAAACCAATAGTGTTTGCACTAAATATGCTTGTTTTGTTGCGGTTAGCCCAACCTAACTAAAGCCAAAACAAAATTGAGCCACATCAACCATGGAGCCTTCATAAACCACACATACTATTGCATTACCTCATTCCTTATTCTTCTTGTAGACAACTTGTAATCAAATGAAACCCTGGCCATATATAATAAGTAATACATGCAATAACACATAATGACAATGAAACTGCTTACAACATACCGTTGCATTACCTCGTTCCTTATTTTTCCTGTAGACAACTTGTAATCAAGTGAAACCCTGGCCATATTTAATATGTAATACATGCGATAACACGTAATGACAATGAACCTGCTTACAACATGTCATTATTTCCCATGATCCGTAGCTACCAAGAACCAAATCACAAAAATAAAAAGCATGTGGTACTTCCATAATAAAGACAAATACATCAGCAACATCATAGAATAAACCATAGAGTGATCACATGTCATCAGCATATGAAGCAGGAGTAATGGACTCTCAACCAACAACCTTTTCCAGTACTTTGACCATAATGCACACTACGAGAACACCCTAAAACTGCCTATTATTCTATTTTTGTGGAGGCAAAGATTTTTAATTATTGGATTTTAAATAAGGGGATATGCTTCATTGTGACACTTTGCAATCGATCTAATGTTTACAAGATTTTGTGTAAACATCTACGACTCCAAAGTTGAAGTTAACATCTGAAACTGGCAATGTCCTGGGAAAGAGATTCAATCAAGAAATTTTACAAAATTTTAGGACATATGCTAATGTCAAGAACTGGAAAATTGTAAGCAAAGCTCACTTCCATCACAAAATGATCTACAATTTCAAACTCTACAAAATATTTTTACTTCAAAACAAAACACATAATTCATGTTAATAATATGCAAGAACGGATTCTATGATTTCAGCTTTCTATTCTTTAAATGCAGATGCAATTCCAGAATGAAACACAGCTCTAATGTTTGAACAAACTGAAACATCCATGTTCCCAACTCTATGTGTAATAAATTTGAATAGGGAAACAATCAAGCATCCAAATTCAGGCAAAGCCAAACACTACATAATACCAAATTTGAAATAACAAAGCCTGAAAACTAAAACCAGCCTAGCAATTGGAAGTCATTAGACATTAAATAGTGGGTTAAGACTGGAGCATTAATAACCATTTTTAATGAAGACCAGAGATGATAATATACAGACAAATCTGTGCTAGCATATTTCTAGACTCTAAATTAAATAATAGAAAACTTGGAGTTCACACCAAATTCAGCTTAGATGATTGAAAACTTACGACTCTAGACGATGAAATCCCACAAATAAGCCGACGAATGGCATATTTCATAGTCGGAGCACAATTTTTCAGACAAGCATCTTTAGCAGCTTCTAGCTTTAAATCTCCATCATCATTTCCCTCAGTGCCTCTTTGCTCATAAACCATCTGGACTTCCTACAGCTCCTGAACTAAAGTTAATGTAGTGGCTGCCCTTATCTTGGCAACTGCAAAGGAGAGGTTTCTAAACACATCCATGTGTAACTTCGGTTGAACAGGGCCAGCGTATTTCCCGTGAGGAGGGTTACTCCAGAAAGCTCGGGTTTGTAAGGTTCATCAACACATCCATTCTAAGCATAAACCGAAATCACAGATGTCCAAGATACCAGATTTCTTTCAGGCATTTCAGCAAAGAGTTTGGCAGCCTCGTCAACCAAGCAATTCTGTGCATATCCCACAATCATTGATGTCCAGAAGACCACATTTTGTTTAGGCATTTTTTCAAACAGGTCAAGAGCCTCATTAACATACCCCTTCTGTGCATATCCTGCAATCATAGCATTCCATGTGACAACATCTCGTCTAAGCAATTTTTCAAACACATAATGTGCAGTGTTGATCTTCCCATATTTTTTATACATGTAAAGAAGGGCATTCCCCACAAAAACTTCAGAGTGAAACCCACTTCTGATTATTTCTTCATGAACCTCGGCCACTACTTCCAAGTGAGTACATGCTAGGAGAAGGATGGATAGAGTGAATTGATTGGGGAGAATACCTGTTCCTTGCATTTGATTGAAAAGTGTCAACACTTCTTTGCCATGGCTAGCCCTAGAGTAAGCTGCAATCATGATACTCCACGATACCACATTTTTCTTAGGCATTTGCTCCAGAAACCTGCGACCATCCATTAAATTCCTGCACTTGGAATACACCCTTAGGAGTTTATTGGGCAGAGCCTTGACAGTGCAATTAAATTTGAAAGCACTTTGGATGATGTGAGCATGGACCAGCTTGGCCTTCGGTAGAGCTCTGTTAATGAGGCATACCTGCAAGAGAGAATGATAAGCAGAGCAATCTACTTGTTCATCCATCAAATGCAAAATGCACATGGCTTCTTTTAATCGCCTCTATTTACATGCCATCTCACATCGTTCTTCACTCAGGTTAGCATTCTTCGCCACCACAAGGGCTTTCAGTTTCGCCGGGTGACTGCCTACCTGGTAAAAGTTCAAAGGTTGAGTAACTACAGGATGAATAAACTCCAGAAGACAATGAAGAAGGGAGATGATAGTCCAGTAGGTCTCTTTTGACCACCAGGATTATGGGTTTTTTTTAAGCACTAAATAACAACTTTATATTATAAAACAAAGTTGTATCAATGAATTACATTTTTATTTTTTGGAAGATTAGAGTTCTTTTTATAATCCAAAATAAATTACCACCTTGATAAAACATGATATTTATATTTTCTTCTCCCAACACTATTTTGACATTTTTATAGGTTTGGTAGTAAACAACATATCATAACAACGATAACAAAACAAGAAAGATGCCACCCAAAAAAACAAGCTATTAGTAAACAAAGTTTACTAGATAAACAACTCCTAAATCAAAAAACCTTAATCTGTTCGATTGTACAGGCATTTCATCTCTGAGATCTTTAAAATAATATTTCCATCCAATTCACCAATGCCTTTCTTTGCAAGTCAATCTCTTTCGTGATTGGATTATTATAAATATAGAGATATAGAGAGGTTTCTTATGAAAAATGGAAAATGTATAACGTAGATGAAAAATAATGTAGAAGGATAAATTACACATGAGGAGGAGATACTGTATAATGAGTGTGTGTATGTGTGTTGATTTCATCTATTTCATCATTATTGTCAATGTCATTAATTTAGATAGCATGCATGAACATGCATTTCATCTTGTCTATTGGGCATATGGCCTTAGGGCACCTTTATGGCTGTTGAAATATTGTAACTTCAAAGAATATTCTATATGTATCTTTTTGTGGTCCCTGATGGTCCTACCGGGAGAACCATTTGTATTAAATTGTACCCCGATGATCATAATCGGAAGAACTAATAAGAGGCATGAGGTAGTCCCCTCTAATTGTAAAGGTGGGTCATTAGCACCCCAGTGTGGTTACTTGAGCCTACATGTGTAACTCGAGCCTACATGATTTAACTCGAGCCTACATGTCAAATGAGTTAACTTAAGTGAACGGATGAATATAAATAGAGGTGTATTGCTCCTCATTTGTGACACACACACTCTCACTTATGTAGCGCATTAGTGGAGAAGAGAAGTAGCTGGAGAAGGAGGAGGATCAGGCTTTGATCTCCTTGCTGGTTTTATCTTTTACCTTTTTGGGGCATCTATATTGAGGAATATTTTGCTAGGTTTTTCCCTTTAGGATTTTACCAGGTTAAATCTTTGTGTTCCTTTTTTATGGTTGTGCTTGTCTATCTTTCAGTGATCCTGTTTATATGCTTTTGTCATGAAAATGAAATGAAATACTGATGTCTTAGCTAAGCATATGAAAATTTAACACGGTATCAGAGCCACCCTGAAAAGAAGACATTGTGCAGCTATAGAATCTAGGGCTTCTTACATTTTGGTTCTCTCTCCACAATTGATCAGCAAAAGAAGGATAGGATGACTCTCCATTGAAGGGCACATCTTTTTGTCGAAGCGGAATTCAATTCCAAGCATTTTCAGTTTTCGGTGCGGGAAATTAGGGATTCTTGCAGAAGAAGAATTTTTGAGTGAGCCCAGAATAGGATTTATCTCCTCATCAAAATCGAATTCTAGAGACCTGGATCAAGTTTTTTGGTTGGGTGAAACTCCGGGAAAGTCAAACCCTAGTTTGACCCCGAGCTAGAAAAACCCTAAATACTAAAACTGCTAATTTTCGGCACATTCGCTATATCCTGCGATTGGCGAATATTCAGGAGCTGAAAATTGCACATGCCGAATATAAAATCCTTATGTACACTTTATCCAAACGGCACCCTCATATTCACTATATTTGGGGAGATATGATCCCTCCAAGTTAGGGTTCCAACCTCTTCCAGAATTCATCCCTAAACAGGACACCTGGGGAAAATTGCTATATATTGGGATAAAGAGGTCCAAATTTAATTCTTGAATATGTTCCATAAATATTACAGACTTTAATTTCTGTGGTCGAAATTTCAGAACCAGAATATGAAACAATGACACGTGGCAGTCCATACAACTTCGCTGTTCTGAACAGTCCTGTAATAGGTCACCGTGGGAAAATGATCATAAATCCCAATTGGTGAAACATATTCTGATGAAACATGTGGTTTTGTATCAAGTACATGTGAGGTTAGCTCAGTGAGAAATTTCAGACACATAGGAGCAGTAATTTGAGAGATATCACAGAAACAGTGATAGACATTTCTGAAGAAGAAATTGGAAAACTAGGGCTTTCTGTTCTGAGAGCTTCCCTCCACTGTTTTAAGAAAAGGAGTACATTAGACAGCTCCATTTGAAGAGATCTATATTTATATCTAATCAGATCTTAAGTATTCCATGTTTTGAAAATTAGGGTTTCTCTAACAAACCCTATATCAGCTAGCTCTGGAAGCAGGATAGACACCTCAAATCGGTAAGATCTAATCTTTTGCTATTTGCATTTGAGGTTCTCATTTCAAAGTGATCTATCACATCAGCTTGACGATAAGCTTGGTAAAGTTGACAACTTCCAAGCATGGAAGTATTTGATCTCTCTGAATAAAATGAATTGGACACCTACATGAGTAGAGAGGTTCCAGTGCCATATGGAGATGAGGCTCAAAGCCTTACACAAGAAGAACTTGATCAAGGCCAAGAAGATCATTGTTGATTCAATCACAGATCAACTTGTACCACAAGTGTCTTCCCTAAAGACACCGAAGATGTTTGATTCCTTGATCAAGATATTTGAAGATAAGAACTTAAATTAGAAGATGGCTTTGAGAAAACAGTTGAAGAATGTGAAGATCCAGAATGCAGAACAACATGAAGCGGTAGAAGAAGAAGTGGAGAATGCAGAAGTGGTGATAGCCACCTTGAATGGCCTCCCAGGATCATGGGGTTCATTCATGCAAAGAATGTATGCCAAAAGGAAGTAATTGCTTTCGGCTTGACTCATAAGAAGAGAAGAAGAAGATGGGAGCAATTGAAGATCAAGATCTCACCATTCAAAGAAGATCCCTCAAGCGATGAGGAATATGAAGAACCTCTTATTCATCTTATCACTTGGATAAGAAATGATGATTTCATGAATGAAGAAGATGATAAAGCAGAATGGTCAAGATGAAGTCTACCCACGAAACAAATAAAAGATAAGTATTCAATTGCCATTTCATGATATTGTTTTGTTATACATTTGATTATATTCAGTTGATGTGTTATGCATGATAGATTGTTTGCATTAATGATTGTATACTACTAATATGCATGTGATGGGTAAGTAGCTCATGGTGCTAGACAACTCTCCATTGCTACTTATCAAACCTCTTTACTGACATATTGGATTAGTGCACAATATCAATGATGTCATGGTAGAGATGGAAGGCATCTTGAAAGTTTATGTGAGATATGGATGAATGTTGTATTGACTAAACAGTTGCATGATGCATAAGAATTTGTCGTTATGCATATGTTTTATGAAATAGTTCTTACCATACAACTGGTGCATTTGAATTGTAGGAAAGGTTCTGTACAACCTCCTACAAGAAAAGAAGGATGAGACTTGTTCCGAAGAACAAGTGATGACAATTCAAGATTCACTCCAATAAACATGAATCTGAAGCTCCCAGGGTCAGAGACACCATGACAGAAGAAAGAGCTTTAGAGAGCAGTAGATCCACCTTGAAGGATGAAGACCACCATGGGTACAAGAGATAACTCAAGATGAAGAAAAGAATGCTATGAAAGAATCTATGATCAAAGAATAATAGTTGATCATGGGGAATGATGTAGATGATATGATTTAGAGACATAAAGGGAAGTACGTAGTATCTTCCATATGGATCTACAAGAACAAGTGTACAAAGCAAGGTTCATTATTTTCCTCAGAAAGAATAAACTATGACATGACATACTCTATTGACCAGTATATGTCAAGCATAGAACCACCTGTACAGAATGAAGAGGGAAGATGATACTCCACTTTAGGGGGAGTGAATACAGAAAATTATATCTGAGTTCGACATGGTATGACATGATGGATAGCTTCATGATGGATAGAGACTTTACCAAGAGTAAAGTGGGTTCCAACCTTCAAGGTTGAATGCAGAAGACTAGGATATGTTGATGACCTGAGAAGACAAACTCATAGAAGATGTTATGATACTAGAATGATGTTTGGGATATAGTACTCAAACCAGCAATCAAGAATGTGGTATCTTCCAAATGGATTTGCAAGATAAGATATGTTTCTGATAGAAGTAAGGTAAGACTTGTGGCTAGAGGTTTCTATCAGAAAGAGGGAATTAATTCTGAAGAGACACTTACTCCAGGAAGCAAGGTACACTTCCTTCAAAAATATCATGGTAGTTTCTTCCATGATGAAGTAAAGACAAGACTTCCTTAATGGTATGATTGAGGAAAAGTTTTAGATCGAATAGTCACAAGGATTTGATGTTGAAGACAGATGGAATCAAGTATGCAAGATGAAGAAGGCCCTCTATGGCCTAAGGCAAGCTCCCAGAGCTTGGTATGGAAGAATAGATAGTTTCCTGATGAGCATGGGATTTTCCAAGAGTAAAGTCAATCCTAACCTTTCCTACAAGATTGTAGAAGATGAACCTGTCATTCTATTACTATATGTGGATGACTTATTCTTGATAGGGAATGAGAAACAGATCATGGAAAGAAAGAAGAAAGTAGTAGAAGAATTTGAGATGAAAGACCTTGGGTTAATGCATTATTTCCTAGGTCTGGAAGTATGACAAAGTTCGGAAGGAATCTTTCTCAACCAGGGAAAGTATGCGGTAGAGATATTGAAGAGATTCACTATGTTGGAATGCAAAGTCATGGCCACACCCATGGACTCCAACCTGAAGCTGTTAGCTGATGACTCATTAGAGTTAGTGGATGTGACTCACTACAAACAGATCATTGGGTCATTGATGTACTTAACAAATACCAGACCAGACATTTGTTTTGATGTGAACACCATAAGTCAATATCTTGTTCAACCAAGACGGGTTCACCTAGTAGCTGCAAAACATGTGATGAGATATATGAAAGGGACTATAGAATTTGGTCTATACTATGATGGTAGCCATGAGTATAGATTGTATGGCTACACAGATGCAGATTGGGGTAGAAGTATCTCAGACAGGAAAAGCACATTAGGTATATGCTTTTGTTTGAGGTCTGCTATGAGTTCATGGTTTAGCAGGAAATAGTCCAGTGTTTCTCCTTAGCATAGTTGAAGCAGAATACATAGCAGATTGCTCTACTAAGTTGTGAAGCCATATGGCTTCAGAAGCTAATATCATTTCTCTTTGACCTGAAGATGGATACTACAATGATTCTATGTGATAACCATATTTGTGATGACAAAGAACCCTGTGTTCCAATGTAACACGCAGAAATCTGGTATTTCTACATACAAGATAAGATGCAGATGATGATACTATAGATGCAAATGATGGTGATTCAGTATTTCTATACTGAATATAGAGATGATGATGTTTCAGTATTCCCATACTGAAGATATATATGATGATGATTTTAGTATTCCCATACTAAAGATATAGATGATGATGATTTCAGTATTTCTATACTGAATATATAGATGATGATGCTTTCAGTATTCACATACTGGAGATACAGATGGTGATAGTTTAGTATTTACATACTGAAGATGTAGATGATGATGGTTTGGATGATGATGTACTGACGAAGCCTCTGCCTCAAGTAGAGTTCGAACACTTTCGAGACAAGCTTGGTGTTGTTTAGAAAGACCTTCCTCGAAAGGGGGAGCAGTGATGTTGCAGTGGGATTGTATCATCCCTGGGCATTTTCCCTAAAGTGATCTGGAGACCTCAGTCCTCAAGAATGAAGAGGGATTGTATCATCCCGAGACATTTGTCCACAATATATTTGGTGACCTCGATCCTCGAGAACGTGGTGGGATTGTATCATGCCTGGGCACTTACCCTAAAGTGATCCGAAGACCTTGTTCTTCGAGAATGAAGAGGGATTGTATCATCCCGGGACATCTATCCATAATAGATCCGGTGACTTCGGTCCTTGAGAATGTGGTAGGATTGTATCATTCTTTGACATAGTCCTAAAGTGACAGGGACTGATTCTCCCATAATCAATCCGCTGGCTTCGGTCCTCGAGAATGTGGTAGGATTGCATCATCCTTGGACATAGTCCTAAAGTGATAGGGACTAATTCTCTCGTAATCAATCTGGTGGCTTCGGTCCTTGAGAATGTGGTAGGATTGCATCATCCTTGGACATAGTCCTAAAGTGATAGGGACTGAATCTCCTGTAATCAATCTGGTGGCTTTGGTCCTCGAGAATGTGGTAGGATTGCATCATCCTTGGACATAGTCCTAAAGTGATAGGGACTGATTCTCCTGTAATCAATCCGGTGGCTTCGGTCCTCGAGAATGTGGTAGGATTGCATCATCCTTGGACTTAGTCCTAAAGTGATAGGGACTGATTCTCCCATAATCAATACGGTAACTTCGGTTGTCGAGAATGTGGTGGGATTGTATCATCCCTGGACTTTAAGTCCAAAAGTGATCCAAATACTTTTTGTCTTTGAGTTGTGGATTGCATGTTTTTGCTGATGGTGATGATGTCATACTAATCGAAAGATCAAAGTATGATGATGATGATGTATTGATCAAAAGATCAGAGTATGATGATGTACTGATCAAAATATCAGAGTATGATGATGACGTACAGATCGAAAGATCAGAGTATGATGATGATGACACACTAATCGAAATATCAGAGTAAGATGATGATGACGTACTGATCTAAAGATCAAAATATGTTGATGATGTTTCTGATCGAAAGATCAGAATATGATGATGATGTTTCTGATCGAAAGATCAGAGTATGTTGATGATGTTTCTGAATGAAAGATCAGAGTATGATGATGATGTTTCTGATAGAAATATTAGAATGTGCTGATGATTATGATCAACAGATCAGAATATGATGATGATGATGTTGCTGCTGATCGAAAGGTCAAAGTGTTGATGATGATATTGCTGATCGAGAGGTCAAAGTGCTAAAGATGTTGCTGCTGATCAAAAGGTCAAGGTGCTGAAGATGTTGTTGCTGATCAAAAAGTCAAAGTATTGAAGATGTTGCTAATCGAAAGGTCAAAAATTCTGAAGATGTTGTTGCTGATAGAACAATCAAAGTGTTGAAGATGTTGCTGATCGAAAGGTCAAAATTCTGAAGATGTGTTGCTGATCGAACAGTCAAAGTGCTGAAGATGTTGCTGATCGGAAGGTCCAAGTGCTGAAGATGTCGTTGCTGAAGATGTTGCTGATCAAAGTAGTCAAAGGATTAATGATGATGAAGACTGAAGATTGAAGATGAAGACTACATGATGTTGAAAAGCTTCCAATGATTTATAGATGTGTTACCCTGCTGATGTTGATGATGTCCCCTATCTCTACTCTTGTTGTTGTTGATGTTCCTATAGAATACCCTTCTCGTTAAGGGGGAGTGTTAAAATATTGTAACTTTGAAGAATATTCTATATGTATCTTTTTGTGGTCCCCGATGGTCCTACCAGGAGAACCACTTGTATTGCATTGTACCCCGATGATCCTAATTGGAAGAACTAATAAGAGTCATGAGGTAGTCCCCTTTAATTGTAAAGGTGGGTCACTAGCACCCTAGTGTGGTTACTTGACCCTACATGTGTAACTCGAGCCTACATGATTTAACTCGAGCCTACATGTCAAATGAGTCAACTTAAGTGAACGGATGAATATAAATAGAGGTGTAGTGCTCCTCATTTGTGACACACACACTCTCACTTGTGTAGTGCATTAGTGGAGAAGAGAAGTAGCTGGAGAAGGAGGAGGATCAGGCTTTGATCTCCTTGCTGGTTTTATCTTTTACCTTTTTGGGGCATCTATATTGAGGAAGCTTTTGCTAGGTTTTTCCCTTTAGGATTTTCCCAGGATAAATCTTTGTGTTCCTTTTTTATGGTTGTGCTTTTCTATCTTTCAGTGATCTTGTTTATATGCTTTTGTCATGAAAATGAAATGAAATACTGATGTCTTAGCTAAGCATATGAAAATTTAACAATGGCTACCGTCAACCTTAAGCCAAATTGTATACATAATATGGTTGACCATGGTAATCATAAGAACAATGGTGTTGTGAGACTCCTTGGAATTTTTTTCCATAGGTCAAGTATGAGGGGATAAAATTCCTCTCGATGAGACACCCAATGATGTCATTGTTGAGTATGAAGATGTATGGGTATCATACATAACATATACATTACATGAGCACATTTTTAGTGGGATGTTTCGAAAGGCCATGAAAAGGAATTGAATTAAAGATGTATTGAAGCCATATGGGTGGCACAACCATAGGGTCTAAATCCTAATTGCATTTTATCGACATTGTTTCTAATGGACCTTGGATTTGTGGGGATACCCTTATCTTGTTCTCTTCATAAATTAAAGGTTTTTCTAATGACCATATAACTTAGTTATCTTTCCCTATGTGTGTGGAGTTCTATGATAATAGGAAGGGAATAATACCAAAAGTAAACGAGGAAGGTGAAATGTAGAAAGGAAATAGCAGGCCAAGCCTATTTTGAAAATGATTTGCATTGTTGGGTTACCCTAAAGGAAGAAGGGAAGGAAGGGAAGGTGCTTGCTAATATTATATTATGGAAGAAGGAAGGATTAGAAAAAGATTGAGGCTAAGAAGGAAGAGAAAAACAAGGGTACACAACAATATAGGAAACCTTTTATGGGGACATCCATGGTAAGGAAGATTGGAAAAATCAAAAGAGGACACCATAGGGGTTGGATAAATGAAGAAGGTATGCTAAATAGATGTTAAGGGGGCACATAACATAGGATAAAAGGACACAATCATTCATTAATACTATAGGCACATTAGTCAACCCAAAAGGAACCACCACAAAACCACAATTCTCAAATCAAAATGTAAAAGCAGTTTTCATGATATTTTCATCCTTTATTTATAGATGATCATACCCCAATCATAGATCAATATTAAAAAACATTATGGCCCCTTTAATATAATAAAAAAATCAATAGATATAAGGAACGGGATATTTGTTATATATGGTGGCCTTAATCATTCAACTCTATGTAATCTATACACAACATATAGGATCCATCCTTCTTCCTCACAAAGATAATCGGTGTTCCCCAAGGTGACACGCTAGGTTGGATCCACTCTAAATCCAAAAAATTCTTCATATACATCTGCAACTAATGAAATTCAAGCATGGGAATTGAATAAGGTAACTTATATGGTCTTTGGTTCAACAAATAACACCAAATCACAATTGGGAGGAAGCCCATGCAACTCTTCAAGAAAAACATCTGGAAATTTTGATAAGATGGGATACTGAGTCAAAACTATGCCACCATAATATGCATATAGTAGCCCTTCTTGGGACTTATTTTTGGCTACAATAATGGAACAAATTGCAAGGATACAACCATGTTTTTCCCTCTCAAGACCTCTTCCTTCCCTTCATCATCTAAGAAATGAAGTAACTTTCTTATGTAATATAGCACAACCGAACGCACCTCCAACCAATCCATGCCTATGATTACATCATAAGATCCCATTGTTTTCTAACACTGGGCTATTTGAGTCACATGCACTCCAATATCGAAATCCATCAATCCACCCCCCTACTTGACTCCTGAGGTCATCTCAATGATGTTAAAATCATACTTCCTAATAGCCACCAAGCCACATATATACAATGCATTTGGTAAAATAAATCTCTCAGATGTGGTTCTTGGATCAATTAAAATAGAAAGAGTAACATCCTTTCTTTTACTTGTTATCTCCAAGGATGTTAACTAGTGCACATGGTTGTTCATTGTTATATGGGTTTGGTGAGCTCTCCCAACATCTCCCACCATGGTCTAATTCTTAAGGCAGATAATCGATAACAAACACCAACCAAATGACACTTTACAAGGGATAGAGTTTAAGAATTTATAGAGTTTAAGAAAATATTGGATAGGATTTATATTGATAAAGAGTAGTGATCCTTTCTCACAATAATTCACACTCTACAGCCTACAACCTTCCATATTATCTAGTTTCATATCATCTCTCAGCATTATCCACTGTGACTATCGGGGATGAATCCCCCAACCGCTCTTTATTTTTATTTAAGATAAAGTTTTGTATCTTAGTTGTGAGGATAAATCCTCACTGATTAAATAAATTTTGGAACTTAGAGCCCTAGATTCATGGTGAGGATGGTTGAATAATATGGCAGGAAAACTCTAAATGCTCAACACAAATCAAACTCACTCTACTAAGAAGATAAAAATAATGGGCCAGAGATCAAATTAAAAACAATGGTATTGTGTATAGGCTTTTGGACTTACATCATTCACATGCCCTTTAAGGTCACAATGTGAAAGGACACCTAATCAAGCTCCTAATACCATAATACCTCTAGATATGGGACTTTTCTATTGGGGACTATACTATTCCACTCTAGTCCTTAATGCCTCCATTTGTTATATATATATATATAACAATTGGTTTCTTGTTAATATAAATTGTAAAAGATTAGGGCTTGGTTGAGCCCAATATTTCCATTTATTGTCTTTGCAAGTCCACCATATCCACCCACAACTCATAACCAAATCTAGTGTTGAAAGAGTTCATGTCATGGCCACTATGGTATATAATGTGCACAATGTGTTGATATAATAAAGAACACACATGTATGTAAAAAATGTTTAGACATTCCCACAATCAATGTGGGATAGAGATATAAAGGGAATCAAAGGAAATATGAAGCCTAAAGATTAATGTGCATCGAAAAGTAAAAATTTTGGGATCTTGACGATAGGATCAACAACAATGTTTTAGAGATGCAACGAGAGAGGCATCAAAGGCTTATCCTCTAGGTTCTCTAATTGTTGATATTGTGATAGAGAATCAAGTCTATGATCCATACTCTGCAATACACACTGATTTGACCACCCTACAAGGTTATCCCAAGGCTGTAGCTCCTCTAGAAGGTGATTCAGATCAACCTCAAAGATTCAAAAGGCTAGGAACAACAAATAAACCTCTTCAACAAGCATGAAAACTCTTCAAATGCATCTCCAAGAGTATTCAAATACACCACAAGAAGGAATGGTGATCAATGCTTTGTTGGCTGCTACCAGATGAACCCTATAATTTCTGTTTAAGAGTGACGGCTTGCAGTTTGTTTATTCAATCACCCTCCAACAACAACATTACTTCCTAATGAGGTTTTAATCCATGAACTTCTTTTTAGATCTAGACTACTGCAAATCATTTTCAAGTCACATGTTAGCTGATGCTTAGACTGCTGCACATGAAATGATGCCTAAAGGATGCCCGGAATTGAAAATAAGGCTGCCTCTACATAGGAACATGACCATATTTGCCAATGGACACAATAAATTTCACCCAGAACATAGCATAATTGCTTCTCAGCTATGACTTCGACTGTGTTCTTGCAAGGGGTAATTGCCCCAATGGAATACTTGGCTTTGGAGGATGAATGGAATCATAAAGGCTCAAGATGGAGTGGTGTGGCTTGCCTTGCATAGCTATATCACCTTGGGTCATTATTGTGCATGAAATCATCATTGGATCTTGACACTAGTACTTAGGAGTGGAGCACTTCGCTTATGTGTGGCTTACTTATGTTTAGTAGGCTTTCTTGTAAGGCTTAAGTTGACCTAAGCTATATTGTTGTCCTTCCTTGCCTCTCATATAAATAGAGAAAGGAGAGAGTATTTCCAAACATCACAACACATCACAAATTCATTTTTATCTCTTCTTTGGGGTGCTCTCTTAGTGGTGTGCTAAGTTTCATGAGGAAACCCTAGTGGAGCATAAGAGGAGAACATGGATGATTATTTCTTGAATTATTCTTTATACATTTGATGGAAAATGAATGTACTATAGTGATGGAGGCGTAGGTAGTTGATTTGGGCAAATACTAAGTTTGTTTAATTTGTTGTATAGGTGCAAAATTTGCCTCTTTTGCATTTTCTATTGGAGACAAGGTAGATATTTTGCAATGTGGAGTGAAGGTGGGTGAAGGCCCCATATTCAATACAAAGATTGGTCATAAGGTGCATGGAAGGATGGTAAAAAAAGGATACATCTGGATAATTTACCAATCTGTGAAAGGGAAGCTTCATTTTTTTCACTAAACATGAAATAATAAACGATCTCCCCTACTGTGCAAGCACCTGGGCAAGGTGTAGAGTAGATTCTATTTCAAGCATGATGTTTCAGCCTAAATGACACATTTTTTGTGACATGTTGCAAGACCAAATGTATTTACCCTTGCGACATACCTCCAATACTAAGTTTATTTTATTGTGAAAATGCATTCAGGCACCATGAATATTTTAGTGTGACACCATTCATGGAAATGATGTGCCCAAAGATAATGGGTCTCAATATGAAACAAGGAACATTTGGAGATCTTAGCATAAATATTTTTCTCTCCCATATACTTCAAAATAAATGTCAAATACTCCATGTACCCCTTTCGAGTTCATGAATAGATCAATATATAATTAAGGAATAGTTGAACAAAATTTTATAGGTACTTATGAAATAAGGAATAACTGAACGAACTTGTCTAGGTACTTATGAAATTTACCATTCATGAGAATCATTCATTCATACTATAGGCACATTAGTCAACCCAAATTGAACATAGTTTGAAGTTGCATAAACATAACACCATCTAATGCTAAAGGAATAAAAACAACACAACTTCCATAGAACTACTAGATGCCATGGGAATAAAATTAACACAACTTCATGCTACAGTCAATGCCATTTATCTTCACCCAATAATCATTATCACCCTTTTAGGACACAAAAAACAAACAAAATACAATCTTCCATTTGAAAAAAAGTTATATTTTACATAAATTAAAAATTGGCATGATTTAATGAATGTAGAATTTGTGTTTTCAAATTAAGGCCATATTTCCTTTGAATGTGGATTACATAGATAACATAGAAAGATACGTGTGGGGGTTCAATCAACAACAATGTTAATGTTAACACAGGAACCAGTGAATGCCTCCTTTCATTGTAGTAGTTCTGTCCCTCATCCAGGCACAAAAATGCATGAAAGAGCAGAGAAGTTAAAACGGGTAGAATACCAAGGAATTTGGATGACCACATTTGCATTGGTAGGACGTTGAATTGCACCCAGATTGGGAAAAAACATTGAACATTTTGGTTAGCTAAGAAATCCTCAAACCCGGGGACTAACAAGGTATTATTATAAATCCAAGGCCCTTGTGACATTTCATTTGGGACACGAGACTTGCTAGCGAATGGAAACAGAAAAAATCCTTTGGTAAGGGTTCTGGTTTGGACATATTTCCAACCAAAGGCCCCCCAGGGTTCCCTATCCCAGCTACAGATTATAGCTTTAGGGGGAACCCACCTCGTAAAATACCCTAGCAAGGTTTCTTCCATATAAGCATACACGCAGTATCAAGCTAATCAATTGGGTTTTCTATAGTAACATAGTTGTCAGTTTCGTAATTACCATGTTGAATTCGCAATAGTCATAAATGTAGAACAAAACACAAAATATAGATCAATCGAGGGAGCATATTTTCCTTGTATGCAATCTATAGCTGAAGTTGATTATGTCAAAACCATTAAAATCTACTGTAAAAATAGGCTCAAACATATTAGGCCAAATAGATATGATTACAACTACAGGCTATGGATTACATACTAGGTTTCTCTTCATCATTTAAAGCATATGGATATGCTTCATTTATTGCATGCAGCGATACTAAGGCCAACTCAGCCTGTAGTTGTAATCATATCTATTTTGCCTAAAGCTACAAGTCCTAATCCCCCTGAAGCTACAAGCCCTAATCCCTAGTGGCATTCTCAAACAAATTTTCCTTATCTTGTGGCAACAACTCATCGATTAACAATCTCTCTTCATCATCATCCTCATCAAATTTGCTTCTGAAAATGGTGTTTGACAACTTCATGTATATGGAGACTCTCTTTTGAAAGGCGAGGGGGAGGGCAGTTAGGAATCAGACGCATGAAAGATTTGATTTTAGGAGGGAGCATAGAGGAGGAGGGTGGTTGGAAACCTCCATCAATGGTGGCCATGACATCTGCAGAAGAGGTGAACCTGAGAACCCTAATGTGCGAGTTGAAACCCTAGCAGAGCGACTAAAAATTTTTGGTTATCCCCTATGTAAATATTTACATAAGTTCAATGAATGGTCACAAAAATAACATGACCATTTAAAATAACTTCCATAGTTTCAAAAAATAATAATTAATTAATTTTATAGTTTTTTTTTCAAAACAACACAACCATTTTCTATAAAAATGGTAAATTAAATCACTCAAACATAACTCATTCTAAGGACACCTATAAATTTAAAAAAATCCTTAAACTTAATTTCCCCCAATTTGACAAATATTTTTTGAAAACTTGAAATTTTAGTGGCTATACCGCCAATGACATTGAAGTCACCGTTTTTGCTCATTTGCTGGGAAAATAAATTGGTCGATCAGGTGGGGAATTTTAGTCATGGGTTGGAAAAATTCACTTCATATTGTTTGGTCAGGTCGGGAATTTCAGTCATGGGTTGGAAAACTTCACCTCATAGCGGCACGTGGGGATCGACCTGCATCTCCTCAGGGTCGATTTCACTGATTTTTCATAAAGGGACTTTCACGTATTAGGTTGTGTTGCATTTTGGTCAGGACTAACTTTTTAGGTATTTTCTCAATCTTCTGCAACAATATTTTGTTCGGCTTATTTTCCATGTACACTCCATCCCTGTAAACTTCGTACAAGGTTGATTTCACTGATTTTTCATAAAGGGACTTTCACATATTAGGTTGTGTTGCATTCTGGTCAGGACGAACGTTTTAGGTATTTTCTCAATCTTATGCAAGAATATTTTGTTCGGCTTATTTTCCCTGTACACTCCATCCCTGTAAACTTCACACCTGGTAGATTAATGTTGGTTCCTCCATCCTTTACTGCCCACTTACGATTGGATGTGATATGCAACCCACTATAGCTCAAAATATATTTAGATATTAAACAACCAACACTGTTCATTAAGTTTGAGGCAGTGCTATCTTCCCCACATCCACCAAAATTCCAATCACAGACCATGTTGTCACCTTCTTGTCGCATAATGCAAGAGGAAAAGTGGGTGTTGTCGCATCATGCAAGAAGAAATAACGAATTCGCCCTTTGAAATTTGCTGCAAATATTCCATTTACCCCCAATTTCCTGTTAAATTTACCATGAACCCTTCAATCGCCATCGATTTCCAGTTGTAGAGGTTTTAATCAGCTAGATCGCCCCCGATTTTCATTAGTAGAGGTTTTTAGCAGCTAGATCGCCCCGAATTTCTAGCAGTAGAGGTTTATAGTAGCTAGATTGCTCCCGATTTCCTTTAGTAAAGGTTCATAGAAGCAAGTACACTATAAATCAAAGGTACGGTTGCAAGATGGAATGCTTGACAACTCCTCTGTTCACTAATCTCTTTCTTCCATTTGCAGATTTGGTACCTACTTGCTGGAAAAAATAATATTTTTTTAGCATAATTACTCCAAAAATCCAATAATTTTCCTAACATGTCACTGATAGGTCCCTTTGTATCAATGGCTAATCCTATTACAATTGTACTAAGCATGCTCAAATTAACTACTATAATACCATACATGGCAGGCAAACTAGAACTGATAAAAATGTTGACTATGTAGTACTCTGTGTCAAAATAAATAACAAGACCAGCCCATAGACCAATAGAAACCTAGATGAAAAGATCCCAATGCTTCAGAACCTTTAACTTTACAATCTAAACATTGAACTGTAGATAAAAATACTGAGCATGCAAAATCCACAACCTTCAAATTTCACCTAGCCTGCACCACCACAAGCTTAGGATTATCCTTGAAATGGGGAACAGTCTAACTCAGGAAATCAAAGTTTGGCCGAAAGTTTGCATAAAAATTCCAAAAAACTGATCATCTTTTATATAATAATTATTATAGGGTTGAGGGTTATTTAGGTGATAAAGTGGACAATTTACAAGTCGAGGAACAATTCCAATAGCAAGATGGACTTTGAAATCTAGGGTAGAGCATAAAACACCTCTCCAAAACACATCCTGAAACTAGATTCAAGCATGAAACTTACTATGCTTCCTTATAGAACAAAGAGGATCATGCACTGGAGCAGCTTGCTCTTGTCAACATATTAATAATCTTCCTTTTACACAACTCAGGCTGTTGTGCAAGGTAGCATAATGACCCTGGCCAAGGACATACGGTAAGGAACAAGTGGCTATATAAACATCAATCTTATTCTAGTTCAAACCCAATCCAATTTGTCCAATGGGTCACTTTGAATTAAATCTCTATAGATGTGCCATTAGATGTATTTGTGTTTTTGTCTGTCTCTTTTTTGTCAAAAAGAACGGCAGCTATGGATTCCCTTCAAAAGGAAAAAATATTTTCTGTCTAGTTGAAAATATAGAGTTCAACCACATTCCTCAGGTGGGGGGTTTGTCAAGGTAGTAAAGGAATAAATGTCTAAGTGGGCACATCCTCTTGACCTGAATGGAGTTCAAATGACTTTTTGAGAACACAATTACTAACCTATAGGACTTAACTAATCAGATTAGTGTCCTTTCATATACCTGGTTAGCAAGATAAATTTCATTAGTAGTGGTGCAACAATCACTGTCTATGTTGTTTGTTAGATCACATTTTTTCATTTCAAACAAAAGAAAAATTAAAATGGTTTTCAATAGTTATTGAACGACCAAACCTTTTGTGTCATTTCTGAGATTGACAAAAGCTAAGGGAGAACTTCCTCTTCTAGTTACACTAATACAATTCCATTTGGCATTGTCACTAGCCATTTTTTTCCTCTTTACTTCCTTTCAAAGATACATGAATGCCTTTTGAATGAGCAAACCTGTTTTGGCATGGTTTATATGAACCTGTCTAAGGTGAGTCCAACATCTGGTCAATTCAAGTTAATTTTAACTAAATCTTGCAACTATCTTTGCTCATGCATTAAGAACACTGTTCACGAGTCTCCTTGGGTGGCCATTGTGTTTAGAATTGCTTGAATGGAAAATTGGTTAACAATTTTGTAAATTTTTTAGTTGGCTCTTATATATGTATAATATTGGTCAACTCTCTAACTCCTCTAGGTATGAGATCTACTTTGTCATACCTGTCACTCCACTTTCTTGCTTTCTACTTCTACAGATCCGAGAATAGTTATAACAGAGGTTGATACTGGATGAATACTACAGATTGAAATATCTCAGCGATCTTTCATAACACAATTAAAGATCACCCATGAGAGACCAAGGTTGGTTACATTCAATTAGCTATCACTCTTCTATCAGGTGGCAAGAGGCAATGTGACCACCTGATAGGAGTGTAAATTAATCAAAATTGACCACTAACATGGTGTTGATCTAGTCTCCACCAGTCATATGTTGTGGTGAACCCAACCAATAGTGTTGAATACTGAGCTATGTTATTGGTATTGATATTCACTCTTCCGTATAGTGAGTTTATCAAGTTGGCTAGGTTGAATGGAGAATTTATTCTCTGTTTGAAGTCTTGAGACACATGTTTTACTAGGTTTGAAATGCATGGTCTATGTGTTGAGCTAATTGTTCTCTTAATCATGTTGTTCTTGGATACCCTCTAGCTATATGTACAATTGCCAAGAAGTTGTGTCATCCCTATGTACCCTACGTGAGGATCACTCCAATAGTGACGATCTCATATTTATACATGTGCAAGTATAGTAAGTTGGTTTAGCCTAAACGTTGCTTGTTGTTAGGCATTGTCATTAGTGCACCAGTAGGGAGTAACGTTGGGTATTGTGAGTAGAAGTATTTAAGTGGTTTTAAGGGGAAGGAAATCCCTGGTGCATAAAAAACTACGAGTCCTATTTTTTTTGTTCTTGTGCATGTCTCTAGTTCAAGAGTGAGATGGTTGTAGAGCCTGTTGGTTGTGAGAAAGTGTAGTTGACTAGAGGATATCCATCTTATTGTTTCTAAAAATCCTTATGACCAAGTTGAGTGGCACATATTGGTTTGTATTTGAATTCATTGATGAAGTTTGAGTAGGTCACAGCCTATGTTGTGTTATGCAGTGTGTTGTGTCATGTGAAGTCGAGAAGAATCTCATAGAGTATTTGACTATTGTGTATGAGAAAGGCGACCTAGTTATATGGGTTGTGTGATTTAGTCATAAAAAGGATGAAATATTGTGTTTAAGCTACCTAGTTAAGTTGTGTTCTATTGAGTAGCAATGAGATATAGTAGATAATAAGTGAAGGGTACATTTTTACTATGGAAATGAAAAATGAGTTCAACAACAAACACCACCAACATTTGGGGATAAAGAGGGCTTAGTGCTCTTAAGTAAATTCCATTTTCCATCATCATCATAGTGTGTGATTGTGTGTAAAAGAAGAAGAATATTGAATGTGTGGAAAATAAGAATAGTGAATGTGTGAATGAAGTCATGCCCAGCCCACAAGGGCTCCAAAATAGTCACGGTGTGCTGGGAAGAGGCCAAGACATTCATGCCCAGCTAGAGAGGAGGAAAAGACAATAGATAGAAGGAAAACACAGTCACAGCCTGGACCATAGAAATATATAAGCAACAAGAAGTTAGCAACCCAAATGATCAACTCAAGGCAACAATACCTCTAGGCATCAATCACAAACCAACAAGGATCAGATTTGAACTTCATTCATGTCAAGAACTCCCCAGAAATGGAGAAGTGAAATTAATTTATAACCTTTAAAATCCTTCTAGAAACGTCACTTAGACAATAAATGGACAATATAGGTGTATTTTAGGCCTTAATCAATATTTGCAGCCTCATTTCTCCATATGTTGGGTACCTAAGTAAAGAAAAGCAATAAAATCCTAAAATTTACAAATTTGGGTAGTTCCTTTGGGATTATATCAGTCCTCTTATCATCCAAACAAAATTTGAAGGCCACTTGGTAGACCTAAAGGTGTGTGCCAAACAAACACCCTTCCTAAGGAAATTCAATTCAAAATACTATCAAACCTCTTACAAAATGCAGTGAACAAGTGTGAAATTGGCTACCAAGAAAGTGATAATCCTCACTACCAAAGTTGTAGACACTTAAAGTTATAGTACATCAAATAAAACCACAAGTCTTGAGAAGATATAAAGTCATTGCAGAAGACCTTTATTTCCCACCAGTGAAGCATATATACCATTGACAATAGAAGTCACTGACATAAAGTCTCCAATAAAATCTACATGTGGCATGAAAGGGACATGAGTGTGAAATATTGAAGTAGAAGAGCAAAGAGTACTCAAGAAAAACTAATCCCTTTCGTTTAGAAATTTAGTTCTCTTATAGGTGCCATGCAAGGTTACTTCAACACCCTAAAAGCGTGATAAACTTGTCTCCAAGATAATGCCCAACTTTGGAAGGGGGTGTCTAAATGTCCTCCTTTCTATGAAATGTTTCCCTAGGTGACCCCCAAAATCCATGGGCATGGGAAACACAAAGGGATTTCCCTTGACCCTACAAGACATGTCCCCGTGGAGCATTGATTTTTTGTTGTAAAACTAGAAGTGTTCCATTTTCAGTGTTATATTAGGTTATATTTGAGTAGTGAGTTAACTACTATTCCATATTTAGAAGTATAAGTTTACACTTTGATTTTGTTATTTTTGGATGTTCGAGTTTCTAGACTTAGCAGTTTGCTTGTTCAGAATTAGATTAGGGTTTTAATTTTTTAGTTTGGGTTCCCACACAGGTGTGCTACTTTGTATTTTTCTCCTATCCTTTTACATATATATGAGAAAAGAAAAGTTGTTAGTGATTGATCATCTTCGGTTTTGTTTTCTAACAACAACAGAATTTGCAATAAAAATGCTGCAACTGAACTATATAGCTAAGTACTACAAAAGTAGTAAATATTCTCAGAGTGGGAACTAGATATTCCAAAACCCATAAGGCTAACAAGCCCAATCAATGGTTTTGGAATAAGTGAAGGGTACATTTTTACTATGGAAATGACAAATGAGTTCAACAACAAACACCACCAACATTTGGGGATAAAGAGGGCTTAGTGCTCTTAATTAAATTCCAATCATATACTGTCAAACATCATAGAATAAATTCCTGAAAAGTTGTAATCATGCAAGTCCTGAAATGATGAAATGCTAAAAATGTTCAAGTCTACTAAATTTTGAATGGAACCTGAAATTCTGCATTTTTCATATGACGTCCAGTCCACCTATTCTACTTGGTGTGAACTAGTCTATTCCATCTATTATGGTAACATTGGTAGTAATGTGGGATCTTGGGTTCAAAACCCCCTATGTAGGTGGATATTAGGCCTAGGATCATACATTTAGTGACACAGGGAACAAGGTTCAAAACCCCTATGTGGGTGCAAATGATACCAAGCACAAATCATAGATGATTTCACTAGGAGACAACCCAAATAGAATGGTATCTTAGCCAAAGGACAACTGTATGTTTTTATAAGAGAAAATTATAAAGGAAAAGAAATTGCAACACACTGATCTTGAAAAGTATGAGAAACTATTCTACTCCTCTCTATCCCCACAGATCTTTGACATTTCTTTTGTCTATTCCTTCTAAAACTTTAGAAGTTCACTTAGCTCTATAGTTTCCCTCATAGAATGGCTGACAATGCCAGAAACTACACCATATATTTGGTGAAATTTGGCTGCAACCTGGTAAGGATCCTCAACCCAGTCTTACATCTCCTTTTCCAAACAAGACAAGTTTCCTAGACCTTGATGTAGGCAAGGTCTTCCATGTCCATCAGGATTGACACATGACCAACCAATAGGTTTCTTTCCTACCCTACTGGATCCTTTTGGATTTCCTACATAATCTTGACTTGTGTCACAGCAAGTTAAAGTGTGCCCTTGTGGTCCTAATACAGTAATACCTACTTCAAAGAGGTGTCTAATTGGACTTGGTAAGATAGGGGTTGTGGACCCAACTTTGTCAGAGGGGGACTCTTTTGCAGGTGCCCGGGATTTTGGAGATGTGTTAAAGGGACCGTCTACAATGGGGGTCATGAGCGGCATATAGAAACCCTTGGTGTTTACCGACAGTGAATCTCAAAGGGTGGAGGAGCCATCCCTCATGTGCTGAGCTGCACATGGTTCAAAATCAACACCATGAGCATCACATGCATCTAGCTATAATATCAATACTATGTTGTTGTAGTTATTATTAGTAACAATGCTAGTTTGGTTTTAACAATATTATTATATCTATAGTTTCATCAGAATAGGTGGTACATGAAAGGTTTTCTATGGATGTTAGCATATTTCATTCTTAGTGATTATTTAAAATTTTGCGGCTACCTGTATAAAGTTTTACATTAATTTGAAGGATAGTCTAAAATTCAATTGATTTGGACTGTAAAAAAATCATAATCTATGCTAAAGCTAGCTGCTAAGTAGATTTTGGTTGAACTTGAAACATGCACTTGTTAGTGTCTTATTGCTTGTTAGCTATTTCAGATGTAAAAGATGTATCCTGCAGCTGTGTCTATGACATGTAATGTAAAATGACAATGTGGCTGTCATGAAGTTAGTTTAATAGTCCCAGTATCTGTGTGGGAATCTAGCTTTGTGCCCTTTGGACCAAATTTTAACTCTTCATGAGTTTTAGGAAGCTAGCAGTTGCTGCAACACTGGAAAGGTAGTCCAACAGATGGTTAATGTATAGGTAAGGACACTTCATGTACATTGAATTCATGATATTATCGCAGGTTCAAACACTGACCCATCACCAAGGATTAAAAATTGTTTAACAAGTCCCCCTCACTAATAAGGTACCTGAAAAACAATTGATATTGGATATTAAATGCTACAAATAGGAGGACTATGAGAAAAAAGATCCCAAAAGAGATTGCTAATTAAATTTTAAAAATTGCTATTCCTTTAAGGCATTGAATGACTCCTTGAACAATGTGTTATGGGAAAATAGAGGCTTCCAGATAAGAGGCAACATTTAGAATCTTGCCAAATAACTTGGAAGCATTGAAATAGTAGCTTAGACCTTGAGAAAACTACAAGGGTTGGACTCATCAAGAAAAGTATGAGCAGAGGCTGTTGGACAAGAGACAAGAATTAGGAGATTACAGAATAACCTGGCAGCATTGAAGCAGTTAGTAAGACTGAGGGTAAACTATGGTGGTTGGGTACAAATTCATCAAAAAATGAGCTACTTACCAGAAAGCCTAGCATTACCGGTTAATGAACTCTGAGGAGTGTGGGCATAAACTTCTACTATCTACTAGAATTATGATCCATAGTGATCTAATACAAATGCCTCCAAAGGATGGACCTAAAGAGTAAAATATCTTGGGGAGAAAAAAGATATCATACAAGAATACTTTAAATTTCTTGGTTGGAAATCTTGAAAAATGACAAGCAGGAACACTTGGTTGGGTAAATCCAGGAGAGCTATTAACATGAGAAATTGTATCAAGAGACACTAACCAAAATCCCATTGGCACACTTGAAATCACTAAAGAAGCATGCCAACTGTCACCAAACTTTTATCACAAAATAAGCATGTACTTTTAAATAAAAGGATAATATGTGAGTTTGTCAAACAACTGGACTTCATCAATAGTTGTGTAATAACTAGAAGGTCGTTCCAACAACTGGCTTATTAGTTGTCAATTTAGCCTAGGCCAAGTGGTGGAGAGTAGGAGTGTTATCCTCAATTCAAGTTTCTCACAACATTTTACCAATAAGAAAGATTGGTATATTGATTTTGTTGAGGACAAATCCAACTCTAATTTTGTATTCGAGTGGTGGAGAAAATGTAGAGTTGAGAAGTGGGAAAGTTTAGATGAGAGGTAAGAGGTTGTTATTTATGATGATGTCCCTGGTTCACAGAAAAAATTATTTTTGTTAGTTGGATAATGAATCATAGCCCATAGCTCAATGTTTTCCTTCAGTAATAATCAAATTTTAATTGCTAACAAGAAGTGCAAGAAGATGATTTATAAGTGACAAAGATCAAGGTTTGTTTCAATTGGTGGATGGTAAAAAAAAGCTAGCAATTATCAGATTCATTATGCTTTATCTGTTCATTTTCATGAAAGAGAGAAAGACCCTTAAGGAGGGTGAATAGGAGGCAATGAAGTAAAATGGTGCTTTCTAAAAGAAGAAAACACAAAACTTTGATATCTTGAAGTGCCAAGATGTTGAAAATTTGATATTTGGGAATAAGTTGCAGACGGGTTAAATGGGTTGTTTTTATGTAGGGAGTATAGGGTGGTAACCAAGCTGAGTAACCAAGGATATAAGCCAATCCAAGTATCCAAGTGAGTATCTATGGATTCAGAGCCTTACTAGTTAGCTATGGAAGTGGGGGAAAGGTTCCAAGGACATTCCTACCCATCAGAGGGAAAATTTATTTTTGTTCTGCAACCTCTCCCTCCTGGCCTGTAATCCTAAAACGAGAAGGTTTCAAAATATGTACGTCCTCTCCCACAAAAAAAACATGGATTCTTTGGGTTTTATATAAGTTTTTACGCGGGTAATGAGTGCTCAGGATAACCCATTCAAATGAAAAGTTACACATATATATAGTCTGAGTTTGAGTTTAGCTCAGCAAGAAACCATAACCTGTAGTGCTGAGAAGGTAACATGTGTATTGGACAAAGTTGAAGATACTTACTTGGGGGTTACTGCTGAGTTGGCCAAGAAGCCTTTAGGAAAGATTTCACAATTGTTTTGTGGGGATCATTTTCGATTATAAATTAGCAGTAACAAGACATAACCTTTGAATATGGGCTGAATCTAAGGGTTGATATACAATTTTGGGCATGTTTTAGTCTTAAAAGGTGATGAATAACAACATAAAACTAGCTTTGGTAAGTTCTAGTCCAATTTTGATGATTAAAGCTCCAATTTTGGGCATGAGCAGGGATGGTAAGAGAACTCAATTCTCATTTATGAACTATTTGGAGGGGTTTTGAGTGCATTGTATGCCCTAGAATAACAATATAAAAATTTGATATAGCCTTTTGCATTAGAAAAGGTGACAAAAGTATAAACAATAGTCATAAAATCCTTAAAAAATCTAGGTTTGATGTGTGTTAGGGATTCATGTGTATGAAATGAAAGCCCTATAGGGGGTGATTTACCTATGTGACCATTCATTCCTTGTTTGGAGTATTGTTCAACCTGCGTGGGGCACTCATGGCAAGTTTGGATAGGTTTGCATGGTAGATTGTGATGCAATTGTTGTAGTAGCATTTGGATCCTTTAGTCAAGTTGAATCCTTGAATCATTACACAAGTGGAATTCAACAAAGCGTTTTCTCCATATATCTATGGAATTTAACTTAATAAAGGTGCACAATATGGAAGTTTATGATAAGTTTTGAAGCTTGGGTCTCCTTTTGTTCAGTATATGTGACTTCAGGAAATAAAATTATAAAGATAACCAACAGGTTTTCTAGTTCTTCTCATAGAGTTGAATATTTCAATTTGGAAATGTCCTGTATGCTTGGAGGGGAGGTTGGATGAAACTAGTAAATACCTTTTGTTGCTGTTTCAAAAGGCTTAGCTTTATAAGTCAATATAATGTACAACGAGTAATCCTTTACATCATTGAATTTCCTCTTACCACTACAATGAGGAAGGCAATCATATGCAACTGGGCTGTAATAGTAGAGGACACAATGTAATCTCCTAGAAAGGAATGAAATCTAACTCTAGCTAGATTTTTATCATGGTGTAATGTATTTGATAACAATGTGGCTGTGTTAGATGGAAAAATATCTTATGAAATCTAACATACATTAGCTTTACTAACCCTGCAATGTTTTAAGAACGAAAACTAACTCTAGCTAGATTTCCATCATTGTGCATTGTGATTGATGACAATGTGGTTGTGCTAGATGAAAAGCTACATTATAAAATCTAACACACATTAGATTTCACTCATCGTGCAATGATTTAATGATGAAATCTAAATCCAGCTTGATTTCTATCACAGTACAATGTGATCAATGACGATGTGTTGTGTTAGATGGAAAACTACGTTATGAAAGATAACACACGTTATCTTTCACTCATTGTGCTATGTTGTTAGAAGGAAAGCTAACTCCAGCTAGATTTGCATCATGGTGTAATGTATTTGATGACAATGTGGCTGTGTTAGATGGAAAACTAGCTTACAAAAGCTAACACACATTAGTTATTACTTACCATGCAACGTTTTAAGAACGAAAGCTAACTCTAGCTAGATTTCCAAAATGGTGCACTTTGATTGATGACAGTGTGGTTGTGTTAAATAGAAAACTACATTATGAAAGTTAACACACATTAGATTTCACTCACCGTGTAAATATTTAATGTTGAAAGGTAACTCTAGCTAGATTTCCATCATGGTGCAATGTGATAATGTGGTTGTGTTAGATGGAAAACTACCTTATGAAAGCTAATACACATTAGCTTTCACTTATCGTGCCATGTTGTTAAAAGAAAGCGAACTCCAGCTAGATTTTCATCATGGTGTAATGAGCTAACACACATAAGCTTTCCTTTATAGTGCCATTTTGTTAGAAGAAAAGCTAACTCCAACTAGATTTTCATCATGGTGTAATGTATTTGATGACAATGTGGTTGTGTTAGATGAAAAACTACATTATGAAGGCTAATAGACATTAGATTTACTCAAACTGCAATGTTTTAAGAATGAAAGCTAACTCCATCTAGATTTCCATCATGGTGCATTGTGATTGATGATAATGTGGTTGTGCTAGATGACAAAATACACTATGAAATCTTACACACATTAGATTTCACTCATCGTGCAACGATTTAAGGATGAAAGCTAACTCCAGCTAGAATTCCAACATGATGCAATGTGCTTGATGACAATGTGGTTGTGTTACATGGAAAACTACCTTATGAAAGCTAACACACATTAGCTTTCACTCATTATGCCATGTTGTTTAAAGGAAAGCTAACTCTAGCTAGATTTCCATTATGGTGTAATGAGCTAACACACATAAGCTTTCCCTTATAGTTCCATGTTGTTAGAAGGAAAGCTAACTCCAATTAGATTTCCATCATGGTGTAATGTATTTAATAACAATGTGGCCGTGTTAGATGAAAAATTACCTTATGAAAGATAACATACGTTAGTTTTATTGACCATGCAATGTTTTAAGAACGAAAGCTAACTCTAGCTAGATTTCCATCATAGTGCATTGTGATTGATGATAATGTGGTTGTGATGGATGGAAAACTACATTATGAAAGCTAACACATTAGATTTCACTCACTGTGCAATGATTTAAGGATGAAAGCTAACTCTAGCTAGATTTCCATCACAGTGCAATGTGATCAATGACGATGTGTTGTGTTAGATGGAAACCTACCTTATGAAAGCTAACACACATTATCTTTCACTCACCATGCCATGTTAGAAGGAAAGCTAACTCCATCTAGATTTGCATTATGGTGTAATGTATTTGATGAAAACGTGGTTGTGTTATATGAAAAACTACTTTACAAAAGCTAACACACATTAGCTATTACTCACCGTGCAACGTTTTAAGAATGCAAACTAACTCTAGCTAGATTTCCAAAATGGAGCATTTTGATTGATGACAATGTGGTTGTGATAAATGAAAAAATACATTATGAAAGGTAACACATATTAGATTTCACTCATTGTGCAACGATTTAAGGTTGAAAGATAACTCCAACGATATTTCCATCATGGTGTAATAAGACAATGTGGCAGTGTTAGATTAAAAACTACCTTATGAAAGCTAACAAACATTAGCCTTTACTCACTGTGCAATGTTTTAAGAATGAAAGCTAACCCAACTAGATTTTTATTATGGTGCATTGTGATTTATGACAATGCGACTTTGTTAGATAGAAAACTACATTATGAAAGCTTACACACATTAGATTTCACTCATCGTGCAACGATTTAAGGATGAAATCTAACTTCAACTAGATTTTCAACACAACGCAATGTGATTGATGACAATGGGGTTGTATTACATGGAAAACTACCTTATGAAAGCTAATACACATTAGCTATAACTCATTGTGCCATGTTACAAAAAATCTAATTCCAGCTAGATTTCCATCATGGTGTAATGAGCTAACACACATAAGCTTTCCCTTATAGTGCCATGTTGTTAGAAGGAAAACTAGCTCTAGCTAGATTTTCATCATGATGTATTGTATGTGATAACAATATGGCTGTGCTAGATGGAAAAATACCTTATGAAAGCTAACATACATTAGTTTACTCATCGTGCAATGTTTTAAGAAGGAAAACTAACTCTAGCTAGATTTTCATCTTGGTGCATTGTGATTGATGACAATGTGGTTGTGCTAGATGGAAAAATACATTATGAATGCTAACACACATTAGATTTCTTTCACTGTGCAATGATTTAAGGATGAAATTTAACTCCAGCTACATTTCCAAAACGGTGCAATGTGTTTGATGACAATGTTGTTGTGTTACATGGAAAACTACCTTATGAAAGATAACACATATTAGCTTTCACTCATCGTGCCATGTTGTTAAAAGAAAAGCTAAATCCAACTAGATTTCCATCATGATGTAATGTATTTGATGACAATGTGGTTGTGTTAGATGAAAAACTACTTAATGCAAACTAACATACATTAGCTTTACTCACTGTGCAATGTTTTAAAAACAAAAGCTAACTCTAGCTACATTTTAATCATGGTGCATTATGATTGATGACAATGTGATTGTGCTAAATGAAAAACTACATTATGAAAGCTAACACAGATTATGTTTCATTCATTGTGCAATGATTTAAGGATGAAAGGTAACTCCATCTATAATTCCATCATGGATCAATGAGATCGATGACGATGTGGTTGTGTTAGATGAAAAACTACCTTATGGAAGCTAACACACATTAGCTTTCACTCATCCTGCCATGTTGTTAGAAGGAAAGATAACTCCATGTATATTTGCATCATGATGTAATGTATTTGATGACAATGTGGCTATGTTAGATGAAAAACTACCTTACAAAAGTTAATGCACATTAGCTATTACTCATCGTGCAACGTTTTAAGAACAAAAGCTAACTCTAGCAAGATTTTCAACATAGTGCATTTTGATTGATGAAAATTTGGTTGTGTTTAATGGAAAAATACATTATGAAAGCGAACACACATTATATTTCACTCACCGTGCAACAATTTAAGGTCGAAAGCTAACTCCAGCTAGATTTCCATCACGGTGCAATGTGACAATGTGATTGTGTGAGATAGAAAAATAATCTGGCTATGTTGTTAGGAGCAAAGCTAACTCCAACTATATTTTCATCATGGTGTAATGTATTTGATGACATTGTGGTTGTGTTAGATGAAAAACTAACTTATGAAATCTAACAACAACTAGATTTCCATCATGGTGCATTGTGAGGGATGACAACCTGGTTGTGTTAGATGGAAACTACATTATGAAAGCTAACACATTAGATTTCAATCATCGTGCAATGATTTAAGGACTAAAGCTAACTTCAGCTATATTTTCATCATGGTGTTATGTATTTGATGACAATGTGACTCTTTTAGATAGAAAACTACCTTATGAATTCTAACACACATTAACTTTCACTCATCGTGCAATGTTTTAAAAACAAAAGCTAACACTAACTAGATTTCCATCTTGGTGCAATGAGCTAATACACATTAGATTTCATTCACCGTACAATGCTTTAAGAATGAAAGCTAACACATTGTTAAAAGAAAAGCTAATTATAGCTAGATTTCCATCATCATGTTATGTATTTGATTACAATGTGATTGTTTTAGATAGAAAGATACATTTCAAAAACTAACACACATTAACTTTCACTCAACTGTGCAATGTTTTAAGAACAAAATGTAACTCCAACTAGCTTTCCATCAGGGTGCAATGAACTAACACACATTATCTTTCACTCATCATGCCTTGTTGTTAGAAGGAAAGCTAACTCCAGCTAGATTTTCATCATGGTGTAATGTATTTGAGGACAATATGACCGTGTTAGATGTTAAACTAATTTATGAGAGCTAACACACATTATATTTTACTCATCATGCAATGTATTAAGAACAAAAGATAACTCCAACTAGATTTTCATCATGGTGAATTGTGATTGATGACAATGTGGTTGTGCTAGATGAAAAACTACATTATGAAAGATAACACACATTATATTTCACTCACCGTGCAATGAGTTAAGGACGAAAGCTAATTCCAACTAGATATCCATTGTGGTACAATGTGATTGATGACAATGTGGTTGTGGTAAATGAAAAACTACCTTGTGAAAGCTAACACACATTAGCTTTATCTTATCATGACATGTTGTTAAAATGAAAGATAACACCAGCTATTTTTCCATCATGGTGTGATATATTTGATGACAATGTGGTTGTTTTAGATAGAAAGATACCTTATGAAAACTAACACACATCAGCTTTCACTCATCGTGCAATGTTTTAAGAATGAAAGCCAACTCCAGCTACATTTCCATCATGGTGCAATGTGATTGATGACAATTCTGTTGTGTTAGATTTAAAACTGCATTATGAAAAACTAACACACATTACCTTTTACTCACGGTGCAATGTTTTAAGAATGAAAGTTAACTGTAACTAGATTTCCATCATGGTGCTATGTAATTGATGACAATATGGTTGTGTCAGATGAAAAACTAATTGATGACAATGTGGTTGTGTCAGATGAAAAACTACCTTATGAAAAGTAACACACTTTAGCTTTCACTAACCGTGCAATGTTTTAAGAACGAAAATTAACTCCAACTAGATTTCCATCGTAGTACAATGTGATTGATGACAATGTAGTTGTGTTAGATGGAAAACTTCTTTATGAAAGCAATTGCATGTTAGGTTTCACTTACCATGCCATGTTGTTAGAAGGAAGCTAACTCCATTATATTTTCATTATGGTGTAACGTATTTGATAACAATGTGGTTGTGTTAGATAGAAAACTACCATATTAAAAATAGCACAAATTAGCTTTTAGTCACGATGCAATGTTTTATGAATGAAAGCTAACTACAACTAGATTTCCATCATGGTGTAATATGATTGATGACAGTGTGATTTTGTTAAATGAAAAACTACATTATGAAAACTGACACAGCTAGATTTCCATCATGGTGTAATGTGATTGATGACAATGTGATTTTGTTAAATGAAAAACTACATTATGAAAACTAACACATCTAGATTTCCATCATGGTGTAATGTGATTGATGACAATGTGATTTTGTTCGATGAAAAACTACATTATGAAAACTAACACAGCTAGATTTCCATCATGGTGTAATGTGATTGATGACAATGTGATTTTGTTAGATGAAAAACTATATTATTAAAACTAATACACACTAACTTTCATTCAACGTGCAACATTTTAAGAACGGAAGCTAACTCTAGCTAGATTTCCAGCACATTCATACACATACATCAATAATATAAGTCCCATGTCCAAAGTCAAATAGGAATTTGGTGGTTTCATTGGAGTTGATATCTATCATTCTCTAATAATTCTTGGATATCTTATTGTTATCTCTTCATATATATTTTGTGTAATTTATATGTAAATTCCTTTTTGCTAGCGTGCACAAGATGTAGGGGAACAATGTTTCGTGGCATACAAAAGGGCTACCCTATTGTTTTGAATTATTGCAACTATATTAATTTTTTGAACATACACTTCATATGGCTTAACTGTAATTACAAACTACAATTCAAATGTGTTACAAAAATTGGGAGGAGTTACAATGGAAAATATAATTTTAACAAGAGGAGACTATGTTGACCTCCTAATTAATGGTCAAGTTGTTAGACTAGGAAGGGTTGAATCTACAGAGACTACAACTCATTATGGTGGATGAAGGCTTAATGTAGGATATGTTATGGTTTTGATCGTTGATGTCATTGAACCACATTTGATTGTGGAAGATGTTGATGAAGGGGACTTACATCCATGGAAGATCATATATTTGAGGCATAACAAAGGTAAATTAAAATCTTGAAGCACATGTGAAGTGTTTTTGATAGTACATTGCTTGTTTTTTTTGAGCAAATACTAAGTTTGTTTAATTTGCTGTGTAGGTGCAAATGTCTCTTTTGCATTTTCTATTGGAGACAAGGTAGAGCTTTTGCAATGTGGATTGAAGGTGGGTGAAGGCTCCATATTCGATACATATATTGGTCATAAGGTGCATGGTAGGATGGTGAAAAAGGGATCCATAGTGGTTAACATTGAGAAAGTGTTAAAACATGATGCTCTTTTGCCACATCCAACAGGATTTGAGAATACACTAGGGGGTGCATTGGGATCTTATGAGATTTGGCCAGAATCAGATTTGGAACCTCATTGTCATGATCACACAGTAAATACTCCCCAAGATAGGATTACATTCACATGTAAAAAGGTTTCTCTTACACATGAATGCACAAGAACAAGCATGTGCATTGCCAAAGGGATCATAGTTAATGTCCGTGAGGATGACATGGTTGAGGGTGAAATGTTAGGTGAAAAGGAATTCGGTGTTTTTGAGGAAGACATAGATAGAAATTGTGAAAGATGTAGGATTGGGGACAAGTCTATACATTGTTTGGTTAGATGGCCGATAAATAAGTTGGTGGACAATGAAGGTGAGATTTTAAGGGTGAATGAAAATTTCAAGGAGGCACCCAAGGAAATGGTGGTATGGGATCTTATAGAGGACACAAGTCCCTTAAACACATGGGATGAAGATATTTATAATAAAAAAGACCCAAAATCAATTGCTATGCACGCAACAAGGCCATATAAAAGGATTAAACGAGTTGTGGCTACAAAAAAAGTTGGAAACTTTCAAATACAAAGATATGAAGAGAAAGAAATCCGACTTTTGGTAGTGGATGAATGTTGCAAACAAGATTGTCTTCAACATGTGGATAGGAAATCCATTGCAACTGCTAGAAGGGGTATGAAACTCTTTAAAAAAAATGACATTAGGGAATTTGTCTTGAATTCACTCCTTTCCAACACAATCATGTCAAAGGTCCATGGCCATGGACTACCTCCTACCATTAGGAAAGTAAAGGACATGAGGTTTAATGGAGATGTTATTTGTAAGAATGCATGGTACAAGATACATAATATTCCTCAAAGAACCTTCTATACTTACCAACATAATTTCCAACAAGGACATCTCAAAGGAATTCATGGTAACACCAACAAATGAAAACCACGTGCACATACTGTTGCAGCCATAGAAATATTGCACAAAATTGTAATGGATAATTCAGACTTTTCATCGAACCAAACATGACAATTTGAAGAAGATGGAACATTTGCTCCTTTAAGATTGCGACCATCAATGTACACCCAAAGTTATTTGTTAAAATAGATCAACGAGGCTCTTCAAGAGCTAAATTTTCCATCAATATCACAACCAACAATGAGCAATATTTGGAATACTCATTTTCCAGATGTGGCATTCTCAAAGAACACTAACTTCAGTAAATGTAGTGAATGTATCGTGTTGAAAGCACGGATAAAGACAATGACTACAAAAGAGCTGGAAGAAAAGGCACGAGCTAGACTGAAGAAACATAACAAGATTGTTATGTGTGGAATATACTGCTACTATGCCCACAGAATTATGTCAGAGCGGTATCCAAAGGAATACTTGAGCATTATCCATGATAAAATGGACAAAACAAAGACTTCAATCCCAAGATTACGATTCAAATCAAAATCTGTTGTAGGAACAAACTTGGGTTTGTCATTGATATGTATTCTAACACATGGTCGTAGCATAGGAGGTTTTGGTCATTTTTCCTTACCATTTGTACACATGGGATCACAATTTAGCATTACATCTCTTGCAAAGTGCTTGAGGGAACTTGAAGACCCACACCTTGATATGTATGGTGATTTGTTTTATGAGAGTGGAAGTTCAAGAAACACACTTTCAAATGCATTACTTCAAAACTCTATTTACTAAAAATGTAGAGTGTACAAGGATGCTTCCCTATCTTTAAATGGAAGCTCAACAAATCAAAATCTTGATTTTAAACCTCTTCCTCCACATTTGTTGTTACAGTTGGACAATGCAGCTAGTGATAATAAGAATCATTATGTTTTCATGTTTCTATCACTATTAACTTCACTTGGTGTCTTCATCACTATTGATGTTGGGTTCTTGCTTGTGGGGCACACCCATGAAGACATAGATGGAACCTACAGAAGAATGTCTTCCAACTTGAAAAGTAAAGATATATATTCTTTACCTGAGATAACGGATACATATTGCACAATAGAAGAAAAAAGGGTGTTCCCACCTAAACTTATTGACAAAGTGTATGACTTCAAAAGTTTTCTTAATGGGTACATCAAGGAGGGGAAAAATGCACTAGTTGGACATCTTAATGTCCAGTACTTCCAATTTCTTGTACTCAATGATGTTCGAGTTATGAGTTATAAAGAATCCATAAGAGACATTGAGTGGTCAGAACCAGTGGAGTTGTGGAATATAGATGATGAAGGTTGACCTATATTTCCCACAGGGAAGCCATCTTTCTTATGTCCCAAAGACAATGATGCATATTTAAAAGAACTAAAGGAAGGAATAACATCATACATAAAAATATGGAAAGAGACTATTGGCAATGAGAATTCACCAATTGTTACAGAGGAATGGAATGAAAAACTAGATTATTGGAAAAGAGTTCTTGATGCATTAGATGGAATCTACAATGACCATACACCATTGGATGAAAGTGATTCTTCTTCTAATGATTATTGGCCCAAGACGAGGCAAAATGTTAACGTTGATGGTAATGCACTCCATGCAATATCAAGTATTATGGATGGGGATTTTGATAATGTGACAGATGAATCGATATATGTTGGACCCAAGTGCAACAAGCCAAAGCCAACATTCGATCCTAGAATTGATGTTGAGAAAGGAAATATTTTGCTTGTTAGATAAGGAAATGAGGATGAAGGAGAGATGATTTGGATGGCAAAATCCACCTCAAATATCTTCCAGGATGATGACAGCGAGACCCTTCATGTAAAGATTGATTGGTGGTAGCCTATCTCAGGGAAATACAAGGGAAACGTTTTAGAACAATATTGGGTACCAAATCCTGATGACAGAGAACTTGGATCTATTCCAATTAATACCATAGTTTGGGCATGGATGCCAAAGAAAGAAGATTGCAAGAAGACAAAGATAAATAAATGTGGTGTACAAGCTGTACTTGATCTGTTTGAAT
>LPNX010362996.1:334024-419353 GCA_001517045.1 Pseudotsuga menziesii | reverse complement strand
TATCAAATATTCTCTTCAAGCTACCTTTTGAGGAATTTTATATTATTTGCTACATATATGAAAATTTTGGTTCAACTTCAATGTTAATTCATGTGATAATACTTCATGCGAATGCACCTTAAAATATCTTATAGAATTGCTTTGTGAATAAATGTAAGGCACTTGCAATAAGGTTTGAAGTGAGTTTTTCCTATTATTCATTATTATAGTTGATATAAATTTAATTGTACTACTATGTTGCATTTAAATTCATAATTATATTTTCTCCTGTAGACTTTAAAGTGGTGCCAACTTTGTACTAGTATATTAACTTATACTCAATAAATACAGTACTAACATTTTGAGCGTGTAGGTTTTATCAGTTTGTCATCATTGTGATTGATTTTCTGGATTAAACTATGTGAACGTTTTTCAGACCAACGTTTTGAGTGGACACTCCACCCATGTTTGTTACGAGAACCATGAAAAATTCATTGTGGACTGAAAATATTTCACATAACTTAATCCAGAAAATCAATGATTAAGTGATAATATCATGTTAGCTTTAATTCATGTTAGACATTATCATCAAATACATTGCATCATAAAGACAATTTAATCCATGTGAGATTTAATGCTGATCGTAATGCACTGCATGTAATATAAGTATTATGGATGGAGAATTTGATAATGTGATGGATGAACTGGTATATGTTGGACCCAGGTGCAACAAGCTAAAGCCAAGATTCAATCCTATGATTGAATTTGATAAAGTAAAGGTGTTGGTAGTTAGATCATGAACTAAGGATGAAGGAGAGACGATTTGGATGGAAAAAACCACCTCATATATCTTCCAGAATGATGAAAGTGAGACTCTTCATGTAAAGTTTGATTGATGGAAGCCTAGTTTAGGGAAATACAAAGGAAAATTTTAGAACAATATTGGGTACCAAACCTTGATGACACATGACTTGGATCTATTCCAGTTAATACCATAGTTTGGGCATGGATGCAAATGAAAGAAGATTGCAGGAAGACCACGATAAATAAATGTGGTGTACAAGTTGTAATTGATTTGCTTGACTGAATATAAGGAGATTATGTGGAGATGATTCATGAATGTAATTTTCTCTTTGAACTAGTTATTAATATACAAGAAGAAACACTTTTAAATGTTTGTTGTATATTAAATATTCTCTTCAAGCCTTTTTTGAGGAATTTTATATTATTTACTAATATGAAAATTTTGGTTCAAATTCTATGTTAATTCATGTGATGGTACTTTATGTGAATTAGATAACACCATTCAATTTTTAACTTTTCAATTTGTTTTTGACATAAACTCAACATGTCACTATATCAAATGTGCGTAATCATATTCAATAATGAACCTTAAAACATCTTCTAGACTTCCTCTCTGAATAAAACATGATTTTTCTTTGTCACAGAGGATTAGAAATGTGTAATCCAGGTTTTAACACAGTCCCTCTCCCCTCATGTTGTAAAGGGTGCTAGCTCAATGGAAGAGCACCTGCATTCCAAGCAGGACAATGGTGGTTCGATTCCTCCGTGCCCTAACATAAATTAATACATGATTTAAATCTTATTGATAATATAAATATTGTAAGATATCCATATTTTCAATAAAAATATGCTCTTTTCAATTAAACACATTGTTCAAATACTTCATAAATAAATAATGAACACTTGCAATAATTAGTTAAGTTGGTTTTCCCCCTTTCCTCTTGTATATTAAAAAAATCAAACTCTACTGCACTAACGCTATTCTAGTTCATAATTAATTTTGATTGTTAAAACAAATAATATTAATCAATAAGGGAGGCTTTATTAACATCAATATCATTAAATAAAATTATAGGTAAGAAATTTCTCACATTAATCTATAATTCATAAAGTAAACATTCATCGGCTTAGTTTTTAATACACTACCACTACCACTACCAACAACAATAATAAAAAATTATGTTGCTATTTTAATTCATAATTTATTTTAATCATTACAAGGGTAAAACTTAGACTTTAAAGTCATAAAATATTTTCTTGTTTTGATTATAAGTAGTGCGAACTTCCAAAAATAAAACAACATACTCAACAAAGACACAAATAATTACTACGACAATATTCCTAATTGTTGTAGTAACAAATACAATGTTAGTATTATGTCATAAAATAATTTAATCAACTTAACATTAAATACAAACTATAAATAATATTACTAGACATTATGTAAGGATTCAAAGTCTATGAATTTCCTCATTTTGAAAGAACTCAATCTAGTGGAAGTTCTAAATTCTAGATCCACTAAATAATTACAAATTTAATGAAATATGTGTTTAATGATTATTTGTAGGTTTTCTTTTTCAGAATCAATACATTTATCTCCTGATATTGTCTGCATCCCTTCTGGTGTCCATGGGATTTTCAGTTTCTTATAGATTTCTTCATCTTCTTTCATAAAATTTGTGTAGGTTACATGAAGCTTTGGATGTTCTTCATTTTCAGCACTACAATGAACTTCTTCTTCAGCCATCTCCTTCTTCTCTAAACAAGAACTCTTTACCTCACTTTGTTGCTGTTCTTGAAACATTTGATTTCAAATCTACAGAAATATATCAGAGATCTTAGTATCAGTCATGACAGATTTTCCTTTTGATTCTATTGGCTTTTTACCTTTATTGCCATCTTCATTATCATCCACTTTCTCTTCAGATGATGAATCCTCTATTATTGTAACCTTTTCTTTAGCCAATTTGGGATTCAGTAGCTTTTTCATGTTTAACCTAAGTTTGTTCTTTGGCCATGTCTTAGGTCTCCAGACTGCTGCAATCTCTCCCAACATCTTCAGAGCCTTTCCTTGATGAGTTATTGAGGCAAATTCAACAACCTTCATTTTTTTTCCTTCTTGACACTATTTCTTCATCACAATGAATGTGAATTTCTTGCTCTGCAGAAACCCTAGCTTCATTAGCAACAGGAATTCTATCCTCATCAAATAACTATTTTTCATCCCCCTCTAATAGTACTATAATAGGGATTTGCTTTTGCTCCTCAATATCTTCTTTTACATCTTGAATTGATTCTGTAGGTAAAACTTCTACAATAGGCTCAGCTTCTTTCATTTCTGACTGTAAAATATTGATTTCCTTATTATTAACTCGCTGTCCCAATTCAAATTTTTTATTTTCTTGTTTTGAAGCTTCTCCTGGTTTATCATTTTCTTCACCCTTAATTGTTACCTTTTTTCTAAGCTTCTTAATCAGAGTTTGACCTTTATCTAATTGTCTTCTCTGAGACTTGTTGGGCTATAGGGCAGACCTGGGATTTATACCATTAACTTCGCACCAACAAAACACCCACAGTGTTGGCCCTTTCGGAAACAACCTGCGAACAGCTTGCAGTCTCACCCGAAACAGCTATGGGATGTTGCAAAATCAGGTTTCTGCAAGCTGAAGAGGGATATTACTGTACCTTTAGCCTTTAATAACTTATATTTATATAACACAAGGATTCAACATTCACATATATAACCTTGCAGCTAAATAAACAGACAGTGACTTGCTTAACTCTTTACTGGGAATTCACAGCGAAGTTATTAAGTTAGCAGTGATCTTATTTATCAGATGTATGTTTATCAATGCATGAAAGAACATAACATAAACAACACAAAGAACCACAACACAAGATATAACGTGGTTCACCCCCAGTGTAGGAGCTACGTCCACAAAACTGCGTTTTATTCAACTCTTTACTAAAACCACAGTTCTGATCTGTGCACTCAGCTATAGATCCTCTCGAGTCCCTAAAGCTGTGCACACAGCTGCAGGCCTCTACGCACACAGCTGCAGATTTTCTTAATCACCCAAAACCCTCTGTGCACACAGCTGCAGAGGTCGTCCATGCACACAGCTGGGAATCAACCTTCTTACAAAACAATCCTTAGCTTCGCATCAATTCATCTTACATCAAAAGCCTAAACTGACTTCTTTACAAGAGTGCTTATTTATAGTGCACTTATTACAAAACCATGGGCTTAAACCATGGGCACCCCGAACCCTAAAAGCCAGACTTAAACCATGGGTTTATTACAAAATAAGGTTTTTACTCAACCCCAACACCCCGAAGACTGTTTTGAATCATAACTCCGCTTACAACTTCCACAAAAACTGCGGAGTTCCCAAAATTAGGGACCGTTAAGGTGCGTGCCCCAACAAGCCCCTAAGACTCACCAGTGGCCCGTCCTGGGACACTCTGCTGCTCTTCTGGGAGGAAAAATTTATCAGCGAAGATAGCAAACTGTTTATCGAGGCCATGCCTGATAGTGTTAGCATCTTGCTCCTTTTCAACCAACTCCTGCAATACTGCGGCTGATGCTTCGCTGACCTTTGTCTGCGCAAATGTAGCATATTCCTTCAGAACTTTGAGTTGGGTGTCCACAGCAGTACTCAACTCGAAAGCTTCACTGATAAATGGCTGCATAGAGTTTTCCACTTCTGTTGCTCTTGCTCTGCACGACTCAATTTCCTCCTGGAGTTCATTGCTTCACTTTACCTTGAGCATTTTCTCCATAGGCGGCAGAGTCTTAATTTCCGCTTTTACTGTATCCAAATATGTTTGTCACTGCCAGATGGTTTCTTGAAGCTGTCCAACTTCTGGATGTTCCTGCAAGGTGGTCCAGGCCTCAACACTGTCTTCTAGCAGCTTCGCTGCGCTGCTCACAGTATCCGATATTTTTTGTGCGGAGGCCTGAATGTCGACTCAACGTTTCTCCCTGACCTCTGGTGGGCTCTCTGGGGTGATGCAGAGTTGAAGCTCCACAATCTGAGCCTCATGGTCTGCTTTGATCTTCTCTATTTCACTGCGAGATTGCTGCGCATAATATTTCAACCTGGCTAATCTTTGTTCTGGTTCTTCCACCAGCTGTACGTCTAAGTCAGGAAGACTTTGACATGCCTCATCCAAGAATCATACTAGGGTAATGCGCTTACGTTCTGCATCCCTCTTTCTCTGCCCCACTACTTCCAGCTGCGTGGCAAAGCCCTGTTGCTTACTTATGGAATTTTCCAATTGCATTTGCAAATATTGGTCACGTGCTTGGATTTCCTTCATAATCGCTAACTGGCAAAGATGTAGCTCCGTCATGGACATCTTAGTGTAATCGATTCCAACCTTCATACTCATCTCCGGAAGAGACGCTGCATCCGTTAATATGAGGGCGGCACTCGAGACTTGGCCTTTGTTGTCTCTGGCCGGCCATTGCCTTAGGTCTGGCGGTGCTCTTAGTGGGACAGTGCTTGCTGAAGCGCCAGTCAGTGATTTTTCTGTGAAGTTCTTCAACTCCAAAATGTGTTTTGCTACACCGATGATGGCATGCAGTTGTGTGGCTACAAATTCTGACCATTTCTTGGTGAGAAATTCTATGGACCTCGAGAGATCCTGATCAAGCTTCTCACTTGTTAGGCTAGCTCCTTGTCAATATTCTTATCCTTCGATGCCTTCATTTTCTTTTGGGACTGGGGTTTGTTCACTTCCTCCGGCTCTGGCGTCTTGCGCTTATCCTGCCGATTAGGGTCTGAAATAGTTTTAACCGAGTCTTATTCTTCTTCGTCATTGCCATCTTCTCCACCCTGGTCGATTTCACTCTGCTGCGACTCAGTTTGTTCTTCACTGTCTTCAGGGGGGTCTTGCTATTGTGTATGACTAGGGGCTGCGCCCAGATTGGTAACTGGGGGAACTGGAATGGTGGGTTTTTTTCCTGCGTCCTTCAACCATTCCGCCGGCCACTGTTGAATGACCGCAAGGATGTCTTCTTTGGTCACTACATATGGTAACTTAAACCATTGATGCTTTTGATCCGCGTGGGCCTGGATGAAAATATGATGCATGTCGGCGCTGAAATGGGCTGCGGCGTCATATTGAGAGAATAACTCATTAGTGAGCCCAGGGGTTTTCGTGATCTCATACGAGATACTCATCAGATAAAAGGAAAATACACAGTTGGTCATCTGCTGTAGGGTTTTATCCTAGGAAACCCACAGAGAGGCATACCGTACTGTGCTAGGCAAGTCCGGAGGTATAGCAGCAAACTGCGCCTCGGTAGGTTCTTGCCATCCTACTAGGGTGATAAGAACTATCAACCAGGAATAGTGAAAGGGCCTACCTTTATCCTGCGCATCGTGAATGTATTCAAGGAATTCCTTCGCGATATACGCTGCCCAGTTGTAACTGTAGCCTTCGGCACAGTTCGCAGCAATTTTGATAACCGGGGCAGGCACTTCATATGGTCTGCACTTTCACATGAGCTTGCATGCTAGCAGCTCAACTACGAAGCGAATATTATGTTGTTGAATTGCGGAAGTGTGATACCCTCATTTTCCCTTCGTCAAGCAGAAGCGTTCCTTCATTCTTTGTGCGAGCTTCGTATCCTCATGCTTTGAAGGAAATTCGGTCCCCGGATCAGGCCCCGCTATTGGTAAGGCTGTGATCCTATGAATGAGCTCACCATTAATAGGAATTTTCTTGTCTCCTATCCACAGGTGGCCATCATGTACTAATGCCAGCAACTTCTTGACCACTATGGTCACCTGTGTGCTGCGACCAAAATGGGGAACATCGAGCATCTTTAGCAGACCAGCTTGATCCAAGCCAGCATCCCACTGTTTTACTTCCAGCAATGTCACGCTAGTCTCTGGATATTTGAAAAAATGAAAGTATTGTGCTGGGTCGAACTATGGAAACTTTCCATGATCATTCGTGTCGTGGTCGGCATACTTAAGCCGATCTATTTTCCCTGTCATGGTCCCGACCAACTGCACTCCCGGGGGCAATGAAGGGGTGTGTAATGTGAACTTCTTTAGTCGCCGAGGTGGCTGGACTTCTGGTCTAACTGGTGGAAGATACAGTGGACGCTTCGATGCAATGTTCTCATCTTCTGCAGGTGGGACCTCTGCTGAACCAGATGGAGGCATCTCGGGGTCCTCTGGTGTTTTTCCTGATTGCTTGTGGCGGTCTTCGTTGTGCTTAGAACGAACTTTAGGTTTGAACTTATTTTGGGTAGATCGTGTCTGCATTGGCTGAGTTGGTGCTGAGGGAGTTTCTTCACGGGGAGCAGATGCAGGTGGTTGGTTGAAAAGGTTTGGCAAACCCGTCTGCTCAAACTCTCTCAATAGTTCCTGGAACTCACAATCAGCGGACATGGATGCAATTGCAAAACTTAAGAAACTGAAAAATGTGAACCTTGCGGGTGTGGGTGTCTTCTTATAGAATCTATCCCTGAAATCTGTCATAAATATGCATTAATGGCGCCAATTCTGACAGAGATCTTGTCCAAACGGTGGTAGATTTTCCAAGATCTCATTAATACAGGCAGTAAATATGAGTAGCGTACCGACGCCGCCAATTTTGATTTCTTCCAATGGTCGTATTTTAATCTTCGGCACATTTTTCCTTCTTCAGAACAAGCAGTGACTCTGGCTGCGCCCTAATAATGATTCCTTTTATTTCAAGGAACTTTATCAGACATAAGTCACGATACTCATGGATAAGTTGGGTCGCTTCGCTTATCGTGTCTTCATCCCAATAATATCCATTGGTAGCATACTTAGGCTGGTCTTCTGATCCAATGTTGACTGTCTGTGTCTTCAGGCGCTGAGTCACTTCAAGGACTTCGACTGTTGATCCGTGTACATTGTAGTGTCCTTCTGACTCAGGAATATCAATATTGTGTGGATCATCATCCTCGTCAATTGCGAGGTTATAATATTCGACTGCATGAGCTTCTTGTGCTTTCCAATTAGGTCGGTATTTTACTACTTCTTGATCATCAAATACCTTAGTATGGACCAACCCGATAGCTGCATCTAAAGCTGGACAATCTTCATTAGTAGAAAAGGTAAGCACAAAACTATTAACAAGACAATCCCAACTTACAGTGTCTTAGCGAAGCTCAACCTCCGCGTACCAGTTCTTTTCTATCAGTTCCAGAGTATGTACAAACCGATGTACCCATTCTACCTGAGGTACATGCTTCCATGCCTCGTAGCATTGTTCCAAATGTCCCTGAGGACTAGTCTTACCATTAAACCTGCTTTGCACCTCCTAAGCCTGATCCCTAAATCTCAAGCGAAGGAACTTCTAACAAGCTTTCCAACTAGGAATGTTCTTCTTATGGCTATTCCACCATCTGGCTGCTGTGGCTCTGAATACTGAATCCAGAGTCTCCATTTTCTGTGAATTTGGTATCTAGTCTGAGAATTGTTCAATAAACTATTCTGGGTCTGACAAGTCATCAAAAATAGGTAAGACTCTGACCTATGCACCAAGCCATCTGATAGATTTGGTAATTCTTGCACATCTATGTCCATGCAGCTCATAAAGTCTGTTCTGCCAGTTTTCTAACCCATCATCTGAATCCGTCATGCAGGAGCTGTCACACTGTCAATCCATGATACCTTCGGCAGTAGGATCAACATAATCTTCTTCCTTCGCTATGATATTGTAGATGTGTTCCAAAACATCCTGGTCTTCATCTCTTACTGGCTCTATGTATCTCTCTCCTTGAGAAGGGTCCAATGGGACTATGAATCTCAGTTCTTTCCCTTCGAAAGTCATCTATCTCTTTTTTAGGTTAATGAATGCATCATTATCTAATGCCCACTCAATACCTAGCAATGCTAGATAGGGGTTGCTGTCATCAATGATCTCAATAAATTCGAAGTCTGCTATAGTACAGATGCCATCAATATCTACTGGGACCTTAGAAAGTCGTCCTAGTGGCACAATCTTCTGCTGATTGGCTAATCTCAACTGTATAGGGGACCAATCAAGGGTATGTTTTCCCATTTGTTCCTAGGTTTTCTTAGTTAAGACATTTACCTCTGATCCTAGGTCCAAGATAACATCAGTCATAGCATACTCTCCTATCTAGGCATTCAATCTCATTTCCCTGCCGGTTCTCCTGACTCTATTAATAGCTTTTGCCTCACCAGAACTTTGCTGAGGTTCGCAAGAAGCAATAACTTTCTACAACTCACTTAAAGCATTCTGATTTCGTAAGAGCTTCAGACAACTTTATAAAAAGGAGGACAGTGTACTTACTTTATCTGTCAAAGCTTCTTGTGGCTGCGACTGCTGCTGAAGTTGTTGCGCAGGTATTACTGATGTGTTAGGAGCAGCAAAATCTCTCTTGGATTCCATGAATGTCTCTTTTTCTATTTCGATATCAAATGCTGGGACTTTCACTGGGGCCTTACGAACCCAAGCCTCGTTAGGCTGTTGCTCCTTATTTTGTACTTTCATCGTAGCGCCACTCCAGGTAACAACATTAATGGCTGGGGCAGGTATTTGCTCGACAAAAATCATCTAAATATTCTGAGTAAGGGCACTGTTTCTTTCCTGAATCTTAGCTATCAACTGCGGGCACTGCTCGATCACATGATCTACTGCTCGGCAATACCGACATGTCGTAGTTGGGTTCCGACAGTCTCTCACTAGATGCCCGGCCTGGTTACAATTGTAACATACAACCTGGCCTCTTCCTCTTTCGGCCATACCACCTCGACCACGACCTCCAAAAGCATCTCTACCTGATGCACCACCATGGTAACCATAGCCATCATTGCTCTGTCCCTCATTTTGTACCCGATAGGCGTCATAGGTGCGCTCTCTCATGAGGTCATAACTGCGACACTCATCTTCATTATGTCCTATGGACTTACATAAGTTACAATAGGGGTTCTTGGGGACTTGCACATACCTCTGTAGCAGATAGAAATTCTCAAGTCGATGCTGGCCAGTTGTCTAACAGATCTCACAATATAGAACAGCAGGGTTGAACGGGTTTGGTGCACCAGTATTCAGGTAATTTCTTACCACAGGACACTGTTCCTTGTCATGACCTTCTGTCCGACATTGTGTACACCAAACCTCTTCGCGAATGGTTTTTCCTTTCTTCATATCGTGAAGCTCCAGAGCCATCACTGCCAACTGCGCTTGGATTTGAGCAATACTAGAATTGTCTTCAGCAGGAGCGGTTTCAAGCTTCATTGTGATTTCCAGAGCCTCCTGCTGGTCAGCAACCTTCTGTTGCATGAGTGGAGTTCTGATATGCGGTAGCAATGCTGCAATGAACCATTCCTTGTGCTGCACAGGTCCAATGGGGAAACTGACTTGGGCTAGCAGAACTTTGAATCTTTGATCAAAGTCCCACATTGATTTGCCACACCTCTGCTAAATCTCTTTCAACTCAGTGATACACTGCAACTCTGATTTTTGCTTCTTAAATTCCTTTATCATTGCTGCTTTTATATCAGCCAAAGCATGGTTCTAAGTGCTGGAAAAATTCATGAACCAGGTCAGAGCGTGGTCTCTGAAAGAAGTAACCAGCTGTGCTATTTTTGTGTCTTGATCTGTAATGGTCTTAGCAGTCCACACTGCTTCACATAGAAACCATAACTGTTCTGGATCCCCTGATCCAGTTCCTTTGAAAATAGGGATCTTAATGTCATCATGCATGTGGGCCATAGTGGATCTAGGGGGGGAGGGAGGGGGACTAGAAGTAGGTGGGGGGGAACTTACTGGGGTAGACTATCTTGCAACAGGATTACTTGAGCTAGGGTTACTTTCAGACCGCGATGGGTTCTCAAGGATAATAGGTCTTTGCTGCGGGGTTACCGGAGGGTTTCCAACAGAAGGGGTTTCTTCAGGCTCAAAATCTGCGGGATTTACAGGGGAATACTCGGTATGCTGATCCTGGGAATATGATCCAAAATCTCTCTTGTACCTTTTTCCACTTCGCAGCAAATGACTTTGCTTGTCGAAGGTATTTTCACTTACAAACATAGGTTAGTAATACTAAATCTAACAGTCGGATTCAATTAGCAATATACCTTTTTCAGCTAATAGTATTTTAATTCTTAAACTAAAGCCCAGCAAATTTCAGATAAGTCTCATCAAGACAATCCCCGATTTCCTTCACAGAGGGTCTCCAGAACATAGCCCTCGAGGTACGGCATAAACCCCTCTTGAGAAGATACTGAGTTCAACCGAAAATGGAACCAATTTGTTGGGCTATAGGGCAGACCCGGGATTTATACCATTAACTTCGCACCAACAAAAGGCCCACAGTGTTGGCCTTTTCAACAACAACCCACGAACAGGTTGCAGTCTCACCCGCAACAGCTATGGGATGCCACAGAATCAGGTTTCTGCAAGAAGAAGAGGGATATTACTGTACCTTTAGCCTTTAATAACTTACATTTATATAACAAAGGGATTCAACATTCACATATATAACCTCGTAGCTAAATAAACAGACAGTGACTTGCTTAACCCTTTACTGGGAATTCACAACGAAGTAATTTAGCAGTGATCTTATTTATCAGATGTATGTTTGTCAATGCATGAAAGAACATAACAGAAACAACACAAAGAACCACAACACAAGATATAATGTGGTTCACCCCCAGTGTAGGAGCTATGTCCACAGAACTATGTTTTATTCAACTCTTTACTAAAAACACAGTTCTGATCTGCGCACTCAGCTGCAGATCCTCTCGAGTACCTAAAGCCGAGCACACAGCTGCAGGCCTCTGCGCACATAGCTGCAGATTTCCTTAATCACCCAAATCCCTCTGCGCACACAGCTGTAGATTTCCTTAATCACCCAAAACCCTCTGTGCACACAGCTGCATAGGTCGTCCACGCACACAGCTGGGACTCAACCTTCTTACAAAACAAGCCTTAGCTTCGCATCAATTCATCTTACATCAAAATCCTAAACTGACTTCTTTACAAGAGTGCTTATTTATAGTGCACTTATTACAAAACCATGGGCTTAAACCATGGGCACCCCGAACCCTAAACCTTAGACTTAAACCATGGGTTTATTACAAAAGAAGGTTTTTACTCAACCCCGACACCCCTAAGACTATTTTGAATCATAACTCCGCTTACAACTTCCACAAAAACTGCGGAGTTACCAAAATTAGGGACCGTTAAGGTGCACGCCCCAACAAGACTGTTCCTCCTGATCAGTCTTGAAACCTGACCAAAAAATGAAATGCTCCCAAGTCTTTTCCCTTTTCTGCAATACAATACTTATGATGAGCTTAATTATTCCATGGTGGAAAATTGATTGCGTTGTATGATCTTGGTGCTCTCTCACCCTACATGACATCTTCTGTAAGCTTTTCAAAAAGAAGAAAGGTAGGTTCATTTTAGACTCATTATTGAGATGTTGTAGGAACCTAAAGTGATATTTGAAAACAAAGGAAAATCTACCTTCACAGGTGACATAGCTTTGCAAGACTTTAATAGGCTCAATCTACTCAGGTTTAAAGTTTTGAATTAGAACACCTTTTCCCCAGTCTGCAACTACACCAAGAAGCAAGTATCTCTGAGCATTAAAGGTTAAAGGAACCTTTTTGAACCAGAACTCTCCCTCATCTAGAATCCCTGTTGCTTCGGCTATTAACTCCCTGGTTAATTTGAACTTCAAGGTGTCAAAAGACACTATATCCTTGTCTAAACATTGAGCAAATTTGTAAGACACCTATGAATGATAACCTTCAATCTTTTCAAAGAACATTATCCATCCTCCATCTGCAAACAACTGTGCACAATTTGGAAAATTCTTCACCCAGCTTAAGTCTGAGGGTTCTGCCCTATTTGTCTATCCACTCTTTTTCATTTTGAACTAGGGTTAAATATCTTCTATCAATACACCACAGTATGGCTGTCTTCAAATTTTAACAAGCTGACATAGAATACAATATAGGGACATCCAAAAGGCTCTACTCTAAATTATTCTATTTAAATGATGAATACTTTAAATGGATTGATTAATAATTCATCATTTAACATGGATTAGGTCTAAAACTTGTATTCTACCTTCAAATCTGTCATTAATCATTTCTTCAGAAAAACCCCAAATTAAAAAACCCTAGTAATGGCACGTGGACTACTTGTTAAAATGACCAATTTGAATGTTGGAATATGGTTATCTCAATTGTCAGGTGTCAAATTGCATGATACACCTTTCTCTGACCACTTAGATCACTCCAGCCAACCATTCCTGAAAGCCCTAATTTTCGCTCAGTTTCAAAATCCTGATTATCAAGCATTGATCTCTCACCACGATCTTCACTTACTCTTCGTGCACTTTAGATAAAAACATAATTCCATACACCCTTGTCTCATTATACTCTGCTATCATTATTATATCTACTTCTGCAAGTGATCGCCATGATTTTTCCCTCATGATAATATTCTACCTGTTTTAGTGATTAAGCTACAGAAGACACATATCAAATCCATCACACAACATGATCGACATCTCAGGTGTGAGAATCCTGAAGAAATTGAACCAAAAAATGATGATTTTAGCCTGCACGACTTTCTTGTAGCGCGTCTATGCATCTATTTTTTGTCTTGCACTACAAGAAATTCCATGTTAATGATTTTCAAAATATTTAGCTAATGATAAGAGTCTGAACTTGGTTTAGGAGCCTTAATTTAACTTTTATGCTATTTTTAGACTTTTTAAATCCATATATGTTTTATATAAGCCCCTCGATTATAAAACCAAAGCAAAACTTGTAAAAATAAGCTAAGAAATAAAAAATCATGAGAGTTAAAGGGTAAAATTAATATTATCCCTATCAACAAAATTTTCTAGAAACAAAAAGTAAAGCAAGCTTCAAAATATAAATAATAGTATTAGAAACAATGGGAAACAAAAACATGACCTAACATCTGGCTCCTGCTGTGGGATGAAGTCCTCCTTGTGAGGCTTCAAGAACCTGTAGACCAGTGCCTTCTGCACTGCTACCTGCTAATCTGCAAAATTTCCACTGGGTTATGGAGTCCTTATTCTATTTATTCACACCGGTATATACAATGAAAGTCCAGTATCCATTTCAAAAACTATAAAAATTCTTGAGGAATCATCCATTAACTGGATTAGACAACTCCTCACCCTCCAAGGTTTGTAGAACAAAAGTATTGTTTTCCAAAAAATTCGACACTATGAAAGGACCAAACCAAAGGTTATCAAACTTGCCATGCTTTCCTTTTTGCTCCTTCCTAGCATCCCATCTCAAAACCATGTCTCCTATTGAAAAAGTATTATCTTTGATCTTCCTATCAAATTTTTCTTTAATCTTTAACCTATATAGATGTGTCTTTTCTTCCACTTTTTCTCACTTCTACTGTAACTCTATCATTGCATAAATTCTTCTCTACATATCATTGGGTTCTTCCTGACAATATTGAAAAAACTTCATCATTGGGATACCCAACTGAACAGGAAAAAATGCATCTGTGCCATATACTAATTGGAAAGGAGAAGTTCCAATTGCTTGTTTAACTGTTATTCTGTCTACCCATAATGCATACTTTATCATAGAATCCCATGATCTTTTATTATGTTTCAGAAATTTCCTGATACTCTGAATGATATTTTTATTTGATGACTCAGCTAAACCATTCCCCTGAGGATAGTAAGGAGTTGAATGTTTCAATAGGATGCCATTCTTTTCACAAAATGCCCCCATAGCCTTAGATTTAAAGGCTTTAGCATTATCAGTCAATATTTTCTGTGGACATCCAAATATACTAAGAATATTTTCTTCAATAAAATCTATGATCACCTTATCTGTAGCATTCCTGGTGGGAATAGCTTCCACCCACTTATTAAAGAAATCTGTTGCAGTCAAAATCCACTTATGATGTGCTGAGGAAGATGGATTTATCTCTCCTATGAAGTCCAAACCCCACTGCTGAAAAGGGGCATTTACTGCAGTTGGTTTTAAAGGTAATGACAAGAACTTTTGTTTACCAGCAAATTTCTGACAAGGGATACATGCTCTTACCTACTGATATACATTTGAAAATAAAGAGGTCCAATAATATCCAACTCTTAAAATTTTGTATGATGTTTCCTTCCAATACTTATGACCTCCAGAAGCACCTTCATGAGATTCAACAATTACTCCTCCAATTTCAGGTTTATCTAGGCATCTGAGTAGAATACCCCCTGGATATTTCCAAAACAACTGCTGTTCTACCAAAGAATACTTAGTGGTTTTCAACTTCAAAGACCTAGCAGATTTTTTGTCTAAGTGTTCTGGACATTGCAAGTACAAAAGAAAGTATACAATGTTTGCATACCATGTAGATGCTGAATAGAAATCCATAATATTCTCTTTCTCCAGCTCCACTTGATTTTCTTCTTGTGCTGGTTGTTCTACCATCATATGTAGTCCTAAAGCTTGGCAATTTGAATCAACTAATAGTTTAGCTAGACCTTGTCCCTTTACTAACTTTGTAGGTCTGATATCCACATCATATTCCATGATTTTGGCAATCCACTTTCCTCTTTTTCCCTCATTGTCAGGCTGAGTCAAAACATCTTTGATGGCAGCATTAGGCACATAAGCAATAACTTTGGAATGCAAAATATAGATTCTAAAAAATTTCAAAGCTTTAACCAAAGAGTAAGCATGTTTCTCTAAAATGCTGTATTTTAACTCCGAATCTCTAAGAGTTTTGTTGAAGAATGCAATAGGTTGTTCAAGACTGTCCTTATTCTTCTGTAATAAAATAACAACCAATGTATCTTCAGATGCAAAAGAAAAGGTTAGAAATTCCTTTGTAAATTTGGACTTACTAATATTGGAGCTTCAGTAAGAGCCATCTTAATTTTTTCAAATGAATTCTTTGCTTCTATAGTCCACTTGACTTCTTGATCCTTCTTCAACATGGCTGTAATCTGTTTGATAGTCTCAGCAAAATTTGGTATAAAATAGCGCAGAAAATTGATTTTACCAATGAAAGATTGTACATCCTTTTTGCTCCTTGGAAGACTTATTTTTAGTATTTCTTTCACCCTCTCCAGATCAATCCTTATGCCATCAGCTGAAACTAAATGACCCAATAATTTACCTTCCTGTATAGCAAAATGTGATTTCTTTGGATTAAGAGATAAACCATATTTTCTGCATTTCAGAAAAGTTTGTTTCAAGTGTTATAGATGTTCATCATCTGATTGTGAAAAAACTGTAATATCATCTAAGTAAATCACTACAAACTTGTCTCTTTCTCCTACAAAGGCTATATCCATAGCTCTTTGAAAAGTGACTCCAACATTCATTAATACAAAAGGCATTTTATCATACATTAAAGTTCCCCAGGGAGTAGTAAAAGCTGTTTTTTCTTTATCATCAGGATGCATAGAAATTTGATTATATTCTTAAAAACCATCAACCATAGAAATCCTTTGTGCCCCAACTACCTTCTGCAATATTTGTTCTATTTTAGGCAAAGGATAATTATCCTTCAATGAAGACCTATTTAGATTTCTAAAGTCAATGCATAGTCTGATTTCTCCATTCTTTTTCCTGACAGGAACTAAATTAGCAACCCATGAAGAATACCTAAGAGGAACAATGATCTTGGCATCTAATAAATTCTTCACTTATTTTTCAATAACAAGAAACAAAGCTAGATTATCCTCCTTAATTTCTGTCAGAAAGGTCTAACATTCAGTTTTATAATCCCAGTATCATATGTCTTCAGGTCTTCATAAGACCATGTAAAAACATCAACATAGTCCTTTAACAACTTAATGTACCTTTTTCTTTGTTCTACTATGATTGCTTTTGAAATCTTCACCATTCTAGGATGTTATGGAGTACCAATATTACAGTCCACCACATTTTATTCTGAATACTGTACAACAGGTTTTAAAGGTGTATCATCTTTTGAAAATATTCTTTCTAATGGCACCAAACCTTTACGAATGAAATTACCTTTAAGTTCAATAATCTTGTGGCCAGCAATCTCATTTTCAGCAATATCTTCAGAATCTTCAACCTCATCATCTTCTTCTTGATCAATCAGGGAATTGGAAAACTCACTTGTCAGCTCTAAAAATCTTTTTATTTCGATGTCATATTCAAAAAATTTCCACTGCTTTACATTATCAGGAACAGAAGCTCTGTACCTAACCTCAATAAGATACTTTAGCTGTGTTGTTTTGGGGATTCTAAAATGTGTGGCTGCTAAGGCCAAAGAATCAACAGTTTGGTTATGGTCCCTAGGAATATAGGTAATGTTAAAAGCCACAAAATAATTTTCTATCATATCCCATACTTCATTACGATAAACTTTCAACAAATCTTGTTTCTTTTGATAGTTGTTCCTCACCTGCTGAACAACCAACTCAGAGTCACCATATACAAAAATCTGTTGGATGCCTAAATATTTTGCAGCTTTCAAACCTAACAACAAAGCTTCATATTCTACAGTATTATTGGTGGTAATAAATTCTAATTTATACATTAGCTTTACTATTTCACCACCAGGAGATATTAAAAGAACCCCTACTCCAACACCTTCCTTACAAGAAGATCCATCAAAGTATAATTGCCAAAGTTCATCTTCTTGTTCCCTAATGCATTTAACTGGATTTTCTTTTTCAACCTGTAACAAACCAGTAGTATTGTCATCATCACTAAAATGTAACATACAAGTACCCAAATCCTTGTCAACAACATACAAGAAATGATTTGTTGGGTTCTTGTCATCTGTCACAATATAGGCAAATTGCAATTCTCTGTATAACCTTCTGTTTTCTCCTCCAAACACAGGTATAGTGGCATATGTTAAATCCATTTGTAGAGTCCCACCAACTTTATTTTCCCAAGATATAGAGAGGAGCAGTCCAAATTTAGGTGTAATGTCTGCTACTACCATATCCATATTCACACTCTTCATTGGTAGCTGAGCCAAACTGACAACCATATCTTTAATCACTCCTAAACATTTTACAGCTCATGAATCAAAAGCATACAAATCATGATAGGGTTTTGTTATAATCAAACCTAGAGCCTCCATGACGGCCTTTGGCATTAGGTTGTGTGATGCTCTTGAATCCAAAAGATAGTTATGTATCATCTGTTCATGAATAGTCAGTGTGATGTAAAAAGGAGGTGATGCACTAGCTTCATTCTCAGTTTGTTTAGCTAAATTTGATCCAATAAATATTTTAGGGATTTATTCTTGTAAATTCACTGTATCAAAAAGAGGTTGACTATTTGCTGAACCAATCATTTTAAGAACTGAATATTTATAAGAAGGATTTTTCATTAACTCAGTAAAAGGCATAGGAATCTTAATTTTTCCTAATTCATTTTCCAGATCAAAATTCTGCACACTTTTTTTTACTTCTTCCACTTCCACATTATTCTTTTGTTTATCCTGAATTTGTTTTTTCTCTAACACAGGATCAGAATGCTATTTAGTAGGTACAACTACCTTTTTCTTTGGATTTTGAACTACTTTCTTTGGACCTGACCTCAAATTCAAAGTTTTCTTTGGGTCATTATGATATGCATCAACAGTTACAATAGTCACTTCAAAATTTAAATCATTTTCTATTTCAAACATATCAGCATAATAATATTCTGTGTTTAAAAACTCTTCTTCAGTGACAAAACCCTCAGTTAACTGCTCTCCAAAATAATTCATATCCTGGTCTGTATCTTCAAAGAACACTTCCTCTTTAATTTATGCTTCATCAACAACATTATTTTGAAGTGGGGGTGGTACTCTTTGATCCTCAGTTTCTCTCCTTTCTGGTTGTATATCAGTGTTTCATCTTTCTCTAGGTATGAAATGAGGTGCAAACTGTCTTTAGAATTGGTTTTGATTATTAAGGTTTCTCTCACCTTCTTGAACAGGTTTGTTTTAATTCTTTTCTAATTCCAACTTGTTTAATTTTGCAGTCAAGATCTTAACTAGCTTGGCCATCTCATCAATTTTACCTTCTGCAGAATGGGATGTTGAAACCCCTGGAGCTGCCTCTTTCTTACCCTTACTATCATATATCTGCTGAGCTGTATTTCCCTTCAATCTATTAGGAGCTAATATATTAGATTGCACTTCTAATGCTACATCCTGCATGTTCAGTAAAGTAATAGGTCCTCTTTCTCTTAGAAGTAGGGAAAATTCATGATCAAAGGCATTAGCGTATGTGATTTTTGCAGATGTTTCTGAAGTTTTTATCTCTACAGGAATTCTGCCATACATTTTATTGAATCTCTTTGAAAAATCAGCTATCGTTTCATCCTTCTTTCTCCTAAGGGCTCCAAATTCAGTTATATAATATGAATGATCCTTGGTGTCACCCCATTATCTCATGAAAAGGTCCTGAAGCTCTTCTATGATAGTGATAGAATTTGCAGGAAAGTCCCTGAACCATTTTCTGACATCTCCATCAAGACTCTGTACAAACATCCTTGTCCATACATCCTTAGCCTCAATATTCTGATTAGCAGCATAACTGAGGAAAGCCTCCCAATGCTCCTCAGCTGTAGTTTCACCTTGTTCATTAAACCTAGGAAAGTATTTCTGGTAATCACCTCCAGGAAGTGCATTCAAAGGTTGAGGAAAAACTAAAGGTGCATACCTAGCTGCAACCATTCGGTCCATCATATCTAATGGTTGATTTTGGGCTGCCATTTTTAAGTTGACTGGTTTTGGTGATGGAAAGACTTGAATGGAACTTGGATGAAATGGAGTTTTACTAACTTTTAGATGAAATAGAGGAATTTTACCAGGAGATATTGTCTTTGCTTTCTTAAAGGATTGAGGATCATTGAAAACTTGAAAATTACTGATAGGAATTATAGGCTTCAATCAAGGTGAATTTTGTTCTTCTCCCTTCAAAACAGATAAAGGTGATGAAATATCTAACTGATGAGGGTTACATAAGGCTAGTGATGACTGAGACCTTCTGATTTTCCTAGTTGTTTTCAATATCTGTTCTGGGTCTGAAACAACCAACTATAAAGGTGAACTAGGTTTGTTTCTTGTTCCAACTCCTTTAGTAGCCACTGTGAAATACTGGTGAAAAGTAGTCTTTAATATTTGCTGGTTTAAGTTCACCTCTTAAAACCAGTGAAATGATAAGTATACCAGGGAAAATAGGTTTTCAACTTCGATCCCCGGCAATGACGCCAAAGATGTTAGTGCTAGAAATTGTTCCCAGACTACAAGAGAACAAGCCAACACAATCTCAATAATCACAATAAAATAAAATAGGGTTTTTTAGGGGTTTCAAGGTTTTTTGGTTGAGCAGTTTGAAGACAAGAGGGAAAAAAATCATAAAACCAAAGTAAACACTAAATCATGGGCATTTGAATGACTAAGATGCATAACATATAAAACATAATCCAACAGAAAACATAATACTGAATTTCACCCACAGTTAGCAAGCATTTCAAGCATAAAAACATTAAACATGAAATGAATATACCAACTGAGTAATTAACACAAATTAGAACTAAAACCAGTCAATAATATGAAGGGCATATAGTGCATATATTTCATAGTTTAGTCCTCAAAAAACACATAAGAGTCTTTACTTAGCTCATAAACAAATCCTGATAGCCTCCCCTTGTCAGCAAAAAAAATCGAACCATTTGTCTTCTTTCAAACTTACATTTATCCTATTCTTCAAAATCAATTGAATAACTGAACCCTAACTGTTTTTAGACTGTCTATCGAATAGCTCAATCTAAATTATCTTTATACAAAAATAAAATAACTTTCCAAACTTAACTAATAACTGACTTTCTTGACTAACTTTACAAATCTTTAGCTGCTTCAGCTAGTAAAGCAATTCCTTCCAAGGCTTGAGCTTTCCTTCTCGCCTTCAATTGATCTATCTCTAAATATGCAATCCTCTTTGTTAGCTCCTCATTATGTTGTTACAGCTCCTGGATTCTTTGCTTTAACTCTGTGAACTTATTTTCTGTTTACCTTTTCCTTTTAAGTGCTTCTCTTGAAATTGTAATCAACTCCTAGTAATGATTGTTAACTTCCTCCAAATATTCTTTAAGTCTCTTGTATGCAGTAACTAATCCATCATTAGTTTCATGCATATACTCAATTTGATACTTATATTGCTTAATTCTTCTTTGTAGGTTTTTTTTTTCAGAATCAATACATTTATCTCCTAATATTGTCTGCATCCCTTTTGGTCTCCATGGGATTTTCAATTTCTTATAGATTTCTTCATCTTCTTTCATAAACTCTGTGGAGGTTACATGAATCTTTGGATATTCTTCATTTTCAGAACTGCAATGAACTTCTTCTTCAAACATATCCTTCTTCTCTAAAAAAGAACTCTTTACCTCACTTTGTTGTTGTTCTTGAAACATTTGATTTCGAATCTCCAGAAATATATCAGAGATCTTAGTATCAGTCATGACAGATTTTTCTTTTGATTCTATTGGATTTTTACCTTTATTTCCATCTTCACTATCATCCACTTTCTCTTCAGATGATGAATCCTCTATTACTACAACCTTTTCTTTAGCCAATTTGGGATTCCCTAGATTTTTCATGTTTAACCTAAGTTTGTTCTTCATCTTTGTGTTAGGTCTCCAGACTGTTGCAATATCTCCCAACATATTCAGAGCCTTTCCTTGATGAGTTATTGAGGCAAATTCAACAACCTTCATTTTTTTTCTTCTTGACACTGTTTCTTCATCATAATGAATGTGAGTTTCTTGCTCTACAGAAACCCTAGCTTCATTAACAACAAGAATTCTAGCCTCATCAAATAAGTATTTTTCATCCTTCTCTGATAGTACTGTAATAGGGATTTGCTTCTGCTCCTCAATATATTCTTTTACATATTGAATTGATTCTGCAGGTAAAACTTCTACAACAGGCTCAGCTTCTTTAATTTCTGACTGTAAAATATTGCTTTCCTTATTATTAATTCACTGTCCCACTTCAAAGTTTTTATTTTCCTGATTTGAAGCTTCTCCTGGTTTATCATTTTCTTCACCCTTAATTGTTACCTTTTTTCTAAGATTCTTAATCAGAGTTTGACCTTTATCTAATTGTCTTCTCTGAGACTGTTCCTCCTGATCAGTCTTGAAACCTAACCAAAAAATCAAATGCTCCCAAGTCTTTTCCCTTTTCTGCAATATAGTACTTATGATGAGCTTAATGAGTCCATGGTGGAAAATTGATTGCTTTGTATGATCTTGGTGCTCTCTCACCCTACATGACATCTTCTGTAAGATTTTCAAAAGGAAGAAAGGTAGGTTCATTTTAGACTCATTACTGAGCTGCTGGAGGAACCTAAAGTGATATTTAAAAACAAAGGCAAATATACCTTCATAGGTGACATAGCTTTGCAAGACTTTAATAGGCTCAATCCACTCAGGTTTAAAGTTTTGAATTGGAACACCTTTTTCCTAGTCTGCAACTACACCAGGAAGTAAGTATCTCTGAGCATTAAAGGTGAAAGGAATCTTTTTGAACCAAAACTCTCCCTCATCTAGAATCCCTATTGCTTCAGCTATTAACTCCTTGGTTAATTTGAACTTCAAGGTGTCAAAAGACAATATATCCTTGTCTAAACATTGAGCAAATTCGTAAGACACCTCTAAATGATAACCTTCAATATTTTCAAAGAACATTATCCATTCGGCATCTGCAAACAATTGTGCACAATCTTGAAAATTGTTCACCTAGCTCAAGTCTGAGGGTTCTGCCCTATTGGTCTTTCCACTCTTTTTTATTTTGAACTAGGGTTAAACAAATTCTATCAATACACCACAGTCTGACTGTCTTCAAATCTTAACAAGCTGACATAGAATACAGTAGAGGGACATCCAAAAGGCTCTACTCTAAATTCTTCTTTTTAAATGATGAATACTTTAAATGCATTGATTAATAATTCATCATTTAACTTGGATTAGTTCTAAAACTAGTATTTTGCCTTCAAATCTGTCATTAGTCATTTCTTCAGAAAAAACCCCAAATTAAAAAACCCTGGTAATGGCATGCGGACTACCTGTTAAAACAACCAGTTCGAATGCTCGAATATGGTTATCTCAATTTTCAGGTGTCGAATTGCATGCTCCATCTTTCTCTGACTGCTTAGACCACTCCATCCAACCACTCCCGAAAGCCCTAATTTTCACTCAGTTTCAAAATATTAATTATCAAGCACTGATTTCTTGCCATGATCTTCACTTACTCTTTGTGCACTTCAGATAAAAACATAATTCCATACACCTTTGTCTCATTATACTCTGCTATCATTATTATATTTGCTTTTGCAAGCGACCGCCATGATTTCTCCCTCATGATAATATTCCACCTATTTCAGTGATTAAGCTGCAGAAGACACATATCAAATCCATCACACAATGTGATTGACATCTCAGGTGTGAGAATATCGAAGAAATTGAACCAAAAATGATGATTTTAGCCTGCGCGACTTTCTTGTAGCGCCTCTATGCATCTGTTTTTGTCTTGTGCTACAAGAAAGTCCATGTTAATGATTTTCAAAATATTTAGCTAATGATAAGAGTTTCAACTTGGTTTAGGAGTCTCAATTTAACTTTTATGCTATTTTTAGACTTTTTAAATCCATATATGTCTTATATAAGCTCCTCGATTATAAAACCAAAGCAAAACTTGTAAAAATAAGCTAAGAAATAAAAAATCATCAGAGTTAAAGGGTAAAATTAATATTATCCCTATCAATAGAATTTTCTATAAAAAAAAAGTAAAGCAAGATTCAAAATATAAATAATAGTATCAGAAACAATGGGAAACAAAAAGATGACCTAACATGTTGTATGTTAAATTTTTCGATAATTTCATTCCATATTATCAAGGATCACTAAGAGAATAACAAGCACAACATAACAATTACAAGAGACAAAGGACACAAAGCATTTCACTGAGGAAAACCAAGAAGGTGAAAAACCTAGCAACTTCCATAGAGATAGAATAAGCCCCAATACAAAATATCACAAGGATAAACCCACAAAGATAATTCTCTCTAGTAGCTACTCCTCCTCCACTTGTGCGTACTCCTCTTTCTCACTTGTGTGAAGTGAGTGAATGAATAAAATGAGAGACACAACCTCTCTATTTATACACCGAATTAACTTGACTTTAAACCTAATTGGGCTGACCTCCTAAGGAGGTCTAATAAGCCATACACATGTCATCTACTGGTCCGGCCCCTTCTTGGTGGTATAATAACCCATCAAGTATAAGTTGCGACACTTACAATAATACTTGCGATACTTACGACACTTACAATACAAATAATTAAACTTCTGATTAAGGATGAATTTAACATCTCCATCAATAATACAATATTGTCTAAGTACAATACATAGAAGAATATCTTCTGAAGTTACAACTACATCAAAACTCCCTCTTAACTAAGAAGTTATTCTCTAGACACAGGTCATCAATATATGTCGACACAAGTCTTCAATTCTGGAGCTGGATCATCATCACTGCATCATGGAGCATCATCGTCACTGCTGCTATATATTGACATCTCAATCACTAGGCTATCTCATAATTATTCTCATCATAGGAAGTTCTATAGAGCCAACCCTTTTTCATACTGGTTGTAGGCCTACCCTTCTATAGGTATTCATCATCTTTGGCCATACTGTGGAATCCTCAGGACTGATTATGTGCGTCAACAAAACCTTGAAAGAGAATCTGAGCACAAACTATAGGATCTCCAAGGATATTTTACATGTGACCATCACAAAACCTCGAAAGAGAATCCTAGCACAGACTATAGGATCTCCCAGGATATTTTCTATGTGACTTCCACCACAAAACCTCGAAAGAGCATCCTAACATAGACTATAGGATCTCCCAGGATCTTTTCTATGTGGTCAGGAAAAACCTTAAAAGAGTGTCTTGCAACCTGCAAGAACTCTAAAAAGCATCCCAAGACTTTTACGAGCACATCAGATCTCTAGGGATGATTACATGCCTTTGGTAGCAAAATATCGAAAGAGCATCCTAGAACAGACTATAGGATATCCCAAGATATTTTCTATGATACCTATAGCAAAAGCTCGAAAGAGCATCCTATCACAGACTATAGGATCTCCCAGGATATTTTCTATGCTACCTGCACAACCTGTCCACAAAGTATCATCTTAATACTCATCATTGCATCATCCTGATGCATATCATCATCATATGATCATCCCAATCATCATCATAGCAGAAAGTGAATTATCATCCTGATGCTCATCACGCAGCACTTACATTCACAGCCATGGGAAGGATCCTCCTATCATTCTTGGAATGGATCCGAAAAATGTGTCCCATCACTTCTTCCTCGAAGTATCTTCTATCTGAAGAATACCAAGCCTATCTCTAAAGTACTCAAACTTCACCCTAGATAGTGGTTTGGTCAACACATCTGCTATCTGCTCGTCTGTCGCAACATACTTGAGCTTCACTACTCCTCTCTGCACCATATCCCTGATATAGTGATATTTGATCTCAATGTGATTCGACCTTGTTAGAATAATCAACCATAGCTACCTACCTTAGACATTAATTAAATCATTTTTGTCTTATTACCTAGTCTCTTAGATTCCACTCTATGTTATTTTCCTTCTACATGTCCTAGAAGTCAACACATGCCAAAACTGAATCATGGAGCACTTGGGAAACTTCTTGGAAACCCATTTTAGCATGTCTACTTTATTCCAGATTCTCCAAAGCGAATATCTACTTTTTCTGGAAAGCTGCCTGTTTTATTGAGAATTAAGGCAAAAGGAAAAGCTAGACTAGGTGTAGTTGACTTGTTTTTTCCCACATCATCCTCCCTCCTTTTCTCCTAATAAAATCATGTATGAGTTTTCTTTCCATCCGTCATTAGATTTCCTACTTGACTTAGCCAATTCGTGAGCATCTTGGTGGATTTGTAAACTGCTTTATGCACCTATGGGGGATTTGACTAGATTTAGTAAGCCTACTTTTTGACCTTTTTGTTAGAATAATCAACCCATAGTTAGCTACCTTAGACATTAATTTCATTATTTTTGTCTTATTTGCCTAGTTCATGTGTCCCACCTTGTGCAAGTTGTCATTTACCTATCCATAGTGGTCAAACTTGCCTTATTTGACTCATGTAGCACTTGGGAAACCTCAAGGAATCAAATCTACTTTATTCCTGGCCTCCTAGGCACCCTTCTGCTTTTTCTGCTTTATTCCCTGCTTTTTCAGTGTTTTAAGGAAAATGGAAAAGCTTGACTAGGTGAGGTTGACTAGTTTTTTGTCCTACACATACTCCTCTCTTTTATCCTTGGAAAAGCATGTATGAGTTGTCATTCCATCACTCTTTAGCTTGCCTAAGACATTTTTCTAATTCGTGAGCTCCATGACAGATTTGGCATCAACTTTTTACACCTATGGGGGATTTGCTTATTTTTAGTAAGCCTGCTTTATGCTAGATTCGAATTGCTCCTCATGGATTCAAATCCCTGATGTATTTTATTTATTCAGCAACCTATTATGTTACAGGGTTGGCTATTGTACACTGAGTTAATACAGTTTAGTGTTCAGCTCCAATTTCAGTCTCTTTTGTGAGTGATTTTGCATGATCAATTGTTAATTGTTGTGAGTAAAATTAATCTATCTCTGGGTTCAATTTCCACATGGTATCAGATCCATTGTAGATCGATTTCTCTCCTTCAAAATTGTTTTGCAGGTTCAACATCAGTGACTGGGAGCCTTCTACTGACAGTCGGGACAGATTTTCTAAGCTATGGATCAATCGCAGAAAACTATCTTGACTCCCTTCAATTTATTTGAATGGAAAGCAGAGATGGAGATACTGTTGAGAGCGAAAGGACTCTATAGGGTGACTATGGCAATAGAAGCAGAGCCCAATGCAGTTGCAGAGAAGATAAAATGGCACAACAGGAGGGATGAGGCCTATGGTCTCCTGTGTCTGAGTATTTCCAGAGACTTCCTTTTCCATCTTGATGGATTGAAATCACCGAATGAAGTATGGGAGAATCTTGCTGATATTTTTGGAAAGACAGATGAGATGAGGGGACATCAAATAAAAAATGAGCTGATTTCTCTGAGTCCAAATAGATTTGAATCCCTGCAGCTATATTTCTCCAAGTTCAAAGCACTTGTTTTGCAGCTGAAAAGGTGTGGGATCGAAAAGAAGGATGATCAGCTCATCCTGTCCATTCTCTTGAAGCCAGGACCTAACTATTCAGTGTTTGTTTCGACCTTCTATGCCACAAAACTGATAGCTCGAACCTAGAAGATTCCTAGCCTTGCATATTTCATGGAATCTCTCACACAAGAACATGATAAGTTGGTGATGATGGGCACCATCAAACCATCCAAAGATCAAGCTCTATTTGTTGGAGATTCGAAGGTGGATCCAAAAAGCAAAAAGAAAGCTAAAAAGACACCCGAGGAAAAGAGAGACAAGAAACAGTCTCCGGAGGAGCCATAAGGTTCCAAGAAGAACTACCAGAAGAAGAAAAACAAAGGTGAAATGAACAAGTGCGCATACTGCAATAAGGGAAATCACACTGAAAGCTCTTGTATGAAGAAGCAAATAGACATGCTGACCCAACTCCTGGAGAAGAATGGTATCTCCCTTCCAGAAAGCTCAAAGAAGAGAGAAGGAGGATCAAGTTCAGATGACAGAGAGAGAGTTCATGCATTGGTTGCTAGCACATCAAGCTCACCTAGTTTTATCATTGATTCTGGAGCTTCAAGACACATGGTTTCGACCAAGGAGGCATTCTCCTCACTTGACATGTCGAAGCGACCACCTATAGTACTGGGAGATGACTCTCTCACTGAAAGTTTGGGTAAAGGGAGGATTGATCTTGATCATGGTTGTTCAGCAATGTGTTGTATGTTCTTGGTATTGCCTCCAACCTCTTGTCAGTGTACCAAATGACTCACACTGGGTCTCCAAAGAAGTTCATATTCTCCCCTGATGAAGTTGAGATCACAGAGATCTCAAGTGGTAGAGTCATTGCAAAAGGAGTTGCAAATCATGCTCAAAAGGTATACATGTTCTCACACTTCCTACCCTAATTAAACCCCTCTGCTCTTCTGATTCATGCTAATGAAGCCAGCAAGCTTTGGCATGAAATATTTGGCCACCTAAATTACAAGCATATTTCTGATCTTAGTAAAAAAGAGATGGTCATGGGGTTGCCCAAGATAAAATTTTCCAAAGGAGTCTGCAAAGGTTGTATCCTAGAAAAACACCCAGAGCACAAATTTGAGAGAGCTAGTCATGATAGAACCTATGCACCCCTTGAGTTGATCCACAGTGATGTTGCTGGCCCATTCCCTCATATGTCCATGAGTCAGGCCAAATATGCATTGACTTTCATAGATGACTTTTCCAGGTATTGCTGGGTTTACTTCCTGAAACACAAGTCTGAATTTTTGGCCTCTTCAAAGTCTTTAAGGCTTTGGTTGAAAACCAGTCTGGGAGGAAACTCAAGGTCCTCAGATCTGACAATGGTGGTGAGTATGTCAAGTCTGAGTTTATTAATTATTGTGTAGATGTAGGTATTTAGATGCATCATTCTATCCCTTACACACCACAGCAAAATGGTGTTGCTGAGAGGAAGAACAGATCACTGAAGGAGATGGCAACATGCATGATGGAGGCCAAAACTTTGACACCAAAGTACTGGGACGAAGCTATCAACTGTGTATCCTATATTCAGAATAGGGTGCCTCATAAATAGCTTGATGGTATGACTCCCTTTGAAATATGGAGTGGGCACAAGCCAGATGTGACCCATTTCAGGATTTTTGGCTCAAAGGCTTGGGCTAGAATTCCAACAGAGAAGAGGAAGGATTTGCAGCCCCAAAGCCAAGAGTGTCTTTTTGTTGGATACTCTGAAGATTCAAAATGGTACAATCTGATAAATTTGAGCACAAACAAATCCTTCATTGAAAGGTGTGTTCAATTTGAAGAAGAACCCCTTACAGCAGTGGAAGTTGGAGAAGCCTCTTCTCCACCTGAACGTCAGGAAGTAAGTAAAGAGTTTGTTGAAAATGCTGATTCTGATTTGTCTGATGGAGATGAGTTTATTTCAGAACCTAACAGCCCTACAAGGCCAAAATGGGCATCCACGACACTACATGCAGCAGGAGAGCTAGCTGGGCATCCCAATGACCCAAGGAGGACTAGATTTCAATTTGAGAGTGGTCTGTGCATGAAGGATCCTATGTTTGCTGAAAAATGCTATTTGATGGTGGAGTATGATCCTCAAACATATGAAGAAGCAGCAGTAGATCCAATATGGCAAACAACCATGAAGGAGGAGTTCAACTCACTCCAGAAGAGCAACACATGGGAGCTAGTGGATCTTCCCCCAGGGAGAAAGTTAGTCCAGTGTAAGTGGGTCTATAAGACCAAATTTGCTGCTGATGGTTCACCACTAAAGTACAAGGCCATATTGGTAGCCAAGGGATACTCACAAGTTCATGGCATATATTACAATGAGACCTTTTCCCCAGTGGCAAAGATGGATTCCATCAGGCTAGCCATAGCCATTGCAACCTCAAGGCAATGGGAGGTGTTAAGTCAGTAAATTTTTTTCTTCAATTTTGGTTTGACTTCTTCAATTTTGGGTTTGTTTTTCATTTTATTTGAAGTAAGTTTGTTTTAAGTCTCATTTTTAGTTTCCTTTAGGAACTTTTTGGTTGATTAGATGGTTTTTTGAGCTTGCTTTTTATAGATTTGTTTTAATTTTTGGTCCTTTGTATTTTAAAGGGGTTAAAGAAAAGGTCATTATATAAAATATTTGATTCATAAATGTTTATTTGGAGAACACCTAAACATGATTTTCACCTTAGCAGCTTTTAAACCTCCTACAAATTAGAAAAAAGCTGAAAAATAGTGGAGAATTAGCATTGGAGATATTCTTGTAGCGCTGGAGTGAAAATTTACAAAGGGCGCGCTACAAGAATATCGCGGCCCTTTTATTTTTCGATTTAAAGCAAGTTTTTATCATGATTTCAATTTGTGAATGACTAATCGCTGTTTAATACATGTAAGCTGCAGTTTCAACATGATTCCAGGTGGTTTTGAGTCTCGAAACAAATCATGGCCATCATTGCCCGTAATGCGGGATTTGTTTGATAGTTATCAGTAAATTTCGGTCTAAGGTGGCATAATTATCTTTTCACATGCACTATCAGAGGAAAGGAAGGCTTGTGAAGTAAAGTTAACTTCTAGAAAGGTGGATTATGTTGCTGCAGAGCAGAGACAGAGTTATGAAGGCTAGCGAAAATTAGGGCTTTTCAATCCCGTTACCTGCAGTCAAAGTGATCATGTAAAGACATCTATACACTCAAGGAGAGGCAGTTAATAGCTCAAGACATAGGTTTAAACCATTGCAGTTGAACAATTGGTAGGTTGAAGATGGTCATTTGTTTAAAAAACAGTCTGATTGGTGATTAAGTTTCAAATCTTTTGCAGTTAGCCTATATACAGAGCTAATTTGCATTGTTAAGACAAAGAAACATGGAAGCCCTCGGTGATGTTAATTTGTCCTCTTATTGAGAAGATTTAATTCACCTTTTAAAATATACAGGTCTGTTCAGAAATGTGCAGGAATTGAGAAGAAGTTTGAAGGAGAAAAAAACCACTTTATAAAGCATCTTCTGAACCCTAAAACCAGACAGCTTCTAGTTTCTGAAGAGAAAAGATGGGAAAGAGTGGAAAAAGTGGTAAAATCAATAGGGCTGAGCCCACTGACTTAACCTAGATTGAGAAGCTCCCTGATTGTGCTGAATTGTTCCAACAGGCAGGTTGGCTGAATTTCTTCAGAAAGATAGATGGATACAATGCACAAGTGTCTTGTAAGTTTGCTCAGGGTCTGAAAGATGATATGGTTATTTTTTATGCTCTCAAATTCAAATTGACTGTAGGACTAATTGCAGAGGCTACTGGGATCAGTAATGAGGGTGAGCCTTGGTTCAAGAAATTACCTTTTGACTTTGAACCTCACAGATACCTGTTACCCAATGTGAATCCTGATTGGAATAAAGGTATTCTTATCCAGAATTTCAGAAAAGAGTGGGATGAGCCAATTAGAATATTGAAAAGCTATGTGACTTGTGAGGGTAGGTATTCATATGTATTTAAATATCATTTTATATTCCTCCAACACATAGTAGGAGTCTCAAAGATGAACCTGCCTTTCTTCTTTTTGAAGAGCCTGCAGAAAATGTCCAGTAGGGTTAAACAGCATGAAGATCACACATCCCAGTCAATTTTTCATCATGGTTTGATCAAGCTAATCATCAGTACTGTGTTGCAGCATGAGGGAATAACTTGGGACTTTTTTCTATTTTGGTCTGGTATTCATGTCAAAAAGGAAGAACAGCAGCCAAAGAGGCAAACTGATAAAGGAATTGTGATGATGAAGAAGCTAGGTCATAAACCTAAGCTTGAAGTCAAAACTAAGAAAATAGAAGAGCAGATGGAAGAAGAGATTAAATCTAAAGTAGTTTCAGCAAGTAGTAAAGGCAAGTATTCACTCTTTGAAGACCAAAAGTAGCTACTACAGCCCACAGTACCAGCAGCAGATTCTGAAGAAGCTAAAAATGTTGTTGAAGAAAAAGCTGCTATACCTGAAGATGAATTTCAAACTAAACCAAGAATTCCACTCACCATTCTCTCAGATGATGAGGGATATCTACTAGAAGAAGAGCAGTCACAGCCCATTGATGAACCAGAAGGCAGGCATGGAACTTGTGAAGAATTCCTCACCTCAGACATCAAAGCAGCTAAACCTCATAAGAAGAAAAAGAAGGTTGTAACTTCATATTGGAGGCCTAAAGCTAGGCCAACCAATAAATTGAGATGGAATATGAAGAAGATACTTAACCCTAAACTGAATTCCAAACAAAAGACTGTTTTAATTGATACTACTTCAAGTGAACAAACAGAAGTTGGTAAAATAGACATCAAAAACAAAGGAAAATCAGTGGTTAGACCTTCTTCTCCTCAACCTGCTGTGTTAGAAAGATTGTCACAGTCTGCAAGAGACACAAGTCATCCTGCTTCTAAATTATCTGAAATAATTTTTGAGATAAAAGATAAACTCTTAAAACAGCAGCAAGAAGAAATGGCAAAAAGATACCCTATTGAAAATCAGGAGTGGGATGGAGAAGATGAAGCTATACTCAGACAAGCAAGAATTTTAAAAGAGCCTAACATTCCTACTGACTTCTCAGACTTTTTAATGCAGGATGCCAATATACTTGAGATCCCAATTTTTGATGAAGAAAATTTGCAGGAAAGTGTTCAAAAATACAAGCAGCAGATGAAACATTTACAAGAGACTAATGATGCATTATTTAGAGTCAACAGAGGGCTTGTAGAGGAGCTGCAGGATGTCCATCATCATTTCCTAGAGCTATCAAAGGTGTCTAAAGAGGTGCTAAATAGGAAAATAACTTCTGACAGACACTGCCAAAATCTAGAGAAGACAGTTCAAAGTTTACAACAGGAGAATGAAGACCTTTAGAGCAAGATAGCTGATATGGAAAAGAAATATAAAAGAGCAAAGAAAAAGGCTCAAAGCCTAGATGGTATAGCACTAATTGCTGAAGCAGCGAAGGAGCTTTGATCAGTTATGCTTTTAGTTAGTGTATCTGTTTGATAAACACTTTTTGTTAATCATTTGCTATTTTTAGCAATTTTGTAATTTTGTAAAAAATGCACTTTTTACTTTACCTACCTTAGTGAGTAGATGGAGACAGTTAGAATGGGAAACCTAACTGATTTTGTAGAGGATGACTATTTAGAGGAGTTAGAAAGACATTGTTAGGGTTCTGATTTTTGGGAGCATCGGGAGGTTTACAAGACTGTTTTGTCTGCAAACTTGTTCAGAGATAAGTACTGAGATTCTTATAAGCATTTGATGATAAAATAATGAGATATATGACTTTTTCCCCTTCAGTTTGTCTATGTTGGCTTTGTTATTGAACTTGTTTAGTTTCTTAAATGATAAATTCATTGCTAGTTAATGTGTATTTTCTGGTAATGCTTATCCTTTATGTATGAACCTCGGCATAGTATTTCTACTGTATCTTATGTGATATGTTATGCATCTTTATCAGTTTCTGTTTATGATTTAATTGTTACTTTTCTTTTGAATGTATTCCCTGACTGTTCTTGAAGCTTACAATCATTTAAATCATACCAAAAAAACCCTAAACTTTTCTTTATTTGTTGAGTTTTACTCTTGAGATTGTTTTGGCTTGTTTATTTGGCCTTAGAAACAATTTCTGGCACAAACATCTTTGGCGCCGTTGCCGGGGACAAAGATGAAGCATATCTTCCCTGGGATACTTATCAATTTTCCTAGTTTGAGAGGTGAACTTGAACCAGCATTTTTGAAGGCTATTTTCACCAAAAAGTTGTCACAGTGGCTTCTAGAGGAATTGGAACCAGGAGCAGACCTACTTCTCCCTTGCAGCTGGGTGTGACAGACCCTGAACAGATTATAAAAATAGCAAGAAAGCTTAGAAGGTCTCAATCTTTACCAGCCTCTTGTGACCTTGACCAGTTGGGTGATTCATTAGACCTAGCTGAAAACTAACCTTGGATAAAACCTACCATTCCTGAAAGTACTTTTCAAGTTTTTACCAATCCTGAAACCTTTTTGAAAGCCAAGACTACTTATCCTGGAAAAATTCCTCTCTTTCAGCTGAAAATAGGAAAGAACCCTTTTCAAGCAAGTTCAAGTCAAGTTTCTTCCTCTTAAAAACCTCAGTCTAAACCTCAGTCCACAATAGCAGGTCAAAACCCACCCATGGATATGATGGACAGGATGGTAGAAGCCAGGTATGCTCCATTAGTCCTACCTCAGCCTTTACATGCTTTTCCTGGAGGAGATTATCAGAAATATATGCCCAGATTCAATGGAAAAGGTGAAACAACTGCAGAAGAACATTGGGAGGCTTTCCTGAGTTATGCAGACAATTAGAACATTGAGATTAAAGATGTATGGATGAGGGTATTTGTTCAAAGTCTGGATGGGGATGTGAGAAAGTGGTTTAGAGAGTTGCCTGCCAACTCCATCACCATAATTGAAGAACTCCAAGAACTTTTTCTGAGGCAGTGGGGAGACACCAAGGACCACACCTATTATATAACAGAGTTTGGAGCTCTCAGAAGAAAGAAAGATGAGACTGTTGCTGATTTCTCCAAAATATTTAACAAGATGTATAGTAGGATTCCAGCAGAGATCAAACCTACTGAAACATCAGCCAAGCTGACCTATGCAAATGCTTTTGATCATGAATTTTCTTTATTACTTAGAGAAAGAAGACCTATCACTCTGCTGAACATGCAAGATGCAACATTGGAGGTAGAGTCCAATTTGCTGGCTTCTAATAGACTTAAGAAAGAAACACCTCAGCAGCAGTATGAAAGAAAGGGAAAGAAAGAATCCGTTTCAACAAGTGCTGCTCCTCAGTTTGCTGAAGCCAAAATAGATGAAATGGCTAAGCTTGTAAATATTCTCACTGCCAATTTGAACAAACTAGAACTTGAAAAGAATTCTGTCAAACCTGCTCCAGAAGCTCAGAGGAACCCAAATAACCAAAATCAGTTCAGAAGGCAGTTTGCTCCTAGATTCATGCCAAGGGAGCGAAGGAATAATGACATCCAGCAAGAAAGGAGGGAGAATGAGGATCAAAGAGTGCCACCACCTCTTCAAAATAATGTAGCTGATGAAGAAGAGGTTGATGAACAGTTGCTCTTTGAAGAGACTGAAACTGATCAGGATATGAACCACTTTGGAGATGGTTTGTCTGGAGGTTTCGTAACAGAAGAAGATTTTCTGAACTCTGAGTATTATGATGCTGATTTGTATGAAGTTGAAGATGATTTGGAGTTTGAGAAAACTGCTGTAAATGCTGCTGCTCATCAGAATGGAATTAAGAAGACTATTAATCTCAGATCCGGTCTGAAACAAGTAGTCCAAGCTCCCAAGAAGAAAGCTGTTGTTCCTGCTACAACTGTTCCTGATAAACCAGTTGCTGATCCTGTAACAGAAAAGAAGCAATCTGCAGAAAAATCAAAGAAGAATGCTAAAATTGAAGAGGTAAACAAGTCAATCCAAAATTTCAGTTTGGAGAATGAGTTAGGCAAATTAAAAATTCCTGTACCATTGACTGAGCTTATTAAGAATCCATCATATAAACAAACAGTCCTAAAAGTTATGAATTCTGCTAGTGGTCAGCCTGTTTCAGATACTGTCAATTTGCAAGAAGAAAGCCCAAAAATATTTATTGGATCTGCCCTAGCTGAGAAAATAGAAAATGAGGCTGGTGCTTCACCCCCTTTCTATGTTACCTTGAATGTCCATGATCAGATGATCCACAATTGTCTATTAGATTCTGGAGCATCCCATGATCTAATGCCCAAAGCTATGATGGAATCCCTTGGTCTCAATATCACCAAACCTTACCATGACCTATATGCTTTTGACTCTCGGGCTGTGAAGTGTCTAGGAGTAATTAAAGACATGGTTGTCAACCTTACTCAGCTACCCATGAAGAGTGTCATAATGGATGTTGTTGTAGCTGATATCACACCCAAGTTTGGTATGCTTCTTTCAACATCCTAGGCAAAGAAGGTCGGAGGAACCCTACAGATGGACCTTTCATATGCCACCATTCCTGTTTTCGGTGGGGAAAATAGAAGACTATACAGAGAGCTCCAATTTTCTTACATAGTCACAGATGATAAAAACCCTACTAATCACCCATTGTACTCTGTTGATAAAGATCTAGGGACCTGCATGTTGAATTTCAGTGATGAAGATAATTCTGTTGGCCTCTTACAAGTTGAAAAAGAAAAACCAGTGAGACATTGTAGAGAAGAAGAAGATCAACTGTGGGAATTGTATTTTGATGGATCCTCATGCAAAGAGGGTGCTGGAGCTGGAGTCTTACTCATTTCTCCTGGAGGTGAGATAGTGAAACTTATGTATAAACTGGAGTTTGTTACCACTAACAATACTGCTGAGTATGAAGCTCTGATACTAGGAGTGAAAGCTGCTAAATACTTAGGCATTCAGCAAATTACTGCATATGGCGACTCCGAGTTGGTTGTTCAACAGGTGAAGAACAACTATCAAGTAAATCAGGATTTGTTGAAGGTCTATAGGAATGAGGTATGGGATATGCTTGACAATTATTTCATAGCATTTAACATCACTCATATTCCAAGAAATCATAATGAGACTGCAGACTCTTTAGCTTTGGCTGCCTCATACTTTAGAATTCCTAAAACTACTCAGCTAAGGTATCCCATAGAGGTGAGGTACAGACCATGTGTACTGGACAATGTGAAGCACTGGAGGGTATTTGAAGATGACATTGAAATGAAAAAATTTCTTGAGCTTACAGATGAGTTTACTAATGCCCAAATTGATCAGGATGAGGATGAAGGAGAAGAACAAGATGATGAGTTTGCTGAAAATCAGTTTGCTGTAGGTGAGATTGCAGGTTATAAGATCATTGAGTTGAAGAGTAACTTTATCCCTAAAGGTTTAGTGCCTTTAGAAAGAATTTTTACCAAATATTATACACCTTCTAAACCAGTAGTTCAATCTTCAGAAGACAATGTAGAGGATTGCAATATTGGTACTGCAAAAAATCCGAAAATGGTAAAAATTTCTAAATCTCTGACAGCTGAACAAAAAAGCAGGTATATCAAGCTCTTGAAAGAACATGTGGATGTGTTTTCCTGGTCTTATGAAGAGTTAAAAACCTATGATACAGCAATCATTCAGCATAAGGTCCCATTGAAGCCTAATGTTAAGCCTTTCCGACAGAAACTGAGAAGGATCAATCCAGCCTTGTTTCCTGTGATTGAAAAGGAAGTAAAGATGCTGCTGGATGCTAAGATAATAGTACCTCTCAGGTACTCTTCCTGGGTTGCAAATCTTGTACCTGTTAGGAAAAAGAATGGGGAGATAAGACTGTGTGTTGATTTCAGGAATCTTAACAGATCTTCACTAAAAGACAACTATCCTCTTCCCGAAGATTGAACAGGTATTACAGCAGGTAGTCAGAGCACAGCGGATTTCCATGGTGGATGGATTTTCAGGGTACAATCAGATTTCCATGCACCCTGATGATAAGGAAAAGATAGCCTTTACAACTCCCTGGGGGACATTCATGTATGACAAGATGCCTTTTGGTCTGATGAATGCTGGAGCAACTTTTCAGAGAGCAATGGACATTGCATTTGTGGGAGAAAAAGATAAGTTTGTTGCCATTTATTTAGATGACATCACTGTGTTCTCATAGTCTGATGATGAGCACTTAAAACATTTGAGGCAGACCTTCCAAAAATGCAGAAAATTTGGCCTGTCTATAAATCCCAAGAAATCTCATTTTGTTGTGCAAGAGGGAAGACTCTTGGGTCACTTAGTGTCTGCTGATGGCATCAGAATAGATCCTGATAGAGTCAAAGCAATACTGAAGATTAGTTTTCCCAGGAGTAAAAAAGATGTGCAATCATTCATTGGCAATATAAATTTTCTGCGGTGATTTATTCCTAATTTTGCTGAAACTATTAAACAAATCATAGCCATGTTAAAAAAGGACCAGGAAGTCAAGTGGACTGTTGAGGCAAAGGCTGCATTTGAGAAGATCAAGGTAGCTCTTATTGAAGCACCAGTCTTGGTAAGTCCTGATTTTACCAAAGAATTCTTTACTTTTTCATTTGTTTCAGAAGATACAATTGCAGATGTCTTACTTCAGAAAAATAAGGAAGGATTGGAACAGCCCATTTCCTTTTTTAGAAAAACCCTCAGGGATTCTGAGCTGAAGTATAGTATATTGGAAAAACAGGCCTATGCTTTGGTGAAGGCTTTGAAATTTTTCAGAATTTATGTCCTGCATTCAAAGGTTGTTTCATTTGTTCCAAATGCTGCAGTGAAGGATGTTTTGACACAGCCCGACAGTGAAGGGAAGAGAGGGAAATGGATTGCAAAGACCATGGAGTACGATGTGGAAATCAGACCTACTAAGCTTGTCAAGGGACAAGGGTTGGCAAGGCTGTTGGCTGACTCAAATTGTCAATCTTTAGGACTGCAGCTCATGGCTGAAGAGTTAGTTCCTGAAGAAGACCAAGCACTTCAGGAAAAAGAAAAGATCATGGATTTTTATTCATCTTCAGTTTGGTATGCTGATATTGTTTATTTTATGTTATTTCTGCAATGTCCTGACCATTTAGAAAAGAAGGCTGCCAGATCTCTGAAACTTAAAGCTACTAAGTACTGTTTGGTAGAGGATCAATTGTTCTGGAAAGATCCAGGAGGTATCTTGCTCAGGTGTTTGGATCAATCTAAAATAGGAGAGGTGATTTCAGAGTCTCATGAAGGAGCCTGTGGAGGGCATAAATATTGGAAAGCAACAGCTTATAAAATCTTGAGAGCTGGATACTATTGGCCCTCCCTGTTCATAGATGTTTACCAGCAGGTAAGAGCCTGCATTCCCTATCAGAAATTTGCAGGTAAACAGAAATTGTTGTCTTTTCCTTTAAAGCCTATTGCAGTCAATGCCCCTTTTCAGCAATGGGGTCTGGATTTTATTGGAGAGATAAATCCAGCATCTTCAGGACAGCATCATTGGATTCTGGTTGCCACAGATTTCTTCACAAAATGGGTGGAAGCCATTCCTACAAGGAATGATACAGATAAGGTGATTATAGAGTTCATTGAAGACAATATCCTGAGTATATTTGGCTGTCCACAGATATTAATAACTGATAATGCCAAAGCATTCAAATCCAAGGCAATGGTGGCATTCTGTGAGAAAAATGGCATTATGTTGAAACACTCAACTCCCTATTATCCTCAGGGAAATGGCCAGGGTGAATCATCTAACAAGAATATCATTCAAAGCATCAAGAAACTGCTGAAACATAACAAAAGATCTTGGGATTCAATGTTGAAGTATGCATTGTGGGCAGACAGGATTACAGTAAAACAGGCCATTGGTACTTATCCTTTTCAGCTGGTATATGGCATCGAGGTAGTGTTCCCTGTTCAGTTGGGGATTCCAGTGATGAAATTCCTCCAGAAATCTCAAGAGGAACCAGATGATATGCAAAGGAGAATCTTTGAAATGATAGAGTTACAGCAAAATAGAGAGAAGGTAGACAAAGAAGCACAGCTGTACAGAGCCAAGATGAAAAACAGGTTTGACAGAAAAATTAAAGAGCATACTTTTTCAGAAGGTGAGTTGGTTTTAAGATGGGATGCAAGAAAGGAACAGAAGGGTAAGCATGGCAAATTTGATAATCTTTGGTTTGGCCCTTTTCTGATATCAAAAGTTTTGGAAAATAATACATTTATCTTGCAGTCCTTGGAAGGTGAGGAGTTACCCAGCCCTATTAATGGGCGATTCCTCAAGCATTTCTACAGTTTATGAGATCATTTTCACTTGTCATTGTACATACTGGTGTGAGTGAGGTTGAATAAAGACTCCATATCCCAATGGATTTTGCAGACAGGTAGATAGAAGACGGAAGGCACTAGTCTACAAGTTCTTGAAGCCTCGTAGGGAGGACTTCATCCCGCAGCTAGAGCCAGATGTTAAGTCAGTAAATTTTTTCTTCAATTTTGGTTTGACTTCTTCAATTTTGGGTTTGTTTTAAGTCTCATTTTTAGTTTCCTTTAGGAACTTTTTAGTTGATTAGATGGTTTTTTGAGCTTGCTTTTTATAGATTTGTTTTAATTTTTGGTCCTTTGTATTTTAAAGGGGTAAGAAAAGGTCATTATATCAAATATTTGGTTCATAAATGTTTATTTGGAGAACACCTAAACATGATTTTCACCTTAGCAGCTTTTAAACCTCCTACAAATTAGCAAAAATCTGAAAAATAGCGGAGAATTAGCATTGGAGATAATCTTGTAGCGATGGAGTGAAAATTTACAAAGGGCGCGCTACAAGAATATCGCGGCCCTTTTATTTTTCGATTTTCACGCAAGTTTTTATCATGATTTCAGTTTGTGAATGACTAATCGCATATGGTGAGCTGTTTAATACGTGTAAGCTGCAGTTTCAACACGATTCCAGGTGGTTTTGAGTCTCGAAACAAATCGTGGCCATCATTGCCCGTAATGCGGGATTTGTTTGATAGTTATCAGTAAATTTCGGTCTAAGGTGGCATAATTTTCTTTTCACATGCACTATCAGAGGAAAGGAAGGCTCGTGAAGTAAATTTAACTACTAGAAAGGTGGATTATGTTGCTGCAAAGCAGAGACAGAGTTATGAAGGCTAGCAAAAATTAGCGTTTTCAATCCCGTTACCTGCAGTCAAAGTGATCACGTAAAGACATCTGTACACTCAAGGAGAGGCAGTTAATAGATCAAGACATAGGTTTAAACCATTGTAGTTGAACAATTGGCAGGTTGAAGATGGTCATTTGTTTAAAAAACAGTCTGATTGGTGATTAAGTTTCAAGTCTTTTGCAGTTAGCCTATATACAGACCTAATTTGCATTGTTAAGACAAAGCAACATGGAAGCCCTTGGTGATGTTAATTTGTCCTCTTATTGAGAAGCTTTACTTCACCTTTTAAAATATACAGGTCTATTCAGAAATGTGCAGGAATTGACAAGAAGTTTGAAGGAGCAGAAAACCACTTTATAAAGCATCTTCTGAACCCTAAAACCAGACAGCTTCTAGTTTCTGAAGGGAAAAGATGGGAAAGAGTGGAAAAAGTGGTAAAATCAATAGGGTTGAGCCCACTGACTTAACCTGGATTGAGAATCTCCTTGATTGTGTTGAATTGTTCCAACAGGCAGGTTGGCTGAATTTCTTCAGAAAGATAGATGGCTACAATGCACAAGTGTCTTGTAAGTTTGCTTAGGGTCTGAAAGATGATATGGTTATTTTTTATTCTCTCAAATTCAAATTGACTGTAGGACTAATTGAAGAGGCTACTGGGATTAGTAATGAGGGTGAGCCATGGTTCAATAAATTACCTTTTGACTTTCAACCTCATAGATACCTGTTACCCAATGTGAATCCTGATTGGAATAAAGGTATTCTTATCCAGAATTTCAAAAAAGAGTGGGTTGAGCCAATTAGAATATTGCAAATCTATGTGACTTGTGAGGGCATGTATTCATATGTATTTAAATATCATTTTAGATTCCTCCAACACATAGTAGGAATCTCAAAGATGAACCTGCCTTTCTTCTTTTTGAAGAGCCTGCAGAAAATGTCCAGTAGGGTTAAACATCATGAAGATCACACATCCCAGTCAATTTTTCATCATGGTTTGATCAAGCTAATCATCAGTACTGTGTTGCAGCATGAGGGAAGAACTTGGGACTTTTTTCTGTTTTGGTCTGGTATTCATGTCAAAAAGGAAGAATAGCAGCCAAAGAGGAAAACTGATAAAGGAACTGTGATGATGAAGAAGCTAGGTCATAAACCTAAGCTTGAAGTCAAAACTAAGAAAATAGCAGAGCGGATGGAAGAAGAGATTAAATCTAAAGTAGTTTCAGCAAGTAGTAAAGGCAATTATTCACTCTTTGGAGACCAAAAGCAGCTACTACAGCCCACAGTACCAGCAGCAGATTCTGAAGAAGCTAAAACTGTTGTTGAAGAAAAAGCTGCTATACCTGAAGATGAAGTTCAAACTAAACCAAGAAGTACACTCACCATCCTCTCAGATGATGAGGGATATCTACTAGAAGAAGAGCAGTCGCATCCCATTAATGAACCAGAAGGCAGGCATGGAACTTGTGAAGAATTCCTCACCTAAGACATCAAAGCAGCTAAACCTCATAAGAAGAAAAAGAAGGCTGTAACTTCATATTGGAGGCCTAAAACTAGGCCAACCAATAAATTGAGATGGAATATGAAGAAGATACTTAACCCTAAACTGGATTCCAAACAAAAGACTGTTTTAATTGATACTACTTCAAGTGAAGAAACTGAAGTTGGTAAAATAGACATCAAAAACAAAGGAAAATCAGTGGTTAGACCTTCTTCTCCTCAACCTGCTGTGTTAGAAAGATTGTCACAGTATGCAAAAGACACAAGTCAGCCTGCTTCTAAATTATTTGAAATAATTTTTGAGATAAAAGATAAACTCTTAAAACAGCAGCAAGAAGAAATGGCAAAAAGATATCCTGTTGAAAATCAGGAGTGGGATGAAGAAGATGAAGCTATACTCAGACAAGCAGGAATTTTAAAAGAGCCTAGCATTCCTACTGACTTCTCAGAATTTTTAATGCAGGATGCCAATATACTTGAGATCCCAAGTTTTGATGAAGAAAATTTGCAGGAAAGTGTTCAAAAATACAAGTAGTAGATGAAACATTTACAATAGACTAATGATGCATTATTTAGAGTCAACAAAGGGCTTGTAGAGGAGCTGCAGGATGTCCATCATCATTTCCTGGAGCTATCAGAGGTGTCTAAAGAGGTGCTAAACAGGAAAAGAACTTCTGACAAACACTGCCAAAAGCTAGAGAAGACAGTTGAAAGTTTACAGCAGGAGAATGAAGACCTTCAGAGGAAGATAGCTGATATAGAAAAGAAACATAAAAGAGCAAAGAAAAAGGCTCAAAGCCTAGATGGTATAGCACTAATTGCTGAAGCAGCGAAGGAGCTTTGATCAATTATGCTTTTAGTTAGTGTATCTGTTTGATAAACACTTTTTGTTAATCATTTGCTATTTTTAGCAATTTTGTAATTTTGTAAAAAATGCACTTTTTACTTTACCTACCTTAGTGAGTCGATGGAGACAGTTAGAATGGGAAACCTAACTAATTTTGTAGAGGATGACTATTTAGAGGAGTTAGAAAGACATTGTTAGGGTTCTGATTTTTGGGAGCATCAGGAGGTTTACAAGACTGTTTTGTCTGCAAACTTGTTCAGAGATAAGTACTGAGATTCTTATAAGCATTTGCTGATAAAATAATGAGATATATGACTTTTTCCCCTTCAGTTTGTCTATGTTGGCTTTGTTATTGAAATTGTTTAGTTTCTTAAATGATAAATTCATTGCTAGTTAATGTGTATTTTTTGGTAATGCTTATCCTTTATGTATGAACCTCGGCATAGTATTTCTGCTGTATCTTATGTGATATGTTATGCATCTTTATCAGTTTCTGTTTATGATTTAGTTGTTACTTTTCTTTTGAATGTATTCCCTGATTGTTCTTGAAGCTTACAACGATTTAAATCATACCAAAAAAACCCTAAACTTTTCTTTATTTGTTGAGTTTTACTCTTGAGATTGTGTTGGCTTGTTTCTCTGGCCTTAGAAACAATTTCTGGCACAAACAGGAGGTACATCACATGGATGTAAAATGTGCCTTCCTGAATGGAGATCTCACTGAAGAGATATATATGCAGCACCTCAAGGTTTTTCTACTAACCCTTCTCTTGTGTGCAGGTTGAGAAAGTCATTGTATGGGCTAAAGCAAGCCCCCAGGGCTTGGTATGCCAAGATCGATAGCTTCTTGCTATCACTGAATTTTGTTCGGTGCAAATCAGATCCAAATGTCTATTTGAATTTAGCTAATGGTTCATTAATGATCATTGTGTTATATTTTGATGACCTCCTCATTACAAGAAGCTCAAAGGATGAGATTGCTTCCTTAAAGGGTGCTATGAACCAAGACTTCTCCATGACAGATTTGGGGCTCTTAAGTCAATTTTTGGGGCTTGAGATTGCTCAAACCAAAGCTGGAATAAAGATGCACAGTCCAAATATGCCTTGGACTTGCTGAAAAAATTCAGAATGAAGGATTACAAAGAAATAAAAACTCCTTTCCTTTCAGGAGTGAAGCTGGAAGAAGCTGATTCTTCACCCATGGTAAAAAATACACTGTATAGGAAATTGATTGGATGTTTGTTGTATCTGACACATACTAGACCTGATATTTCTTATGCAGTAAGTGTGGATTCTAGATACATGGATCAGCCTCATGAGATCCATTGGAAATCAGCCAAAAGGATCCTTAACTTTGTTCAGGGAACAAGGACACATGTGATCTTCTATAAAGCAAAATCTGATCTTGATTTGATTGGATTTACTGACAGTGATTGGGAAGGTGATAGCACAGACATAAATTCCACATCAGGATATGTGTTCATGCTTATAGAAGGGCCAATCAGCTGGTCAAGCAAGAAATAGAGTGCCATTGCACTCTCATCTACAGAAGCAGAGTACAGAGGAGTTGTTAATGCAACAACTCAATGTTTATGGTTGCAGGGTTTACTTGGAGAGTGTGGCTTCAAATAAGAGTACTCAACTACCATCTACTGTGATAACCAGAGTACCACTCAAATCTGCAAAGATCCAGTTTAGAAGAAGAGAACCAAACACATTGAGATCCATATGCACTACATCAGAGAGCTTGTGCATGATGGCACCATTCACCTACTCTTCTGTTCATCTTCAGAACAAGTAGCTGATATCTTCACGAAATCATTTTGTGAGAAGACCTTCAGCAATCTCAAATCACTACTGGGGATTTCTGATCATGCTATGAAGCATGAGTGAAGACAAGATTTCCAAATTTTGTTTTACAGTCCATGTTTAAGGGAGTATTTTCCCAAGTTGGTTTTCCCTCTTTCCTTGGTTGTATGGACATGCAGTATGTAAAAGGGTGACTAAGCCTTGTTGCTAGGCCCTATAATTTTCTAATATATTACTCATAAGTCAGGCTTAAGGGGGGGTGTTATAATAATCAACCCATAGTTAGCTACCTTAGACATTAATTTCATTATTTTTGTCTTATTTGCCTAGTTCATGTGTCCCACCTTGTGCAAGTTGTCATTTACCTATCCATAGTGGTCAAACTTGCCTTATTTGACTCTTGTAGCACTTGGGAAACCTCAAGGAATAAAATCTGCTTTATTCCTGGCCTCCTAGGTGCCCTTCTGCTTTTTCTGCTTTATTCCCTAGTGTTTTAAGGCAAATGGAAAAGCTTGACTAGGTGAGGTTGACTAGTTTTTTGTCCTAGACATCCTCCTCTCTTTTCTCCTTGGAAAAGCATGTATAAGTTGTCATTCCATCACTCTTTAGCTTTCCTAAGCCATTTTTCTAATTCGTGAGCTCCATGAAAGATTTGGGATCAGCTTTTTACACCTATGGGGGATTTGCTTATTTTTAGTAAGCCTGATTTATGCTAGATTTGAATTGCTCCTCATGCATTCAAATCCCTGATGTATTTTATTTATTCAGAAACCTATTATGTTACAGGGTTGGATATTGTAGACTGAGTTAATACATTTTAGTGTTCAACTCCAATTTTAGTCTCTTTTGTGAGTGATTTTGCATGATCAATTGTTAATTGTTGTGAGTAAAATTAATCTATCACTGGGTTCAATTTCCACACTTTTTGAATGGAATCCTTATGAATTTGAATATCTCATGTAATTATATATTACAGTAGCCTATTACTTCACACGTTTTTCTATTGTACACTTATTCAATACAGATTAGTGTTATGTTCCAATTTCAGTCTCCTTTGGTGTTAATTTTGCATGTTTGATTATAAATTTTGTGAGTGTAATTGTTCTATCTCTTGGGTTCAATTTCCACATGGTATCAGAGCCTTTGCATATCAATTTATCTCCTTCCATATTGCTATTTCAGGTTCGACATCTTGACTGGGAGCATATTCTGCTGACTGAAGGGCACAATTTCTAAGCTATGGACCAATCTCAGAAGATCATCTTGACTCCATTCAATTTATTTGAGTGGAAAGCTGAAATGGAGATATTGTTGAGAGAAAAAGGTCTCTACAGGGTTACTATGGAAACTAAGGCAGATCCCGATGCAGCTGCAGAGAAAATCAAATGGCACAACACGAGGGATGAAGCCTATGGTCTTTTGTGTCTAAGCATTTCAAGAGACCTCCTCTTCCATCTTGATGGATTGAAATCACCGAATGAAGTGTGGGAGAATATTGTAGATATTTTTGGTAAGACAGATGAGATGAGAGGACATCAAATTGAGAATGAGCTAATCTCCTTGAGTCGTAGTAGCTTTGAATCCTTTCAACTCTATTTTTCCAAGTTTAAAGCCCTTGTTTTGCAGCTAAAACAGTGTGGGATCGAAAAGAAGGAAGAGAAACTAGTTTTGGCCATACTCTCAAAGCTTGGCCCTGACTATTCATTTTTTGTTTCGACCTTCCATGCCACCAAGTTGACAGCTTGAGCCTAGAAGATTCCTAAGCTTGCATAGTTCATGGAATCCCTCACATAGGAACAACATAAGTCGGTGATAATGGGCACCATCAAACCTTCCAAAGACCAAGCTTTGGTTGCTGGAGATTCAAGGGTGGATTCAAAAAGAAATAAAAAAGCTAAAAAGCCACCTGAGCAAAAGAGATACAAGAGCAATTATCAAGAGGAGCCCTAAGGTTCCAAGAAGAAATTCCAGAAGAACAAGAACAAAGGAGAAATGAACAAGTGTGCATACTACAGTAAGGGATATCATCCTAAGAGCTCTTGTATGAAGAAGCAAATTGACATGTTGACCCAACTCCTAAAGAAGAATAACATCTCCCTTCCTGATTGCTCAAAGAAGAGGGAAGGAGGTTCAAATTTAGAGGACAGAGAGAGAGAGTACATGCCTTGATTGTTGGCACATCAAGCTCGACTAGATTCTTCACAGACTCTGGAGCTTTTAGACATATGGTTTCGACAAAAGAGGCATTCTCCTCTCTTGACATGTCGAAAGGTCCACCAATTGTTTTGGGAGATGACTCTCTCACTGACAGTTTGGGGAAGGGAAGGATTGATATTGAACATGGTAAGTTCAAGAATGTGTTGTATGTTCCAGGTCTTGCCTCTAATATATTTTTAGTGTATCCGATGAATCACACTGGGTCTCCAAAGAAGGTGATCTTCTCCCCTAATGATGTTGAAATCACTGATATTTCGAATGGTAAAGTCATAGCAAAAGGTGTTGTTGATCACACTTCGAAGGTATACATGTTTTCCCATTTTCTACCCTACTCAAACCCCTATGCTCTTCTGATTCATGCTAATGAGGCAAGCAAGATTTGGCATGAAATATTTGGCCATATTAACTAAAAGTATCTTTCTGATTCAAGTGAAAAACATATGGTCATAGGGTTACCAAAGATCAAGTTTTCCAAGGGAGTCTGTCAAGGTTGTATCCTAGGAAAACACCCAGAGCACAAATTTGAGAGAGCTGGTCATGAGAGAACCTCTGCACCTCTTGAGTTGATCCATAGTGACATTGCTTTTCCATTTCCTCATATTTCCATGATTCAAGACAAATATGCGCTGACCTTCATAGATGACTTTTCCAGGTATTGTTGGGTTTACTTCCTAAAGCATAAGTATGAAGTTTTTGACCTCTTCAAAGTCTTTAAAGCCTTGCTTGAAAACCAGTCTAGGAGGAAACTCAAGATCCTCAGATATGACAATGGTGGTGAGTATGTCAAGTCTGATTTCATTTAGTATTGTAAAGATGTAGGTATTTGTATCCATCATTCGATCCCTTACACACCACAACAAAATGCTGTTGTTGAGAGAAAGAATAGGTCACTGAAGGAGATGGAAACCTGCATGATGGAGGCTAAGACTTTGCCACCAAATTTTTGGTCCAAGGCTATAAAATGTGCATCCTACATATGGAATAGGGTGCCTCATAAGCAGCTTAATGGTATGCCTCCTTTTGAATCTTGGAGTGGGCACAATCCATATGTGAGCCATTTTAGGATTTTTGGCTCAAAGGCTTGGGCTAGAATTCCAACTAAAAAGAGAAAGGATTTGCGGCCCCAAATCCAAGAGTGCCTATTTGTTGGGTATTTTGAAGATTCAAAATGGTACAAGCTGATCAACTTGAGAACTAACAAATATTTCATTGAAATAAGTGTTCAGTTCCAAGAAGAGCCTTTAGTAGCAGTTGAAGTTGGAGAGTCTTCTTCACCACCAGATCCATTGATTGTAAGTGGAGAGACTAATGAGTTTTCTGATTCTGATATGTCTGATAATTATGATTTGACTGCAGATCCTAACAGTCCTTCAAGACCAAAATGGGAAGCAAAGACCATTCATGCAGCTAGGGAACTAGCTGGAAATACTAGTGACACTAGGAGGACTAGATCTTAGTTTGAGAGTACCCTTTGTATGAAAGATCCTTTATTTGCTGAGAAGTGCTATCTGATGGTTGAATCAGATCCATAGACATAATAATATGCAGCACACGATCCAATATGGAAAATATCTATGAAAGAAGAATTCATCTCGCTCCATAAGAACAACACTTGGGAACTGGTTGATCTTCCCTGAGGGAGGAAGCTAGTTCAATGTAAGTGGGTTTTCAAGACTAAGTTTTCTGCTGATGGTTCACCTTTGAAATATAAGGAAATATTGGTAGCCAAGGGATACTCACAAGTACATGGTATTAACTACAATGAAACCTTTGCACTAGTGGCAAAGATGGACTCCATAAGGCTAGCTTTAGCCATTGCAGCTTCGAAATAGTGGGGGGTACATCACATGGATGTGAAGTGTGATTTCCTAAATGGAGATCTCACTAAATAGATTTACATGAAAAAACCTGAAGGGTTTGTTTCTAATCCATATTTAGTGTGCAGGTTAAAGAAATCATTGTATGGGCTCAAGCAACCCCCAGGGATTGGTATGCCAAGATTGATGGCTTTCTGCTGTCATTGAGTTTTGTTCGATGCAAGTATGATCCTAATGTCTATTTGAATCTGATTCAAGGTTCTTTGATGATTATTGTCTTGTATGTGGATGAACTTCTGATTACAGGAAATTCAAAGAAAGAGATTGCCTCCTTGAAGGATGCAATGAACCATGCATTTTCTATGACAGATTTGGGATTGTTGAGCCAATTCTTGGGTCTCGAAAATTCTCAATCCCAACATGGAATCAAATTACATCAGTCCAAGTATGCCTTATATTTTTTGAACAAGTTCAACATGAAATATTGCAAGCCAAGAAAGACTCCCTTCCTTTCAAGAGTTAAGCTTGAAGAAGCAGGTTCTTCTCCTATGGTAAATAATACACTGTATAGGCAGTTGATTAGGTGTTTGCTTTATCTTACACACAATCGACCTGATATATCTTATTCATTTAGTGTGGCTTCAAGATACATGGATCAACCTCATGAGATCCACTGGAGGGAAGCCAAAAGGATCCTAAACTTTGTTCAAGGAACAAGAACTCATGGGATCTTCTTCTTCTTTGCATCTTCAGAACAAGTAGTAGACATCTTCACCAATTTTTTTGTGAGAAGACATTAAGCAATATAAAATCACTACTGGGGATTGCTGATTATGCTATGAAGCATGATTGATGACAAGATTTCCAAATTTTGTTTTTTTGTCCATGTTGAAAGGAGGATTTTCCCACTAGGTTTTTGCCTCTTTCCTTGGTTGTATGGACAAGCAGTATGTAAAGGGTGACTAAGCCTTGTTTCTAGGCCCTATAGTTTTCTGATATTTACTCATAAATTTAGGCTTAAGGGTGGGTGTTATAATAATCAACCCATAGTTACCTACCTTATACATTAATTAAATCATTTTTGTCTTATTACCTAGTCTCCTAGATTCCACTCTATGCTAGTTTCCTTCTACATGTCCTAGAAGTCAACACATGCCAAAAATGAGTCATAGAGAACTTGGGAAACTTCCTAGAAACCCATTTTATCATGTCTAATTTATTCCAAATCCTCCAAAGTGCATATCTACCTTTTCTGAAAAGATGCCCGTTTTATTGATAATTAAGGCAAAAAGAAAAGCTAGACTAGGTGTAGTTGACTTGTTTTTTCCCACATCATCCTCCCTATTTTTCTCCTAATAAAAGCATGTATGAGTTTCCTTTCCATATCTCATTATCTTGCTTACTTGAGTTAGCCAATTCATGAGCATCTTGGTGGATTTGGAAACTGCTTTATGCACCTATGGGGGATTTGACTAGATTTAGTAAGCCTACTTTTTGACCTTCTCGAATGGCATCCTTTGTTGATGTAATTGTAACTTCGGAATGTATTCATCCATATATCTTAGTTATTGTACCGCGATATCTATTCTAGGATATGTCTATAATGTATTTGAGTCATGCCATACCCCGATGTTTATTCCAGGAAGTTTCTATAATATAAACAAGTCATGTCAAGTCATTGTGGGTAACCATCCTATTTTTCAAGGGTTAAAATCCCTATAGTTATGGGGCCCTATGTTTATTATACTATCCTAGAGAATTTTACCCTAGGTGAGTCATTGTAAGTCCGGGCAATAGTCCCCACCGTTGTGTTAAGGATAACCCTCCTTGTTGGTCGGAGGAGGAAAAGTCCCCACAAGTTGTGGGACACAAGGGTTATTAGACACTCATAGAGATATCGACTCTAGTAAGTAATTGTTAAGTGAGGCTGACATGTTAGAGTGGGTTTCAAGTGAATGAAAGAATATAAATAGAGAGTGATCCTCTCTATTTATCACACACACACTCACTCATTTGGGCGCATGAGTGAGAGGAGAAGTTGCTGGGACAAGAGAGAAATTATTGCTGTCGGGAGATCATATTTATGTTTTTGGGTTTTACTTTTGGTGCTGATTCTATCTTTGAGGATGTTGTAGGGTTTTCTCCTTTATGGTTTCCCTGAGGAAAATTTTGTGTCTCTTGTCTCTTGTGTTTTATTGCTGTGCATGTTATTCTCTCAGTTAAAGATCGTAAGATCATAATGCTAGCTTGAATGATAAAAATATAACATGGTATCAAAGCTAACCTGAGAAGAAGACATTGTACAGCTATAGAATCTAGGGCTTCTTAATTTTTGGGTCTCTCTCCATAATCCATTAGAAAAAGTGCTAGGCTGACTCTCCATTAAAGGGTGCATCTTTCTGTCGAAGCAGAATTTGATTCCGAGCATTTTCAGTTTTTGGTGCATGAAATTAGGGATATTTATAGAAGAGGAATTTTTGAGTGAGCCTAGCATAGGATTTCTCTTGTCATCAAAATCGAAGTTTAGAGGCCTGGATCAATATTTTTTGTTGGGTGAAACTCTGAGAAAGTCAAACCATAGTTTGACCCCGAGCTGGAAAACCCTAAAATACTAAAAATGATACGTTTTGGTAAATATTATATATATATATATATATATATATATATATATATATATATATATATTGGTGAAGGATCAAGAGCGGAAAATTGCATATGCTGAAGATAAAATCCTTATTTACACTATATCCAAAATTCAGCCTCCGATTCGCTATATTATGGGAGATATGATCTCTCCAAGTTAGGGTTCTAGCCTCTTCCAGAATCCATCCCTAAAAAGGACACCTTAGGAGAATTGCTATATATTGGGCTACAAAGGTCCAAATGAAATTTATAAATATGTTACAAAAATGGAATGGACTTAAATTTCTATGATATGAGTTTCAGAAATAGAAGATGAAACAGTGACACGTGGAAGTCTGTACAACGTTGCTTTTCTGAATAGTCCTGTAATAGGTTACCTTGAAAGAATGATCATAAGTCTCATTTGGTGAAACAAATCCTGATGAAACCTATGGTGTTGAAATAGTGACAGGTGAGGGTACCTTAGTGTGTAGTTTCATACATATAGGAGTAGTAATTTCAGAGATACCACATAAACAGTATCAGGAATTTTTGTAGGAGAAATTGGAAAACTAGGGCTTCCTATTCTGGGAGCTTCCCTCCACTGTTTTAAGAAAAGGAGTACATTGGACTACTCAAATTGAATAGATATATATTTCTATCCAATAATATTTGAAATATTCCAAGTTTTGAAAATTAGGGTTTCTCTAACAAACCGTAGATCAACCAGCTCCGGAACCAGGACAGACACCTCAAATTGGTAAGATCTAATCTTTTTCTATGTGCATTTGAGGTTCTCATTTCAAAGTGATCTATCACATCAGCTTGATGATAAGCTTGGTGAAGTTGAAAAATTCCAAGCATGGAATTATTTAATCTCTCTAAGGAAAATGAATCGGACACCTACATGAGTAAAGAGGTTCCAGTTCCAGAGGGAGATGAGGGTAAAAGCATTACACCAGAAGAACTTGGTTAAGGCCAAGAAGATCATTATTGATTCAATCACGGATCACATTGTACCACAAGTGTCTTCCCTAAAGACACCGAAGATGTTTGATTCCTTGAGCAAGATATTTGAAGGGAAGAACATAAATTAGAATATGACTTTGAGAAAATAGTTGGAGAATGTGAAGATCCAGAATGCAGAGACCATACAGTCATACATTACAAGGGTCTCTCAAATCAGAGAACAAATTGAAGCGGTATAAGAATAAGTGGAGAATGCAGAAGTGGTGATAACCACCTTGAATGGTCTCCTATGATCATGGGATTCATTCATTCAAAGAATGTGTGCTAGAAGGAAGTGATTACTTTCATCAAACTCTGGGAATAAGAAGAAGCTTGACTCATGATAAGAGAAGAGAAGATGGGATCAATTGAAGATCAAGCTCTTGCCATCCAAATAAGATCCCTCAAGCGATGAGGAATATGAAGAACTCAACTCTTGAAGAACCTCTTATCCACCTTACCATTTGTATAAGAAACAATGCTATTATGAATGAAGAAGACAATGTAGCTGAAGGCTAAAGAAGGATTCTACCCATGAAGCAAATAAAGATAAGTATTCAATTGGCATTTCATGATATTGTTTTGTTATGCATTTGTTTATATTCAGTTAATGTATTGTGCATGATAGAATGTTTGAATTAATGATAGTATACTACTAATATGCATGTGATGGGTAAGTAGGTCATGGTGCTATACAACTCTCCATTTCTACTTATCTAGATTGAAACCTCTTTGCTGACATATTGGATTAGTGCACAATATCAATGTTGTCTTCGTAGAGATGGAAGGCATCTAGAAAATTTTCCGTGAGATATGGATGAATGTTGTTTTGGCTAAAGTAGTTGCATGATCATATATTTATGCATAAGAACTTGCCAGTATGAATATTCCTTATGAAATGTTTCTAACCATACAAATGCATTTGACTTGTAGGAAAGATTGCATACATAATCGCCTACAAGTAAAGAAGGATGAGACTTGTTCCAAAGAACAAGTGACGACAGTTCAAGATGAAAAATAATATGATGAATGCAGTGACATCATTGATGGAGAACCTTCCAAGAAGAAAGGGAATACCAGTTCAAGAAGAATGATGTCTAGGATGCAGTATCGGTACATGAAGGGTCCCTGATGGTCCTACCGGGAGAACCACTTGTATTACATTATACCCCGATGCTACTAATCGGAAGAACTAATAAGAGTCATGAGGTAGTCCCCTCTAATTCTAAAGGTGGGTCATTAGCACCCCAGTGTGGTTACTTGAGCCTAAATGTGTAACTTGAGCCTACATGATTTAACTCGAGCCTACATGCCAAATGAGTTAACTTAAGTGAACGGATGAATATAAATAGAGGTGTAGTGCTCCTCATTTGTGACACACACACTCTCACTTGTGTAGCGCATTAGTGGAGAAGAGAAGTTGCTGGAGAAGGAGAAGGATCAGGCTTTGATCTCCTTGCTGGTTTTATCTTTTATCTTTTTTGGGCATCTATATTGAGGAAGCTTTTGCTGGGTTTTTCCCTTTAGGGTTTTCCCAGGATAAATATTTGTGTTCTTTTTTTATGGTTGTGCTTGTCTATCTTTCAGTGATCCTGTTTATATGCTTTTGTCATGAAAATGAAATGAAATACTGATGTCTTAGCTAAGCATATGAAAATTTAACATGGTATCAAATCCACCCTGAAAAGAAGACATTATGTAGCTACAGAATATAGGGCTTCTTAATTTTTGGTTCTCTCTCCACAATTGATCAGCAAAAGAAGGCTAGGCTGACTCTCCATTGAAGGGCGCATCTTTCTGTCGAAGCGGAATTCGATTCCAAGCATTTTCAGTTTTCGGTGCGGGAAATTAGGGCTTCTTGTAGAAAAAAAATTTTTGAGTGAGCCCAGGATAGGATTTCTATCCTCATCAAAATCAAATTCTAGAGACCTGGATCAAGTTTTTTGGTTGGGTGAAACTCCGGGAAAGTAAAACCCTAGTTTGACCCCGAGCTAGAAAAACCCTACATACTAAAACTGCTAATTTTTGGTACATTCACTATATCTCGATATTGGCAAATGTTCTGGAGCTGAAAATTGTAGAGGCCGAATATAACATCCTTCTGTACATTTTATCCAAAATTTAGCCTTAGATTCGCTATATTCTAGGAGATATGATCCCTCCAAGTTAGGGTTCTAGCCTCTTCCAGAATTCATCCCTAAATAGGACACTTTTGGAAAATTACTATATCTTGGGCTACAGAGGTCCAAATAGAATTTGTGAAGATGTGCCACAAAGAGCATGGAATGTAATTTCTATGGTCCAAATTTTAGACCCAGAATATGAAACAGTGACACATGGCATGCTGTACAACTTCACTGTTCAGAACAGTACTATAACATGTCACTTTGGGAAAAGGATCATAACGACAAATTGGTGAAACCAATTTTGATGAAACCTATGGTGTTGTATCAGAGACATACTAGGTTAGCTCAGTGCGAAATTTCAGACATAGATGGGCAATAATTGCGGAAATATCACAGAAACAGTGATAGGCATTTCTGCAGAAGCTGAATTGTCTCATTTGAAAGGTGAAGAATCGATATTTCCAGAATCCAAGTACATCAGTCAACTCACCTCATTCAAGCACATATCCTAGTAAGGTCAGTTTCTCATTCCACACAATTTCAATTTTTGTAATTCTCCAGCATGATGACTTCAAGCACTAAGCTTGAAGAAAAGCTAGAAGGCATAGAGAATTTTTGAGCATGGAAATATAGGATTGGTCTCATTCTCCAAGAGAATGATCTTGATAAGTATGTCAAAGAAGAAGTGTCAGAACCTGAAGAAGCTGAAGCCAAGGAGAAGCACAGAAAGGATATGATTAGGGCACAAAGAATTATTGCTGACTCCATTAAGGATCACTTGATTCCTCAACTATCATCCAAGAAGACTCCAAAAGAAATGTATGATGCCCTTTCCAAAATGTTTGAGGTAAGAAACATCAACAAGAAGATGAATCTAAGAGCTCAACTAAAGAGCATCAAGATGAGTCATGGAGAATATATCCAAGACTACTTTTCTAGGGTTTCATAGATCAAAGAGAAACTAGAAGCTATTGGAGATAAGCTTGATGAAGATGAAATGGTTATGACTTCTCTCAATGGTCTCACTAGACCATGGGAATCATTCATTCAAATGATGTGTGCTAGGAAGGAAAGCATGCAGTTTGATGTGGTATGGGAATACTACATTTAAGAGTAGACTAGAGTGGCAAATAGAGAAGCCTTATTAAAAGAGGATGATCAAGCCCTAGCCACTCATACTAGAAAAAGAAGAAGGAATCAACCCATATTCAAGAAGGGAAGTCACAAAGAGCATCAACCTCCCAGAAGATTCCAAAGATCGAAAGAAAGTCTATCAAGTAAGGACTACTCTGGTTTTCAATGCTTCCACTGTGACAAGATAGGACACATTTCCAGAAACTGTCGTATAAATAAGCAAGAATATAAGCAGAGGATCAAAAACAACAAAAGATATCATGCTTATCTAGCTGAAGATGAGGATGAAGAAGAAGAAGATGAAGGACCTTCGAGAAAGAAAGCAAGAGAAGAAGATGCGGAAGAATATGTACTGTTTTCTGCTCTCTCTGGGTCTGTGACTCCTGGAGAAGACACTTGGCTTATTTATAGTGGTGCTTCAAAGCACATGACGGGACAAAAGAAAACTCTACCCAAACTTGAAGAAAAGAACTCTCCTCAGAAAGTATCCCTAGGAGATGACTATCAATATCCGATCAAAGGAGTTGGTGAAGCAAGCTACAAACTTGAATCAGGTAATCCCTTAAAAATGAAAGATGTATTATATGTACCTGGTTTAAAGAAAAATTTACTTTTTATCTCAGCTTTAGATAAGAAAGGATTCAGAGTTGCTTTCATAGATGGTCAAGTACTTATGTGGCCCAAAGGAAAGAATATTGAAGATGCAATCATAATTGGTGAAGAAGAAGGGGGATTGTATAAACTCAAGGGGCACTCAGAAATAGCCTTTGTGCATAAGTCCACTAACCCTAGTGAACTATGGCATAGAAGGATTTCCCACATCAATTACAAGGATCTACCTCATGTGAACAAAGTAGTGATGGGATTACCAGACATGAAGATCAAGTATGAAGGCATTTGCAAAGGATGTGCAAAGGGAAAGAACATCAAGAATCCATTCCCAAAGAGTGAAACAAAAACAAAAGGTACGTTGTAATTGATTCATTCAGATGTATGTGGTCCAATGTATTCCACATCCTTAAGTGGATTTGAATATTATATCACATTTATTGATGATTTTTCAAGAAAGACTTGGATATACTTCTTGAAGGCAAAGAGTGAAGTGTTCGAGAAATTCAAGGAGTTCAAAGCCTTGATAGAGAATATTTTTGACAAGAAAATTAAGATTCTCTAATTAGACAATCGAGGAGAGTACATCTCAAAAGAGTTTGATGCCTTTTGCAAAGATGCAAGAATAAAGAGGGAACTAACTACTCCCTACAATCCCCAACAGAATGGGGTAGTGGAAAGAAAGAATAGAAACATCATGGAGGCAGTGAAGATGATGATATATGATCAAGATCTTCCAATGCACCTACGGGCAGAAGCGGCAAGAACTGCTGTGTATGTACAAAATAGAATATCTCACAGTGCTCTTGGGTTCAAAAATCTAGAAGAGATATTCACGAGAAAAGAAGCTTGAGGTAAGTCACCTCAAGATATTTGGTTGTCCAGTATATATTCATATACCAAAAGAGAAAAGAACCAAATTAGACCCTTCCGGAAAGAAGGGGGTATTTGTTAGATATTGTGAAGTATCCAAAGCATTCAGAATATACATTCCTGGATTCCACCACATGGAAATCAGTTGAGATGTGACATTTGATGAAGAGGAAGCTCTCAAGAGATCCAGGAAGTTCCAACTTGAAGAAGTGTATGAAGAAGAGACACCACCCAGAAATAAAGAAAATACATGTATCCTTGAAGATGAAGCTCCTAAAGAACATGACATGGCAGAACCACAAGAACTTGCCATGATGGAGATATCAAGAAAAAGAAAGCCTTCTTGGACAAGAGAAATTTTACAAGAGGCAGAAAGATATGGAGCTCCTGAAGGCTCTACAAGGGAAAGAAAGAAACCTAATACTTTTTCCAACTATGTAGCCTTGATGTGTGATCTGGTAGAACAAGAACCTACAAACAATGAAGAAGCGGTACAGAAGAAATAATGGGTAGAAGCAATGACTGAAGAATACCAGGCAATAATGAAGAATTATGTATGGGATATAGTTCCCAAACCAGAAGGAAAGAGTATAGTATCCTCCAAATGGATATTCAAAATAAAGCATGCAGCTAACGGAAGTATCGAGAAGTATAAAGCAAGATTTGTGGCCAGAGGTTTCTCTCAGAAAGAGGGAATTGATTATGAAGAGACATTTGCTCCTGTAGCACGATATACTTCAATTAGAACTATCATGGCACTTGCATCCATAATGAAGTGGGACTTACACCAGATGGATGTGAAAATAGCTTTTCTGAATGGTGTTATCAAAGAAGAAGTTTACAAAGAACAACCTCAAGGATTTGAAGTTGAAGATAGACATACTCATGTATGCAAGTTGAAGAAGGCCTTGTATGGTCTTAAACAAGCTCCTAGAGCTTGGTATGAGAGGATAGATAGTTTCTTGTCAAGCATGGTCTTTACCAAGAGTAAAGTTGATCCTAAACTTTACCTCAAGGTTGTAGAAGATGAACCTATCATCCTACTACTATATGAGGATGATTTATTCTTGACAGGAAATGAGAAACAGATTATGAAAAGAAAGAAGAGACTAGCAGAAGAATTTTAGATGAAATACCTTGGGTTAATGCATTATTTCCTAGGTCTGGAAGTATGGAAAAGTTCAGAAGGAATCTTTCTCAATCAGGGAAAGTATGCAGTAGAGATATTGAAAAGATTCAACATGTTGGAATGCAAAGCCTTGTCCACACCCATGGATTCCAACCTGAAGTTGTTAACTGATGACTCATCAGAGTTAGTGGATGTGACTCATTATAGACAGATCATTGGGTCATTGATGTATTTGTCAAATACAAGACCAGACATTTTTTTTGCTGTGAACACCTTAAGTCAATATCTAGTTCAACCTAGACGGGTTCACTTGGTAGCTGCAAAACATGTGATGATATATTTGAAAGGAACTATAGACTTTGGTCTATATTATGATAATAGCCATGAGTATAGATTGTATGGATATACAGATGCAAATTGGGCCGGAAGTATCTCAGATAGAAAAAGCACATCAGGTGGATGTTATAGTTTGGAATCTGCTATGATCTCATGGTTTAGTAGAAAGCAATCTAGTGTTGCACTAAGCACAACCGAAGCAGAATATATAGCAGCTTGCTCTACTAGTTGTGAAGCCATATGGCTTCGGAAGCTAATGCCAGGATTATTCAACCTAGAGTTGGACACTACCATGATTTTATGTGATAACCAAAGTTGTATAAAGATGACAAAGAACCCTGTGTTTCATGATAGATCAAAGCACATAGAAATGAGATATTTCTACATTCGAGATATGATGCAGAAGGAAGCCATAAAGCTCCAGCATGTGAGTACTAATGAACAAGTTGCTGATGTGTTGACAAATCCTCTATCTTGAGTGAAGTTCGAACACTTTCAAGACAAGCTTGGTGTGGTTCGAAAAGATCTTCCTCAAAAGGGGGAGTAGTGATGTTGCAGTGGGATTGTATCATCCCTGGGCACTTACCCTAAAGTGATATAGAGACCTCGATCTTCGAGAATGAAGAAAGATTGTATCATCCTGGGACATCTGTCCATAATAGATCTGGTGACCTCGGTCCTCGGGAACGTGGCGGGATTGTATCATCCCTGGGCACTTGCCCTAAAGTGATCCGGAGACCTCGGTCTTCGAGAATAAAGAGGGATTGTATCATCCCAGGACATCTGTCCATAATAGATCCAGTGACCTTTGTCCTCGATAATGTGGTATGATTGCATCATCCTTGGACATCGTCCTAAAGTGATAGGGACTGATTCTCCTGTAATCAATCCGGTGGCTTCGGTCCTCGAGAATGTGGTAGGATTACATCATCCTTGGACATAGTCATAAAGTGATAGGGATTTATTCTCCTATAATCAATCCGGTGGCTTCGGTCCTCGAGAATGTGGTAGGATTGCATCATCCTTGGACATAGTCCTAAAGTGGTAGGGACTAATTCTCCTGTAATCAATCTGGTGGCTTTAGTCCTTGAGAATGTGGTAGGATTGCATCATCCTTGGACTTAGTCCTAAAGTGATAGGGACTGATTCTCCCATAATAAATTCGGTAACTTCGGTTGTTGAGAATGTGGTGGGATTGTATCATCCCCAGAATTTAATTCCAAAAGTGATCCAAAGACTTTTTTGTCTTTGAGATGTGGATTGCAGGTTGTTGCTGATGATGATGATGCTGTACTGATCGAAAGATCAGAGTATGATGATGATGACGTACTGATCGAAAGATTAGAGTATGATGACGTACTGATCGAAAGATCAGAGTATGATGATGATGTACTGATCGAAAGATCAGAGTATGATGATGATGTTTCTGATCGAAAGATCAGAGTATGTTGATGATGTTTCTGATCGAAAGATCAGAGTATGATGATGATGTTTCTATGTTGATGATGTTTCTGATCGAAAGATTAGAGTATGATGATGATGTTTCTGATCGAAATATCAGAATGTGATGATGATTATGATCGACAGATCAGAATATGATGATGTTGCTGCTGATCGAAAAGTCAAAGTGCTAAAGATGTTGCTGATCGAAAGGTTAAAATGCTGAAGATGTTATTGCTGATCAAATAGTCAAAGTGCTGAAGATGTTGCTGATCGAAAGGTCAAAATGCTAAAGATGTTATTGCTGATCGAAAGGTCCAAGTGCTAAAGATGTTGTTGATCGAAAGGTCCAAGTGCTGAAGATGTCATTTCTAATTGAAAGATCAAAATGCTGAAGATGTTGCTGATCAAAGACTGAAGATGTTGCTGATGATGAAGATTGAATATTGAAGATGAAGACTACATGATGTTGAAAAGCTTCCAATGATTTATAGATGTGTTACCCTGCTGATGTTGATGATGTCCCCTATCTCTACTCTTGTTGTTGTTGATGTTGCTGTAGAATACCCTTCTCGTTAAGGGGGAGTGTTGAAATATTGTAACTTTGAAGAATATTCTATATGTATATTTTTGTGGTCCTCGATGGTCCTACCAGGAGAACCACTTGTATTACATTATACCCCGATGCTCCTAATCGAAAGAACTAATAAGAGTCATGAGGTAGTCCCCTCTAATTGTAAAGGTGGGTCATTAGCACCCCAGTGTGGTTACTTGAGCCTACACGTGTAACTCGAGCCTACATGATTTAAATCGAGCCGACATGTCAAATGAGTTAACTTAAGTGAAAGGATGGATATAAATAGAGGTGTAGTGCTCCTCATTTGTGACACACACACTCTCACTTGTGTAGCGCATTAGTTGAGAAGAGAAGTAACTGGAGAAGGAGGAGGATCAGGCTTTGATCTCCTTGTTGGTTTTATCTTTTATCTTTTTGGGGCATCTATATTGAGGAAGCTTTTGCTGGGTTTTTCCCTTTAGGGTTTTCCCAGGATAAATCTTTGTGTTCCTTTTTTATGGTTGTGCTTGTCTATCTTTCAGTGATCCTGTTTATATGCTTTTGTCATGAAAATGAAATGAAATACTGATGTCTTAGCTAAGCATATGAAAATTTAACAAAGGGAAGTTCATAGTTCCATCATGCAGTAGATGGAAACATCATGGGATACAAGGCATAGACTATGAAGAGACATTTGCAGCCACTGGAAGTGAAGTCACATGACAGGCATAATCATGTGTGCAAATGAAAGAAGGCCTTGTACAAGTTCAGAAGACACCCATGTGATAACACATACATGAGGAGCTTGATGAAGATCTTAACATTTGCTACAAGGTTGAAGATGAAAGCCTATAGAGGATGACAAGCTCATAGATGGGTGCGAGAAGAAATTTTGAAAAAGTTCAAGATAGAGCATCTTGGTATCCAGTGATCCTAGATGGATACATAGAATATTAGTAGCAGAGGAAGCTACTTGTTACTCCAGTACAAAATGTTTTAGTGCATAGAGTATGGAAGATAGAGGGAGTATGATGCTTCAGAGGGAGTGACTGCAGAATATCCTAAGGTTCGACATGGTACGACAAGATGGATAGATTAATGATGATTCTAGGCTTTACTGAGAGTAAATTGGATTCCAAACTTTGCTTCAAGGTTGAAGGAGGAATACCAGTGATGCTCATGTTATGTGTCGATGCACTATTTTCTAGGTATTGAGGTGTGGACAAGGGAAGTATGCAGTAGAGATCCTGAAGAGATTCAAGATGATGGACTGCAAGGCCATGACCACACCTATGGCATCGAACATGAAACTATTGAGTGATGCTTCATCAAAGATGGTTGATGCTACAATGTATCGTCAGATGATTGGATCCTTGATGTACTTGACGAACATGAGAGCAGATATTTGATTTGCTGTGAACACCTTGAGACAGTTCCTGATAGATCTGAGACATGTTCACTTGATTGCTGCAAAGCATATTCTGAGGTACCTAAAGGGTAGAGTTGATTGTGGGCTCAAGTAGGAGGTGAGTCAAAATATTAACCTGAAGGGTTATGTTGGTTTAGATTGGGCAGGAAGTGCCATCAATAAGAAGAGCACTTCAGGGTGTTGCTTCAATATGGGATCATGTGTGATCTCTTGGTTTAGCAGGAAACAGTCTTGTGTGGCACTGAGTACAGTTGAAGCATAATATGTCACAGATTGTTCAGCACTATGGCTGAGGAAGCAATTGCCCGATTTATTTGATCTCTAGATGGATGCTACTTGTATACATTGCATCAACCAGAGTTGTGTGAAGTTGTCAGAGAACTCGGTGTTCCATGACAAGTCGAAGCATATCGAGATCAAGTATCACTATATTAGGGATATGGTGCAGAGAGGAGAAGTGAATCTCTAGTATGTTGCAACGAATGAATAGATAGCTGATGTGTTGATGAAGCCATTAGCTAGAGTGAAGTTTGATTACTTCAAGTAGAAGCTTGGCGTTCTCCAAATTGAGGTTTCCTTCCAAGGGGAAGTGATGAGTCCGTAAACCATTCTGAAATGGCGAGAGGACTGGTTCCTTCCATGGTCAGATGTAAGGGATTCATTCCCACTTGATCAGATATAAGGGTTGTTGCCATTATTGGAATGGAGGCACTTGGTCAGTTACCAAGAAATATCAGTATGGGACTAAGGACCATTCTGATGTGACTATAGGATTGGTTCCTACATGATCATATGTGAGTGCAGAGCCCTTTTGACATTGGTTGTCAGATGTAAGTGCAGATCCCTTTCAGCATGAAGGATTGATTCCTTGCATGGTCGAATACAAGTGCTGAGCCTTTCTGACATTGGTTGTCAGATGTACGTGCAGAGCCTTTTGACATGGAGGATTGGTTCCTTGCATGGCCGAGTGTAAGTGCTGAGCCTTTCTGACATTGGTTGACATATGTGAGTGCTAGGCCTTTCTGACAGGGTTGTGGGATGTGTTCCCACATGGTCAGATGTGAGTGTTGGGTGTGCCTTTTTGAAATGATTATAGGATTGGTTCCTACATGATCAAATATAAGTGCTGGGTGGGCCATTCTGACTTAGGGTCAGATATAAGCGCTGGAGAAGACATACATGGAGGCTAGGCCTACAACCAGCATGAAAAAGGGCTGGCTCTGTAGAACTTCCTGTGATGAGAAGAATCAAGAGATAGCACCTATGATGATGATCCAACAGTGATGATCCAGATTGAGTGATGATCCAGATCCAGTGATGGTGATCCAGATCGAGTGATGATCCAGATCCAATGATGGTGATCCAGATTGAGTGATGATCCAGATCTAGTGATGATGATCCAGATCCAGTGATTATATAGATCAAGTGATGATGATCCAAATCGAGTGATGATCCAAATCCAGATGAAGATGACTTGAAGATGAAGATGATGAGAAATCAATGATGATCTAGATGATACAGAGAAGAAGACTTGTACTGATAAATTGTGTCAAGATAATACCTTCCTAGTTAAGAGGGAGTGTTGATGTAATTGTGACTTCATAATGTATTCATCCGTATATCTTATGTATTGTACCCCGATGTTTATTCTGGGATGTGTCTGTAATGTATTTGAGTCATGTCATACCCCGATGTTTATTCCAGGAAGTTTTTATAATATAAACAAGTCATGTCAAGTCATTGTGGGTAAACCTCCTATTTTTCAAGGGTTAAAGTCCCCGCGGTTGTGGGGCCCTAGGGTTATTAGACTATCCTAGAGAATTCGACCCTAGGTGATTCATAGTAATTCGGGGCAATAGTCCCCACCGTTATCTTAAGGACGACCCTCCTTGTTGGTGGGAGGAGGAAAAGTTCCCACAAATTGTGGGGCACTAGGGTTATTTGACACTCCTAGGGATGTCGGCTCTAGTAAGTAATTGTTAAGTGAGGCCGACATGTTGGAGTGGGTTTCAAGTGAACAAAAGAATCTAAATAGAGAGCGAGCCTCTCTATTTATCACACACACACTCACTCATTGGGGCACATGAGTGAGAGTAGAAGTTACTGGGACAAGAGAGAGACTACAGCTGTCAGAAGATCATCTTTATGTTTTCAAGTTTTACTTTTGGTGCTGATTCTATATCTAAGGAAGTTATAGGGTTTTCTCCTTTATGGTTTCCCCGAGGAAAATTCTTTGTGTCTCTTGTCTCTTGTGTTTTCTTGTTTTGCATGTTATTCTCTCAATTAAAGATCCTAAGATCATAATGCTAGCTTGAATGATAAAAATATAACATCCTTATGCATTCAAATCTCTCATCTAATTATATATTGCAGCAGCCTATTACTTCACAAGGTTGGCTATTGTACACTTATTCAATACAAATTAGTGTTATGCTCCAATTTCAGTCTCCTTTGGTGTTAATTTTGCATGTTTTATTAGCAATTTTGTGAGTGTAATTGTTCTATCTCTTGGGTTCAATTTTCACAGAACTATCATGGAACATTGGGTTCTCAGACAACTTCACACGACTCTGTTTGTCAGAGAAGATACAGGTAGCATCCAATGGGAGATCAAATAACTTAGACACTATCTTCCTGATCCATACTTCCTCACAACTAACCGAACAAGTTGCGACTTACTCTGCTTCGGCTATACTCAGTGCTATGCAGGATTTCTTCCTGCTAAACCAAGAGATCACACCTAATCCCATACTGAAGCAACACCCCAAGGTGCTCTTTTTATCTGCAGCACTACCTACCCAATCTAAATCAACATAACCCTCCATGTTAAACTTTTGATTCACATCATACTTGAGCCCATACTCAATCGTACCCTTTAGGTACCTCAGAATATGCTTTAAAGCAATCAGGTGAACATGTTTAGGATGTGTTAGAAATTGGCTCAAGGTGTTCACCACAAAGCAAATATCCGGTCTTGTGTTCATCAGGTACATCAAGGACCCAATCATTTGATGATACAATGTGACATCAAATAACTCTGATGAAGCATCACTCAATATATTTAGGTTCAATTCCATAGGTGTGGCCATGGTCTTGCAATCCATCATCTCGAACCGCTTCAGGTTATCTACTACATACTTCCCTTGTCCAGGGAATATTCCATCTGCACTCTACCATACCTCCATACCTAGAAACTAGTGCATCATGCCCAAGTCCTTCATCTCAATCTCAGTAGCAAGCTTTCTCTTTGTGTCAGCAATCAATCTATCCTCACCTGTCACAAACAGGTCATGCACATATAATAGGAGTATCACGGGATTGCCTTCCTCAAACTTGTAGTAAAGGTTGGAATCTTATTTTCTCTTGGTAAAGCCAAAAATTGATAGGAAGCTATCAATCCTACCATACCATGTCCTAGGATATTGCTTCAAGCCATACAAGGCTTTCTTCAATCTGCACACATATGACTCCCTGTCATGTGTCTCAAAACCAAGTGGCTTCTCCACATACACTTCCTCTTCGACTACACCAATCAAGAAAGCTGTATTGAAATCCATTTCATGTATCTTCCACTTCATCACTGCAGCCAAGGAAAGTACTATTCTGATGGAAGTGTAATTAGCTATAGGAGAAAAAGTCTCTTCATAATCTATCCCCTCTTTTTGGGAGAAGCCACGAGCAATAAATCTTTCCTTGTATTTCTTTATGCTGTTGTTTGCAGCATGCTTGATCTTATAGATCCACTTGGAAGTCACAACATACTTCCCATTTGGTCTTGGGACCACTTCGCAAACATCATTATTCATAATCGACTGGTATTCCTCGACCATGCCATCCTTCCATTATTTTTTTTCCGCAGCTTCTTCATAACTATAAGGTTCTTTGTTCATAATGTCACAGAGTAAGGAAACATAGCTAGTGTGTGACCTTATCTTTTTCCTTTCTCTGTGTTCTTATTATGGAATACCATACCTTTCTGCATCTTGAATGATCTCTCTAGCCCATGCTGGTTTCATTTTGTGAGAGTTCTTCTCACGGGGTGAATCTACAGGTTCTTGTGGATCTTCTATTTCACGATTCACTTCTAGAGTTGCTTCATTCATGGTGGTGTCTTGTATTCTGGATAATATTTGTTCTTCATTGTCTTCAACAGGTGTCTTCCTTGATTTGATGTATGTTGAATCTTCATCAAAAGTCACATCCCTACTGATGTCAATCTTCTTGAATCCTAGAAAGTAGATTCTGTATGCCTTCGAGATTTCACTATAACCCACAAATATACCCTTCTTTCCTGAAGGGTCTAACTTTGTCCTCTTTTATTTTGGGACATGTGTATATATTGGGCAATCAAATATCCTGAGATGGATAACCTCTAGTTTCTTACCAAAGAATACTTCTTCTGGTGTCTTGTTGTCAAGTACCTTGTGAGGTGTTCTGTTTTGTACAAATACAGTTGTCCTTGCTACTTCTGCACATAGGTGCATGGGTATATTTTGGTCATGAAGCATTTCCCATGCTACTTCCATGATTGTTCTATTATTCCTTTCTGCAAACCCATTTTGTTGTGGATTGTAAGGAGTGGTCAACTCCCTTGTAATCCCTAAATCACTGAATAACTTCTTGAAGTTCCCTGAAGTGAATTCTCCACCATTGTCAGATCTAAAGATCTTGATATTCTTATTAGTTTGATTCTCTATCAAGGCTTTGAATTCCTTGAACTTATCAAACACTTCATTTTTATTCTTTAAGAAATAAACCCAAGTCTTCCTAGAGAAATCATCAATGAAGGAAACATAATATACATACCCACTGAGAGAACTGGATGACATTGGAGTGGATAATATCCAAGATTCCTTTTGCCTTTATTTCATCTCTTGGAAATTCCTTCTTTGTGTTCTTTCCTTTTGCACATCCTTTGCAGATACCTTCATGTTTTGACTTGATTTCAGGAAGACCTTCTACTACTTTGCTTGCAATTGGTAGTGCTCTATAGTGCACATGTGCAAGCCTTCTATGCCAAATTTCACTTGGATCCATGGATTCATGAACCATGGCATGTTCAGGTTGTCCCTTAAATTTGTACAATCCTCCCTCTTGCTCTCCAATCACTACTGCATCATCAATGGCCTTACCTTTAGGCCACATAAGTACTTGGCGATACACAAATGCAACTCTCATGCCTTTTTCATCCAAAGATGATATGGAGAGAAGATTATTTTTGAGTCTAGGTACATATAGAACTTCTTGCATCTTTAAGGACTTCCCAGAGTCTATTTTGTAGGAGGATTCACCACTTCCTTTTATAGGATATTGATAGTCATCGCCAAGTTTTACCTTACGAGGTGACTCATGTTCAGATAGATATATAAAGGATTCTTTAAACCCAGTCATGTGTTTGGAAGCCCCACTATCAATAATCCAATCATCATATCCATGAGAAATAGTACTTGTGAGAGCAGAGATCAAGACATATTCATCGTCACTTGAAGAGTCTTCACTTTCTTCTCTAGTTTTATTCTTGGGAGGTTCATTATATTCAGAATCATGAGCATGATATATCTTCTTGTTATTCCTCTTCTTGTTGTTGTTGAAGCTTTGTTTATTCTTGGGACATTCTAAGGAATAATGTCCTTTCTCATCACAAGTGAAGCATCGAACATGGGAGAGATCTTTCTTCTTCTGATGGAAGTGATGGTGCTTCTTGTTATAATATTTCTCCCTCTTGAACTTACTTCCCTTAGTATGTGATGTGAGGCCTTGTTCTTCACTTCCCATCTTTTCTTCTCGGGCCACAAGCATAGCTTCTTCTTGTGAACATTCCTCCCATATTTTATTGAAAGAGATCAATTTCTTCCTAGCACAAATACATTGGATGAATGAGTCCCATGACCTAGGTAGGACATTCAGTGTGATCATGACAATTTCTCCATTCTCCACTACTTCATCCACTGCTTCAAGTTGTTCCTTGATTTTGGAGACCCTATTAAAGTAGGATTGGATGGTCTCCCCATTCTAGATCTTGACACTCTTCAATTGGTTTTGTAGTGTCATCTCTTGGTTTATGTTCTTTCCTTCAAACAACTTGGTCAAGGAGTCAAAAATCTACTTGGGTGTCTTTAGGGAAGACACATGTGGTATGATATGGTATTTAATAGAATCAATAATTATTCTCTTGGCTTTGACCAAATTCTTCTTGTGTAAGGCCTTAGGCTCATCTCCCTTTGGAACTGGAACCTCTTCACTTATGTAGGTACCCAATTCATTTTCTTCTAGGATTAACCCAATCCTATACTTCCATGCTCGAAATTTATCATCCTCTTCAAGATTATCTTCAAGATTTGTGTGGTGAGACATCATATAGAGTACTTCAAATGGAAAATAGAGAGTTTTATGTCTTAACACTTAAATGTTGAGAACTGGACGAGCAAGATGGTGTGGAAATTCCAAAACTTGACCTTCCAGAATTGACTATAATTTTTATGGTGTAACTCAGAGATTTTGGATCCTCATGGTATGAAACATTTCCCTATGGTAGAATTTACTATTATATTTCCAAACCCACATTTTTGAGATCAAATGGATTCTCCAAGAGAGAGATATGCCAAGTGTCGTAACGTGACCTACTTATGGGATAAAACAGGATATAGAACTTGTACAAAGTACCACGTGTCACTGGTTTAAATTCAGCCTCTAAAACTTGGACTAGTGAAACTATAGTCCGTGATGTCACTAACATGTTTTACATAATTTCATTTGTAGAGTCTTATCCCAAGTTGTGACCTTGTTCCTTATGTCACCTGTTTATGATTAAGATCTAGAAGAGGCAGAAACCCTAACCTATAAGGATCATAAAAAAAAATACAGTGAATCCGATGATATGCTTTGGATACAAGGTAGAGGGGGATTTTAACTATGGCCTATAAAAGTTTCATATCCTAAACCTTCAAAAAAATAGACTTATAGAGAAAATTCCAAGATGACTATATTTTGCAATGGAAAACCCTTCTCTAGTCTAGCCTCCTCTTGCCTTTGATAAACTGTGGAGAGAAAACCCAAAAATCAAGAAGCCCTAGCTTTTGTAGCTGCACAATGTCTTTTTATTAGGTCTTCTCTAATACCATGTTAAATTTTTCGATAATTTCATTCCATATTATCAACGATCACTAAGAGAATAACAAGCACAACATAACAATTACAAGAGACAAAGGACATAAAGCATTTCACCAGGGAAAACCAAGAAGGTGAAAAACCCCGCAACTTCCTCAAAGATAGAATACATCCCAATACAAAATATCATAAGGATCAACCCACAAATATATTTCTCTCCATCAGCTACTCCTCCTCCACTTGTGCACACTCCTCTTTCTCACTTGTGTGAAGTGAGTGAATGAATAAAATGAGAGACACAACCTATCTATTTATATAATGACTTAACGTGTCTTTAACCCTAACTGAGCCAAACTCCTAAGTAGGTCTAATAACCCTTCCACATGTTATCTACTGGGACGACCCCTTCTTGGTGGTCTAATAACCCATCCAGTATAAGTTGCAACACTTACAATAATACTTGCGATACTTACGACACTTACAATACAAATAACGACACTTCTTATTAAGGAGGAATTTAACATCTCCATCAATAATACAATATTGTGCAAGTTACAATACATAGAAGAATATCTTCCGAAGTTACAAATACATCAACACTGTATGTATGCAAGGTTGTCATCCCATGTTTGACGATGCTTGTAGTTGTACATGTGAAGTAGTTGTACGACTAAGCGATTTACAACTTCTGTCTATCTGCAGATGGAAGGATGACAACAAAGAAAGTCTCATGTCGAGTTGTTTCCAAGAGATTTTTCCAAAAGGTGCTAATAAATCTACCATATCTATTTGAAATAATGGTTGTCAAGAGGCCATAATGTTTCCACACATGTTCAAAGAAGAGGTTAGCACTCTGCTGTGCTGTCATAGTATTCTTGCATGGTATGAGTATAGCCATCTTGGAAAATATATTAAATGTTACTAATATTGTGTCATGTTTATGTTTGGTAGTAGGATATCCCGTCAAGTATTCCATATAAATAGATTCCCATGGTCGACTAGGAACTGGAAGGGGTGTGTACATCGCTTCTCGTCGATTTGACAATTTAGCAATGGCACAAACCATGCACGATCGAATATACTTGTTGATGTCATATTTAAGTGAAGGACAGTATAAATACTTTTGGAGGATAACATGTGTTTTTGTGACTCCAAAATGTACTGCAGTCTTGCTGTAGTGCGCGTCCTGAACGAGCTTCTGTCAATGTTCACCGATCGTACACAAAGCTGTCCAAGCTTGTATAGCAAGGTGTCCTTCAGGAATTAGTCAGTCATAGACAACGTGTCGGTTTGAAGCTGTCGATAAATTGCAAAGAAATAGCAATCTCTTGAAGACAATTGTTGCCAAGTAGTGGTGTCGTAACCCTGTTGAGACAATCAGCTACAACATTGGATTTGCCTTTTCAATACTTAATTACCAACTAAAATTGTTGCAGGTGATTAATCCACTTGAGTTGTCAAGTTGTCTGTAGTTTTAATTGGGACGGAGTGAACTACAAAGGTTTATGGTCAGTGAGGATGACCGTTTCCTTGCTAATAATGTAGTGACTCCATTGCTTAATTTCTTGCACAATGGTGTACAGTTCTTTTTCATACGTCGAGTACCTTCTAACAATGTCACTGAAAGTCTCGGAATGAAATGCAACTAGGTGACATAACTAAGTGATCAATGTGTTGAGGGCATAGTCTAATGCATCCGTCTCAATCTCAAAGGGATGATGCTATTAGAATTTGAATGCCATTTATATCTTCAAGAAGATATTTCTAGTAATGTTTGCAGCAGAAATATGCAAAATGAAGATATAAACTAAACAAAACAAACCACATAGAAATCAGACAAGTATTGCTTAGGAATTTACAGTATCATTCACAATCATAAATCCAATGTACAATAGGTTACAAATAGTAAGAATTTGAATTCATTAGGGAGCAATTCGAATCTACCAAGTGGATCTTGATTGTAACTAACTAAATCTCTTACTCATGGTATCCCAATCAATATCGGAGTCCAATAGATCAAATCCCTGCTATCCAACAACTCAATCAATCAGTTACGTCTAGTTAACTCAGTGCAACTGAGTGTGGCAGGTAGGAAAATCTATCCTCTCCATGTAGCCATGCATTATCCATGAATTTATAGTGCTAGCTAACTAATTGTGAAGTAACTAAATGTAACAGGGGGCTAACTAAGACAAACTAGTACTAACTCCAACTAACTGAAGTAGGTTGGTGCCGGGACTCCTAGTGGATCCTAAAATGTAGGGATTGGTCTAGGAGGCACCAAAACGGATGCATGCACATGCAGTATGTGGCAGTTAACCTCTAGTACTGTTCCCCACACTCCAGTGGCTGGTACATGTGGCCCCATTAGGCCAAGTGGACCCAATTTTACTAGTGGACCCAAATAATTAATTAAGGTTCCTAAGTTAGGATAAATAATATAATAGACAATATGGTCAAGGGAGGATTAATAATCCTAACAACCCCCATGAATTCTAACATGGAAAAATGTGGGCCCTAGTAACAAGACCATAGGTCACCCAAATACAATGTAAAAGACAAAATGTTGCTTAATACAACAGAGGAAATAGGGGAAAACCTCATGGGAGACCCCCCCTAAGATAGGAACTAAGAATCAAGCCTTAATTCCCAAAAGAGACTTGAGAAAGGAAAATCTCTTTTCGGTAAAATACTTGGTGAAAATATCTACAATCTAATCCTCTGTCGGACAGTAGTGTAGTGTGATGGTTCTGTCATGCACTAGTTTCGAGATGTAGTGCATGTGAACCTCTATGTGCTTTGTCCTCTGCTTTTGAACATGATTACTAGAGATCTTGATTGTAATCTGGTTGTCATAATAAATATCTACTATAGGTGAAGTATGAATACTGTTAGGGCGCGCACCTTAACGGCCCTCAAATTTGGTAACTCTGCAGTTTTTGTGGAAGCTTGTAAGCGGAGTTGCGACTCAAAATAGTCTTAGGGGTGTCGGGGTTGAGTCAAAGCCCTCTTTTTGTAATTGCCCATAATTTTTGGGTGTAAGCCCATGATTTTGTAATATTGTACTTGTATAAATAGGCACTCATGTAAAGATGTCAAGATCATCTAATGAAATGAGGATCATATGATGTGAAGAAGTTAGATCTATTTTTGGGTTTTAAGGTCAAGTCCCAGCTGTGTGCGTGAACGACCTCTGCAGCTGTGTGCGCAGAGGGTTTTTGTAAGGAAAGGAACTGTAGCTTAGAGATTGTAAGAAGGGAACTGCAGCTGAGTGCGCAGTTAGACTTGAAGGATGGATCTGCTGCTGAGTGCGCAGATTAGAACTGTTGTTTTGTAAGAAGTGGAATAAAAGCACAGTTTTGTGGGTGTAGCCCCTACACTGGGGGTGAACCATGTTATATCTTATGTTGTGGCTCTTTTGTGTGGTTTTTTTTATGTTTTGATGCTTTTGATAAGTAGGTGAATGCTAAAGTAAGATAACTGTTAAATATTAACTTCGCTATGAATTCCCAGTTAAGGGTTAAGAAAGAAAAGTCTTTAATCTAACTGCGAAGCTAATTAAGTGAATATCGAAGCTCTATTTGGTATAAATATTTGTTGTTAAGGCTAAAGGTACAGTAATATCCCTCTTCTGCTTGCAGAAACCTGGTTCTGCGGCACCCCATAGCTGTTTCGGGTGAGACTGCAACCTTTTCACAGGTTGTTGCCAAAAGGGCCAACACTGTGGGTCTTTTTGTTGGTGCAAAGTTAATGATATAAAACTCGGGTCTGCCCTATAGCCCAACAAATTGGTTCCGTTGCCGATTGAACTCAGTATCTGCTTTAAGAGGGATCTACGTCGTACCTGAAGGGCTATGTTTTGGAGGCCCTCAGTAAAATAAATCGGTGATTGGGTTGAAGCTACCTATCAGAAATTTGCTAAACAAGAAAACAAGGATCCTCATCGTAGCTCAAACGACTTCTTGCAAAGGTACGTTTTTTTGGATGTTTATGAAATTTTCTTTGGTAGTATCCACATAGAATTGCACCAGTGGCTATCCAGGTTGACAGAAAGAAAGACAAATTTCAACGAGGATCGGTTTCCTGATTGGACCACTGCAAGAATTAACATATTGAAAAGAGTGAATAACGTGATATCGCGAGCTATTGATTTTTGGACAACACGAACCCTTGAAGCATTTGTGACAGAATTTGCCATCGACACAAGTACCTCTTTTAGCGAAGATGAAAGGCAGTTCTTTAAAGGACCAAGGGGTAAGTACCTAAATTCATTTAGTCTGCAAATTAAAATGCTCTTGGCTGAGAAGGGCATATTGCTTATAGAATCAAATTGCTAGATTTATTTTTACTAACCTATGTTTGGAAGTGAAAGTAACTTCAATGAGCAAAGTGGTTTGCTGCGAAGCGGTAAAAGATACAAGAGAAACCTAGAATCCTATAACCTAGACCAGAATACCGAGTATACGCCAGAAGACCCTGAATCCAAAGAAACCCCTTTTGTTAGAAACCCTCCTATAACTACACAGTAAAGATCTGTTACCCCTGAGAACCCATCACAATTTGGAAGTAACCCTAGCCCAAGTATTCCTGTCGCAAGTCAATCTACCCCAGTAAGTTCTCGCCCCCCCTCAGTCCACTATGGCCCATATGACTGATGATATCAAGCTCCCAGTCTTCAAAGGAACTGGATCAAAGGATCCAGAACAGTTTTGGTTTTTATACGAAGTTGTGTGGATTGCTAAGAACATTTTGGATCAAGATATAAGAAGAGCGCAGCTGGTCACTTCTTTTAGAGACCGAGTTTTGACTTGGTTTATGAAATTTTCTAGTACTCAGAACCATGTCTTGGCTGATATTAAAACAACAATGATCAAAGAGTTCAAGAATCCAAAATCAGAGTCATAGTGTATAACTGAATTGAAAGAGATTTAGCAGAGGCGAGGTGAATCAGTTTTGGACTTTGATCAGAGGTTCAAAGTTCTGCTAGATCAAGTTAGTTTCACTATTGTACCAGCGCAGCATAAAGAATGGTTCATTGCAGCCTTATTACCTCATATCAGAGTTCCACTCATGCAACAGAAGGTTGCTGATCAGCAAGAGGATTTGGAGATTGCCATGAAACTAGAGACAACTCCCGTCGAAGATAATTCTGGCATAGCCCAAATACAAGCGCAGTTAGCAGAAATGGATTTGGATCTGCACGACATGAAAAAAGGGAAATCTATTCGCAAAGAGGTGTGGTGTACACGATGTAGGACAGAAGGTCATGACAAGGAACAATGTCCTGCATTAAGAAGTTACCTGAATACTGGTGCGCCAAACCCATTTAACCCTAATGTTCTATATTGTGAGATTTGTAGAACAACTGGCCTGCATCGACCTGAAGAATGCTATCTGCTACAAAGATATGTGCAAGTACCTAAGAATCCCTATTGCAATTTCTGTAAGTTAGTTGGACACAATGAAGAGGAATGTCATAGCTTTTATCTTATGCGAGAGTGAACATATGATGCTTATAGGGTACAAAACGATGCACAAGGCAATGATGGATATGGTTACCATGGTAGTACATTAGGTAGAGGTACTTTTGGAGGTCGTGGTCGTGGTGGTATGCCTGGAAGAGGTCGAGGCTAGGTTGTGTGCTATAACTGTAATCAGGCAGGACATCTAGCTAGAGACGATCGGAACCCAACTACGACATGTCGATATTGCAAAGCAGTAGATCATGTCATTGAGCAATGCCCACAGCTGATAGCCAAGATACAAGAAAGAAATAGCACTCCTCCTCAAAATATTTAGATGATTACTGTAGAGCAAAGACCTGCCCTAGCCATTAACATTGTTACAAGGAGTGGAGCTACAATGCAAGTGCAGAATAAGGAGAAATAGGCTAACGAGGCTTGGGTTCGTAAGACCCCAGAGAAAGTTCCAACCTTTGAGGTGGGAAGAGAAAAAGAAACATTTATGGAAGCCAAAAAAGACTTTGTTGATCTGAGCACAGTAGTAGCACCTGCGCAGTAGCATCAACAGCAGTCACAGTCTCAAGAAGCTTTGACAGATAAAGTAAGTACCCTGTCGACATTTTAACAGAGTTGTATGAAGCTCTTACGAAATCAGAATGCTTTAAATGAGTTACAGAAAGTTATTGCTTCTTGCGAACCTCAACGAAGCTCTGGTAAAGAAAAAACTGTCAATAGAGTTAGAAGAACTGGAAGAGAAATGAGATTGCATGCTCAGATAGGAGAGTATGACATGAATGATATCATTTTATACCTGGGATCAGAAGTAATTGTCTTAACTAAGCAGACATGGGAACAAATGGAAAAACCTACCCTTGAATGGTCCCCTATACAGTTGAGATTATCCAATCAACATAAGATTGCGTCCCTAGGAAGATTCCCTAGTGTCCCAGTAGACATTGATGGAGTCAGTACCTTAGCATATTTTGAAGTCATTGAGATAATTGATGATAGAAACCCCTATCTAGCTTTGCTAGGAATTGAATGGGTAATAGAAAATTCTGTAGTAATCAACCTTAAAAACAGGCAGATGACTTTTGAAGGAAAAGGCTTGAGAGTCATAGTACCCTTGGACCCTTATCAAGGAGAAAGATACACAGAGCCAGTCAGATATGAAGATCAGGATATTCTAGATCATATCTACAACATCACAGCTAAAGAAGAAGACTATGTTAACCCTACTCCGGAAGATATAATGGACTGGCAGTGTGATAGTTCTTGCATGACTGATTCAGATGAAGGTTTAGAGAATTGGCAGAATAGACTTTATGAACTACATGGACATCGATGTGCAAGAATTACCAAGTCTCTCAGATGGCTTGGCTCACAGATAAGAGTCTTACCTATTTTTGATGGCTTGACAGACCCCGAAGAGTTTATTTTGTAATTTTCAGAGCAGGTACCAAATTCATAGAAAATGGAGACTCTAGATTCAGTATTTAGAGCCACAGCTACTAGATGGTGGAATGGTCATAAAAAGTACATCCATAGTTGGGAAGCTTGTCAAAAGTCCCTTCTCCTGAGATTCATGGATCAACCTCAGGAGGTGCGAAGCAAATTTAATGGTAAGACTAGCCCTCAGGAACATTTGGAGCAATGTTATGAAGCATGGAAGCATGTACCTCGTGAAGAATGGGTACATCGGTTTGTGCACACTCTGGAACCTGTAGCAAAGAACTGGTATGCGGAGGTGGAGCTTTGCCATGGTACTGTAAGTTGGGATAGTCTTGTTGATAGTTTTGTGCTGATATTTTCTATTAATGAGGTTTGTCCTGCGTTGGATGTAGCTATTAGGTTGATCCATACTAAGGTGTTTGATGATAAAGAAATAGCAGAGTACCAACCTGATTGGAAAGAACAAGAAGCCAATGCAGTAGAATGCTATAACCTCACAATTAACGAGGATGATGACCCATGCAACATAAAAATTCCTGAGTCAAAAGGACACTGCAAAGTACATGGACCAGCAGTCGAAGCACCAGAAGTGACTCAGCCCTTGAAGACAAGGCAAGTAAACAATGGGTCAGAAGAAATGACTAAGTATGCTACTATTGGAGATTATTGGGATGAATAAATGGTAAGCAAAGTGACCCAACTTCTCCATGAGTATCAGGACCTATTTTTGACGAAGTTCTCAGAAATGAAAGGTATCCTTGGTGATATAGAAGTGATAAAAATCCCTTTGAAACCTGATGTGAAGCCTGTGAAGCAGGGCCCTTATAGGATGAACCCTAAGTATAAAGAAAAAGTCAGGGTGGATCTAGATAAGATGCTCGCAGTAGGAATCATTGAGCCTGTCAAAGAGTCAGAATGGGTCAGCCCCATGGTGGTACAAGAAAATAAGACCAAGGGAGAAATCAGAATCTATGTTGATCTCAGGAAGCTGAATGATGCTTGTTTACATGATCCGTTTCCTACTCCCTTTATAGATGAATTTTTAGACAATGTCGGAGGATAAGAAGTGTATTCTTTCACTGATAGATTTTCAGGTTACTATTAGATCAGAATTTCTCCAAAGGATCGACATAAAACAACCTTCGCTACATAAATGGGATCTTTTCAGTATACAGATATGTGTTTTGGATTGAAGAATGCACTTGCTATGTTTTCCAGGGTAGTCATATCTGCATTTAAGGAATTCATTCATAAGTTATTGGAAGTTTACTTTGATGATTGGACTATCTTTGGCTTATTGAAAGATCATATAGCTAGCTTAAGGCTTATGCTGGATAAGTGTAGACAGCATCATATTTCATTGAACTTGAAGAAGTGTATCTTTTGTGCACCTTTTGGAATTTTGCTAGGTCACATTGTATGCAAGCAAGGATTGATGGTGGATCCTGCGAAGATATCCATCATTGTGAACTTGCCACCTCCGAAGTCTGTTAAGCAACTTCGCACTATGCTTGGTCATACTGGATATTACAGGAAATTCATCAAAGGATATGCTCAGATTACAGCCCCTATGGAGAAGAATTTGAAGAAGGATATTAAGTTCGAGTGGACACTTGAGTGTCAGGAAAGCTTGGACATTTTGAAAGAAAATATGGTAACTGCCCCTATCCTAGTATTCCTTGACTGGAATAAGGAGTTTCGTGTTCATGTCGATGCATCTTGCATTGCTTTAGGTGTAGTATTGGCTCAGTCAGGTGACGGTAATATTTATCACCCTATTGCTTTTGCAAGTAGAAAATTGTCCACAGTAGAAAATAATTATACTACGACATAATGAGAAGGTCTAGCTATGGTTTATGCATTGAAGAATTTTTGACACTATCTGTTAGGATTGCATTTTAAGATGTTCACTGACCATTCTACTTTGAAGTATTTGGTTAACAAGCCTGTGTTAGGTGGAAGGATATGCAGATGGCTGATTCTGTTTCAGGAGTATGACTTTGAGATCATAGTTAAACCAGGGAGACTTAACCTGGGGCCTGACCACTTGTCGAGGCTCGAGTCAGGAGAAGATCCCACTAGTTTGGAGGAAGGTCTTCCTGATGCCCAGTTGTTTTCCATCCAGATGGTTGATGACTATTTTCAGGATATTGTTCAGTACTTATCTACAGGTTTTCCACCCTCTGAGATGACGACATAGCAGAAGAAGTACCTGGTGGTCAGAGAAGCTGACTTTACCTTGATAGCAGGACAACTATATAAGATGGGACCAGAAAAAATACTATGCAGATGTGTCTTGGAGAACGAAAAGCCATTGATCTTAGCCGAGGCACATTCGGGAGCAGCAGGAGGTTATTATGCAGGAAAAGCTACAGCTCAGAATATTCTGACAGTAGGATTGTGGTGGCCTACAATTCATAAGGATGCAAGAGAGTATTGCCACAACTACGATATCTGTCAAAGGATAGGTAAACCATCCAGGAGGGATGAGATGCCTTTGGTTCCATAGGTAACTTTGCAAGCATTTGACAAATGGGCTATTAATTTTGTGGGACCAATCAATCTCCCTGCAAAGAAATCTGGAGCAAGATACATTATTACAGCGACTGATTACCTTACTCGTTGGGCCGAAGCTCAACCAGTCAAGAATTGTAGTGTTGCTACAGCTGCGAAGTTCATCTTCGTAATATCTTGTCAAGATTTGGGTGTCCTAGAATTCTTATGAGTGATCAAGGATAACATTTCCTAAATAAGACTATTGAAGCATTGACCGAAGAATTTCAAGTATATCATCAGAAGAGTACTGCCTACCATCCTCAAGCAAATGGAACTGTCAAAGCCTTTAACAAGATCCTTGAGCATGCTCTGACGAAGTTTTGCAATGTTAACAGAAATGATTGGGATCTTAGAATTCTAGCAGTACTATGGGCTTATAGAACCACGTGCAAGAAGTTGACAGGCCATACACCTTTTAGGCTGGTATATGGACAGGAAGCAGTTATTCCCATGGAGTAAATTGTTCCTAGCCTTAGAATATCTGCCTTCACAGAGATGGATGATCCAGCCATGTTGAATGAAAGGCTGGCAAAGATACTGGAACTAGAAGAAGACAGATTCATTATGGGTTTCCAGCAGCAAGTGCAGAAAGCTAGAGAAAAAGCATGGCATGATAGACACATTAAGAAAAATCATTTCGAGACTAGTGATCTTGTGCTCTTGTACGACAGTAAATTCATGAAGTTCCCAGGTAAGTTTAAGACCCATTGGAAAGGACCATACATAGTTCAGGAAGTTACTGATGGTGGTGCAGTCCAGTTAGCTAAATTAAATGGAGAAATTCTACCTTCCATGGTGAATGGAAGTAGATTAAAGAAGTATAGGGACAATCCAGGACCTCCTAAGAAGAAGTAACAGTAGGAAGGAGAGTCTAAGTATCAAGAACAGTTGAAATTGGGTACTAGACTATAATGAAGCTGTTCTCCAAGAGCTGTGGCAGATTGCTGGAAGTGTCGCACTTCGACTCTCTACCGAAGCTGGTGTCAGGATATGTCAGAGGTATGAACTGTGTCGAAGGTACTTAGGGTGGTAAAGCTGAAGTTAATAGTTGTGCCGAAGAAGAAAGGTTTGTCGAAGCTTAAAATGTGACCATTGGAAAAGAATCGAACCTGGAGGCACTGGCACATGAACTACATCAACTACCTGTAATGATAAGATTTTGGGAAATCTAGCATCGGTTGGACAATACCTACCGCCAATTCGGTCAGATCTGGTGTCATCAATGCACAATGATGACAGATTTGGTCATTGGATTCTATAAGAAGATACCCAGGCCTACGAAGTGTGCATTGCACATTTTTTGAGTTTCACAGTTGAACCCATGTCAGTTGATCACAAAGACCAGTGCCTGTTGAGAGAATCCCAAAAGAGGGGTCTGCAGAATCTTATGAGAAACCCACCTGTAGTTGCTCCCCCAGCATCGAGTCAACCAAGCCAGAAGCGATCTACCAGAAAGAAGTTTAAGGCATAAATTCGCTCTTAGCGGAACGAAGAAGGATACAAGAACACAGGCATTCTGCTAAGGATGAAAGGATGAAGGATAGAGCAAGCCAGGGTAGTGGTAGAAGTAGCAGAAGGGATGATGATGATGACAGGAATATAAGGGAGCAGGAGGGAAGGAGAATTAAAGATGATGGTTACAGAGATGCAGACGGATACAGAACCCGATAGAGTGCAAAAGGAGATCATATAGAAGGAGCAAGCAGCCGAAGATATCATGCGCAACCTCCACAAATAGTTTACTATCTTCACCCACAAAATTATCCCACTAGACAAGCAGCAGAGTATCCCGCGATGGGACACTGGTGAGTCTTAGGGGCCTATTGGGGCACGCACCTTAACGGCCCTCAAATTTGGTAAATCCACGGTTTTTTTGGAAGCTTGTAAGCGGAGTTGCGACTCAAAATAGTCTTAGGGGTGTCGAGGTTGAGTCAAATCCCTCTTTTTGTAATTGCCCATAATTTTTGGGTGTAAGCCCGTGATTTTGTAATAGTGCACTTGTATAAATAGGCACTCATGTAAATATGTCAAGATCATCTAAGGAAATGAGGATCATATGATGCAAAGAAGTTAGATCTGTTTTTGGGTTTTAAGGTCAAGTCCTAGCTGTGTGCATGGACGACCTCTGCAGCTGTGTGTGCAGAGGGTTTTTGTAAGGAAAGGAACTGCAGCTGAGTGCGCAACTTAGAGATTGTAAGAAGGGAATTGCAGCTGAGTGCGTAGTTAGACTTGAACGATAGATCTGCTGCTGAGTGCACAGACCAGAACTGTTGTTTTGTAAGAAGTGGAATAAAAGCGCAGTTTTGTGGACGTAGCCCCTACACTGGGGGTGAACCATGTTATATCTTGTGTTGTGGTTTTTTTGTGTGGTTTCTGTTATGTTTTGATGCTTTTGATAAGTAGGTGAATGCTAAAGTAAGATAACTGTTAAATATTAACTTCACTGTGAATTCCCAGTTAAGGGTTAAGCAAGAAAATTCTTTTATCTAATTGCGAAGCTAATTAAGTGAATATCGAAGCTCTATTTGGTATAAATATTTATTGTTAAGGCTAAAGGTACAGTAATATCCCTCTTTTGCTTGCAGAAACCTGGTTCTGCGGCACCCCATAGCTGTTTCGGGTGAGACTGCAACCTGTTCGCAGGTTGTTGCCGAAAGGGCCAACACTATGGGTCTTTTTGTTGGTGCGAAGTTAATGGTATAAAACCTGGGTATGCCCTATAGCCCAACAAATACCAAATTCTGTCAAGATGCCATAACCAAACTGCCTGAATATCTGCATTCATAGGTCCTCGATACTCTTCTTCTACTGAAGAGAGTACAAGTGCTGCTTCCTTCTTACTGGACCAACAAATTGGCCCATATCCAATCATGAATACAAAACCTGAGGTGGGTTTCCTATATTTTCCATCTCCTTCCCAGTTTGATTTTGTAAATCCCGTGAGATCCATATGTGCTCCATCAGCATAGTGGATCCCATAATGAATAGTACCCTACACATAGTGCAATATCCTCTTTGCTTCCTTCCAATGCAGCTCATGTGGCTCCTACATGTATCTGGAAGCAACACTCACAACACAAGATATGTCTGGCCTCGAATGAGTGAGATACAAAAGGATTCCAATGAGCTGTCTGTAGAGAGTGCTATCTACCAAAGGTGTGGAAACACCTTCTTTAAGCCTGATGCCTGATAGAAAGGGATAGGGGGAAGCCTTTCAATCCTCCATTTAGAATCTGTTAAGCATGTCTGATGAATACCTAGACTATGAGATCATGATTTCCAAAGTGTTTCGGCTTACCTAGAGGCCAATGAACTGTCTTAACAGCCCTAAGTTAGTCATAGCGAATGCTTTATTGAGAGAAGACTTGATGCTATTCAATCCAGCTGCAGAGCTGCTGGTAATGAGCAAGTCATCCACATAGTAATACAACTAGAAGCAAGAACCCCTCCTTCTTCTTCATGTAGGCATTGCAATCATATTTGCACCTTTCAAACTTCTGAGAGATGAGGAAGGTATCCACCTTGGAGTACCATGCCTTTGGGGAATGTTTGAGTCCATACAGTGATTTCCTTAGTCTATAGACTAAGGAAGGATCATCAATAAACCCCTCAGGTTTTTTCATATATGTCTGTTCCTCCAAATCACCATGAAAGAAGGCACTCTTCACATCCATGTGATGTACTACCCATCTCTTGGAAGCAGCAATGGCCAATACCATTTTGATGGAGTCCATTCTAGCTACTGGAGTGAATGTCTCATTGTAGTCCAAGAATTGGACCTGAGAATACCCTTTTTCCACCAACTGAACCTTGTACTTGGTTGTGGTCCCATGAACAACTATTTTGGTTTTGTAGATCCATTTGCACTATACAAGATTCCTTCCTAGAGGTAAGGAGACAAGTTCCCATGTATGGTTGTCATGTAGTGAATAAAAATCCTCATCCATGACTTCCTACCATATAGGATCATGGAAATCCTCCTTGAAGGATTGAGGATCTGACCCAAACATCATAAAACACCTTTCAGGAAGAATAGGATCTGTGTGAGACACTGCAACACTCTCCTTCTGATACTAGGATTTAGTTATTCTTTTTTCATATGGATCCCCAACATCATATCCAACTGCTGAAATGAGGTAGATGCTTGATCTATATCTAGATCCCTTTGAGCTGTAAGCTCAATGTCTGGATCATACTGGTATGAATCCTCTTCTAAATCTGAATATGAAATGTCAAAATTTGAAATTGAAATTGGAATAGGAAGTGAAGGAATGTTTATACCTTCATCAGCTTCGAGTGAAAGTTGTGGTGATGCTAGAACTATGTATGGCATGAAGTGAGAGAAAACATATGCCTTGGAGGCATTATCAGAAATTCATTTTGCTACAATCTCCCCAGTTGAAATTTTTGTGATCTCCACTGAGTCAGGTCCAAACACCACTTTCTTTGGTGAGCCAGTGTGAATCATCTGATAAACAGAAAATAGATTTTCTACAAGGGAGGGAACATATACGACATCTTTGAATACACCATGCTTCTCTCTAATGGTTCCTCTTACTACTGCTAGAATTTGGGAATCATCTCCCATATGAATAGTGGTCCCTTCATTGATATTGAGAGAGGAGAAGAGATCCTTAGAGGCCAATTTGTGATTGGAGGCTCTAGAATCAATCAAATAGGTTGTAGACCGAGGTATTACTACTTTCAAAGCATGACATCTTTCATGTCCATTATCTGTCTTCTTTGCTCTCTACGAGGAAGAAATGTTATGCTGCTTGAGAAGAGTAGTCATCTCATCAAGTTGCTTCCTCATACAATGTTCTTCAAGATGGTAACCTTTTTCACAGTAGGGACATAGTTTCTTCTCAAATTTCTTCTTCTTAGGGCTGGAGGCCCCTTTAGACGTTTGCTGATTTTGTTTAGGCTTGGAATCAACTACCTTTGGATCCTTCTTCTTTGTTTTCCCCTTTGCTTGTGCTTTGGAAGAGTCAGAAACTAGGAGAGCTTGATATTTGGAGGTCTGGATGACTACCATTCAAATCAAATTGTCTTGCTCCTTGATTAAGGACTCGAAAAAAGAATCTAATGAGAGAATTTTCCAATCAGGAAATCTTTCTGTCTTGGAATGAAACATGGAAACATATACCTAATACTAAAGGGCCTAGTTTTCTGAGTATGGAAAGGACATTCTTCTCATCCTTCAGATCTATTCTGCATTGTCTACATTGAAGTACCAGAGACTTGAATTTAGTAAAGAATTACCCAATAGATTCAAAACTGCTAGGATGTAAAGATACTAACTCATTCTCAAGAATGTGTCCCTGAAGCTCATATTTCTTGTCAAACAAATTATTAAGATTCTCCCAGACTTCTCTAGGATTCCTCAATCCTTCTAGGTGGAAGAGGAGATCTCTGGAAATATAAGTACATAAGTACCCGAATGCTTCATCACAACGATTTGGAAACTTGTTTTGCTCTACCGCATGATGAGGCTTAGGATCCCATCCGTGTATGATCCTGCGGTATCCATGCTTGCACAAGGCCAGCTGCATATAAATCCTCCTATCAAGATAATTGGAAGTTGTGAGGATCCGTGGTTCAGGAGTTTGAGAAATCATAATTTCTCCAGCTAGAAGTACTGCAAAACCTGACACAAGTGACATAGCACCTGTCAATTTCACTACAATAACACAATAAAACATATGAACTATTAGAATCGTGGCTTTCCTCTCAACATGAACATGAATCCATATCTAGAAAATTTTCATAGGGGACTTCTGTGGAAACCCAACTGCTTCTAATGTTCAATGGAGAACAACCATGAAACCTGCGTCAGAAAGCTCTGATATCATATTAGAATTTGATTCCATTTAGATATTCAAGAAGATAGTTCTAATAATGTTTGTAGAAGAAAGATGGAGAATGAAGATACAAACTGAACAAAACAAACCACACAGGAATCAAACAAGTATTGCTCAAGAATTTACAGTATCATTCACAATCATAAATCCAATGTACAATATGTTACAAATAGGATGAATTCAAATGCATTAAGGAGAAATTTGAATCTACCAAGTGGATCATGATTGTAACTAGGTGAATCTCTAGCTCATGGTCTCCCAATCAATATCGGAGTACAATAGATCAAATCCCTAATGTCCAACAACTCAATCAATCAGTTATAGCTAGTTAACTTAGTGCAACTATGTGTGGTAGGTAGGAAAAGTTCTCCTCTCCATGTAGACATGCATTATCCATGCATTGATAGTGCTAGCTAACTGATTGTGAAGTAACTAAATGTAAGTGGGGGATAACTAAGACTAACTAGTACTAACTCCAACTAACTGAAGTAGGTTGGTGCTGAGGCTCCTAGTGGGTCCTAAAATGTAGGGATTGGTATACGAGATGTGCAAACTGATGCATGCACATGCAGTAAGTGGAATTTGACCTCTAGCAATGTTCCCCACACTCCACTGAATGGTACATGTGGCCCCATTAGGCCAAGTGGATCCAGTTGTACTAGTGGACCCAAGTAATTAATTAAGGTTCCTAAGTTAGGCTAAATAATCTAATAGACAGTATGGTCAAGGGAGGATTAATAATCCTAACAGATTCAAATAAGGTAACAAAAGTATTGGTGTAGTACAAAGATTGTTTTTGAGTTGTTCAAAATCTTATTGTTGTGTCGGTTTCCATTTGAATATAGTTTTCCCATTTCCTTTCGTCAACTTATTCAAATGCCATGCGATGTGACTAAAACCAAGAATAAATCGTTGATAGAAATTTTCCAAACCAAGAAAGCTTCTTAGTTCATGAATTTTTTGAGGAATGGGCCAATATTTGAGGATCTGTACTTTTTTTGGGTCGACATGAATGCCTGCAGAGTCAATTACATAACCCAAATATTTGATGCTGGTAATCACAAATGAGCATTTGTCCATGTTTAGATATAGTCGATGTTGCTGGAGAGTGTCGAATACTTGTCGAAGTTGTTTGACATGTTCGACTAAAAATTAAGATATCATTGAGATAAACAATGACACACTTACCAACAAAAGGTTGTAGAAGGTCATCCATATATTTCATGAAGGTTGCAGGTGCATTGT